>JANAVB010025196.1:50165321-50555321 GCA_029216955.1 Iris pallida
TTTTAAAATTTGTTACTTCTTTTCATATTTATATTATGTGTTTAATTTAACTATATTTGGACACAAAAATTATGACACAATGTAGTAGCTAGGGTTTTGGACACGGACACTGACACAATGTAGTAGCTAGGGTTTTGGGTATTCGTAAATTATTCAAAATTTGTAAAATTGGACGTTGGGCTTGGACATTGGATTTGGATACGATACATTGGTCAACTTGGACACGAGCATATGTTGTTTACATGAATTTGGTTCACTATTTTTTTATAGTGAATAGGCATGTGTTGTTTACATGAATTAGGTTCATGTATGTATTCCTTTTCGATAGGATATGCAGATACCGATAGGATATTCGATTCCAATATCGACACGAGCATATGCCGATACCTATAGGATATTTAATTCCAATACCAATCCGATACGGTCGATACCGAATTGATAGGCCTATACCAAGTTAACCATTCGTGGGTGTGTGTTTGTACATATACTTAAGTACCGATACCGAAACGATAGGCCGATACTAAATTACAATTAGGTACTAAATTAATTTAGGGGATATATTTACAATATATATGGTACTTGGTGCAGAATTTGTTTGAGCAATGAGTCAATACTTAGTTGACCGTCCGTGGATGTACAATCGACGACATGAGAGCAATATTGGTTTGACGGATGATTTCAAGGCGGACGTCATGGAATTTCTGAGATATGCCAGTAGCCAACCTTATTTCATGGACGGAAGGCTTATAAAGTACCCATGTGTCAATTTTCGTAATATACCATTCAGAGAGGTAGATCTCGTGAGAGAGCACCTCTATAAGAAGGGTTTCGTACCGAACTACAATGAGTGGACGGCTCAAGAAAACCTTTGGTTCAGCAATATCAGTCCTCCTTCAATACGGAGGTGGAAGACCCCACTCTTGGAGACCACTTCCAATATCGCCATCGAAAATTGGCACGTGAGTTGATATTTGATGCGGCTTGTGCCGGTCCAAGTTTTGATCTGGAGGATCCGAATCCTGATGCAAAGGAGTTCTATATATGTTCAACCAGGCCGATACTCTATTATATCCGGGTTGTGATTCTCATTCTGTCCTGTCGGTAGTGATGCGGTTGTTGATCCTCAAGTCTGATTTTAACTTACCGCAAGAATACTACGACTGGATAATTCAGTTTGTTAGAGAGTTTGCAAATGAGTGAAGGACTTGCGAGAAAACTTTTATTAGTCGAAGATGATGATACAGAAACTTGGATTAGGCTACGAAAAGATAGATTGTTGCCGAAATGGCTGCATGTTGTACTACAAGAAGAACAATGAAAAAGACAAATAAATTTTTTGTCATGAGGACCGGTACAAGCCCATTCGAGGCAAAGGAAAATCAACTGCATAAGCAAGGTTGTGTCCCTACAAATACATACAGTTTTTGCCGATCACAAAGAGGCTTCAGAGGATGTATATATCCTCATATACTGCAGAACACATAACATGGCATAGTAAAGAGCGGAAGATGGAGGAAGGTGGATTATCTCATCCATCCGATGGAGAGGCATGGAAGCATTTTGATCGATGTCATCCTGGATTTGTTGTGGAGCCTAGAAATGTTCGGCTGGCTTTATGTTATGATGGATTCACTCCATTCGGACAGTCGGGAGCTCAGTACTTTTGTTGGCCGGTGATTTTGACCCCTTACAATCTACCACCGTGGATGTGCATGAAGACTTCTTATATGTTCTTGACTCATATCATACCCGGTCCAAAAAATCTAAAGAAGAACATCGATATCTACTTCTAGCCTTTGGTGGACGAGTTGAAACAATTGTGGCAGTTCGGCGTTCAGACGAATGATATACTGATAGAGCAAAACTTTCAGATGAGAGCGATGTTGATGTGGACTATCAATGATTTCCCAGCATACGGAATGTTATCTGGGTGGAGTACTCATGGTATTATGTCTTGTCCGATATGTATGGAAAAGAGTAAGGCATTTCGCCTTCAGAATAGAGGAAAAGCTTTTTTTTTATTGCCATCGTTAGTTCCTTCCAATGTCGCATCCATGGAGAATGAGCAAGGACGCCTTTAGAGCTAGTAAACAGAAACTAAATCCTTCCCCGTTGAGGTTGACTGGCGATATCGTTTGGGCAGAGGTAGAAGATTTGCCGACTGTAAAGGAAGATCCGAGTTCGGGCTATCACTTAGAAGGATTCAGACATAGCCACAATTGGACGAAGCGGAGTATCTTTTGGGACTTACCTTATTGGAAGGACAATCACATAAGACACAATCTGGATGTCATGCATATTGAGAAAAATCTATTCGACAACATCTTCAATATGGTGATGGATATCAAGGGAAAAATGAAAGACAATCCCAAAGCAAGAAAGGACATAGAAATTATTTGCAGGCGTCCAGAGTTGCATCTATCACGAAGATATAATGGTAGCTGGGTCAAGCCCTCAGCACCATTTACACTGAGTAGGGATAATAAATTGATAATATGCAATTGGATTACAAAGTTGAGTTTCCTTGACGATTTCGTGTCGAATTTGGCAAGATGTGTCGATCTCAACGAACGCAAGCTGATAGGGATGAAGAGTCATGATTCCCACGTATTCATGGAGTGTTACTTCCTATCGCTCTGAGAGAGATGCTGACTTCTCAAGTATGGGGTCCACTGGCCGAGTTATCTATATTCTTTAGAGATTTGTGTTCAAGTAAGTTGACGGTACAACATATGTTTGAACTTGAAGAGAAGAATATATTAACATTGTGCAAGTTAGAAAAGGTGTTTCCCCCAGCTTTTTAATAGTATGGAACATTTGTCGATTCATCTTGCATACGAAGCACATATCGGTGCTCTCGTCCATTATCGATAGATGTATCCATTTGAGAGGTATAAAATATTTAATTATCCAGTACTAATAATTATTTTATTCAAACAGATCTAATATTGAATATATTATTTATAGATATCTACATAACCTAAAGAAGAAGTTGGGCAATAAGGCCCACGTAGAAGCTTCGATATGTGTCACGACCTGCTCCCAAATAATCGGACATGAGTCGGACACGCCCAGCCTTCGTCGATGGACATGACGAAGTAAGCTATACAATTCTAAGGAAAACTCTAAGATACAAGATACAATATACATAAAACAACACAACTGCTATAAACGTTCCCAAATAGATCACCACAAATCCACCAAGTCAATACAATATCATCCGGAGACAAATCCGGTAACCATAATAAAATTATAAAATCCTGAATCCTCAATACAATACATGATAAAATCTCTAAAACAAATCTAAAAAAAGATCTAACTATATCTCTGCAATTCTAAGTCCATCCAGAAACACAACTCCAACATCTTCGGGCTTTGGCCCAAGGTGGTACAATATCATCAAGCACACCTGCAACGTATCCTGTCAGGAAGATAGCAAAGTATAACCCCGACAAGAAGCACTAAACAAGGTAAACTGAAATGCATGAATAATGAACTACAATATGAACTATGGTACAAGAACCGAAATATGAAACTGTAGTACATGAATAACGATGAAACTATAGTACCAGATCCAGAACAATGAACTAAACTATCAGTGTAACATGCATTTGAAATAACTATCAGAATATGTGACCAGCTGGGGTAGTACAGGATACAAGAGCACATAAATAATGGTACGGCTTAGAGTCCCACATGCACGATGTGAGACCTAAGCTATTAGTCAATGCCTAGCTAATATAGGATTGGTCACATATCTATAGTATTTCCCCACCCCAATGTACAAGTAAAAAATACTAAAAATTGAACTACAAACAATGAACGATAAACGATGAACAATCGTGTGTACAACATGTCAATATGAGAACATGAAGTAAGACAGAAATACAGAGTAAAGAGATCGAGTCGGTGTACTTGCCTTGATTTTGGGGTTTTGTCCAAGTCTTCTAGATCACCTATAAATAGAAAATGTAATTTTTAGAATTATGTTAATATTCAACTTAAAGTGTTTTAACTAATGTCATCTAGGTTAGCTAGAACTAACCAATCAAGCTAGGGTCCAAAAACTACTTTCTAAGCAATTCACCATCTATAACCTACTGGCCTCATCTTAATAGGCCCAAAAGCCCACTGACCTCAACTTAACAGAACTTTAGTTCATCAAATCTACTCCTGATCTGTTAACTTTCAGTTCACCTAAACTCATCTATCATCCTAGACCAACTAAAGATATGTTTTGAATGTTACTATAACATTCTAAACATCTGCACCAAACATTTTTTTTCTACTGAAGTTTATCCATTGATTGGTAAAATTACTTTTCTATTGGACCAAGCAAACAATAAAAGCAAGAAGTAAAAAGGATAAGGTTATCATACAGCGGTATAGTAAGGGTGTTATGAAGATGAAGGGGTAAACATAACATCAAATTCTCCTGAATTATACATTAGACCACAAGAACCTTCTCAAAATGTGCATAATCAGATCAAATATTTAAAGCTAAAAACTTGTCACACATGCTATCACATCTATACGGGTAGATGTCATACGCGCCATACACGTTGAAAGCAACATTCACCATTTTACTGTGTCCGTGCAACGTAGCTGGTAGGCCAACAATTATGGCAACTGCATACCACTACTCTACACTCGAGTAACACATGCCAACAATATCATAACTAATTAGCAGCAATATCATCTGTATCAAATGTTTATCTTCCGTTGGCTGAGAGGTGGAGCAATGGACTATCTGAAAAGCTATTAAAGCAAAGTTCATTGTAAGTACTTGAATAAAGACAATGTAGCACCCATTAAGCCAGTAACATAAGATGGAAAGCTTGTTGATCCAGGTTTATGTTATCCAGAAACGTCAAAAAGTAAACACCATGTAACATTTTTAACAGAGCCTCACGCTGCTCTATCACTGAAACCCCCAGACCTAATCCTCATGTTAAAACTTGTAAAGTCTCCTTAGAGTCGGCTAGTGTCTGCCCGAAACTCTGCTCAGTACAATTGAAACTAGCATTTGTGAATAAACTAGACTTCTTAAGAAGTTATAACTAAGTTCTCCAAAAATCAGAATGATGAGCAAAACCAAGTGACAAAGAATTAGGAAATTGAATAACATGCAAACCTTGGGAGAAGGAAAGTGCAAAGGGCACCCAAGAAGTGCATCAATTCCTCCAAGAGAGCCTTGATTTGTCAGCCTTTCAATCTTTTTAATAAAATAATTACAGTAAAGTTCTAATAACATTACTTGGTCACTGTATTAGAAAAAAGTCACATTAAATCACGTACAAAAGATAATAGTAAGAACTGACAAGGAAGAATTTGTAAGGAGGATGAACATTGATGCGAAGAAGACAAATATAGAGGCAGGATATTCAAGCATATAGGAGAAACGTCGCCGTCCAATTTCATCCATAGGTCCCCTTCTCCAAACTATTATACAAATTCTACACATACAACCAACCCCCATAAATTCCTCCGGATTCTACTACAAACCAATGGTACAGTCTTGCTATCTACCCGACCTCTCCTAGCACTAGCACTCGTATCGGCTTCTGAAACATGAGTCCACTCACACGCCACTGTGTCCTAATATACTTCAGCAAATAACCCAAATTGTTGCTGAACAAAGTAGTAATGATAGTGTGTATATCTGTGCCCACACTGCTCCTCTCACGCTAAACTTGGTACGACAGGTTCTAAATCATTCGAGGGATCAAAAGAACAAACACCTGACATGCATGGAAGATATAAGATTAACATGAACAGACTTCCATTTGCCAACTAGAAGTGCATCGCAATGTTCGATCAATAAGTCCACACAAGTGTTGAGGAAACAAGAGTTTATAAAATAACTCACCAATCGATTTATCCAAGCTCGTCACACGATATATCGTTTGGCTCTGCTTGCTAACCCGATCGAAGAAGAAATTCGAGAGTTAGCAAAGTAAAGAACAGATCCCTATTAGCTCACCGATCTTAGAGCGATCGACCGACCGATTAGCATCCCAGTATTCACCCCGAGCAATGGCAAAATAATTCGATCATAAAAGTGTTAAACAAGTGTTACCTAATTGCCGAACAATTCAAAATAAATAATCTCACCAAAAGTTCTAAAGGGATCAAATCAAGAAGATGACAAGGCCATGGTGAGACAGATTGATCTAACCGCAACCACTACACCCAAGGATCAACCCGCCGATCGCCGGACTGTTGCCGCAGATGAACACGCTGGAGAAGGATTGGACAAGAAATGATTTAGGTCTTAGTGGTTCCAAATTGAAATGGTTCAATGAGATCAACTGGCTTACCAAAAATTTGAATTGACCTAGACGAGGAAGACAAGATCCGCCAATTGTCGAGCTACTGTGTACTTTGTCGGGGAGAATGCCACGTCACCGGAAACAAAGATCTCACCGATGTTGTTGTGGAGATGATCCTCTCTAACTCAATCGCCGAAAATTCTACGAGTAGAGTTCTGAGGAAGAAGAAGAAGGAAAAATAGGAGGAAAAGGGAACAAGGGCTCGAGCTCTGCTTCCTTCAGAGTTTCAACAGAAAGAGGAAGGAAAAATAGGTGTCCCCACATTTTGTAGGCTTTTGGGGTGTCCCCATAGCCATCTGGAGCTTCCTGCTCCCTTTTGCTTGAATAAAGTTGCTTTGTTTCAAAAAAATAAAAAAAAAAAAAAAAAAAAAAAAAAAAAAAAAAAAAAAAAATTAAAAAAAAAAAAAAAAAAAAAATAAAAAAATAAAAAAAAAAAAAAAAAAAAAAAAAAAAAAAAATGAAAGTGAGTGAGAAGGAAATGAGTTTATATATATTTGAAGGGGAAAGAAATAGAATTTACTAAAAAAGACTCCATCAATAAACTTTATTACCAATAATAAAAAAATTAAATAAAAGGTTGTTGGGTTGTTGCTGAGTTGGAAAGTTGGTTACAAAATTTGTTAGGATTTGTTATAAAGTAGTTAGAAGTGTCTCCAAATAAAAGCTAAAATCAAATATTTCATTTATAAAGTCACAAGAGAACATAAAGATTTGAAAAATGACTATTCCTCAAAATAACACAAAATAATATTTCAAAATTTTAAAATACCATAAATCCATAAAATCAGGGAAAGTGGGATTACAAATCTTCCCTCTTAGAAAATTTTGTCCTCGAAATTTCGAATGGTACGATTAGACACGATCACACAAAAAAATAATCGGATACAAAATTTTAAATTGGCACGATTTAAAGTGGAATGAAATGATAGTCACAGAAATCATGATCACAGGATAATAGTCTCAATAGTATCCGGCGTTCTTGCATATCTGGGATCGCTTCCCCTATAGTTCCTGCCCCGCTAGTATGCATCTGGCTCCAGTAAACCTTCGGTTCCATGGTCCCGATAATACTAGATTACCGCAATACTTTTATCAACTTCATCCGATAATAAAATAAATTTAGGACTTAGCTTCAATAATATCTGAGAACCTGTGTATACTCACAATTACTTTGACTTAGAGTCCCTGCCTCGCCAGTGCGCAGCTAGCTGCAGTGGACTCAAGACCTCCATAATCCAGGTCATAGTAGGTTGTCAAATATTTTCTCAACTTTATCCAGAAGAATTCCAAGGAAGTTTATGAAAATTTTAAATCATGGCAGAAAGTGATATTATCTGTTCTTTAGAAAGCAAGTTTTATTGGATACCAAGAGACAATCAAAAGTCAACAAGTAGCTACTAGGTACTATGAAACATCAGTAAGATAGGGAGAGTGTAGAAACAAGTCTCGAAGAGAAAAACAACAAGAAAAATGCTAGAAGGAATATCGAAAGAAAGGTAGCGGTCTACAAGTGCCCCTGGTCGTCAGTACTCGTCCGGAATCGGGAGGTCTCCACTTTCCCGGCTGTCAGGAGGTAGACTCGTCTCTCTGGCTGAACTCCCTGCGGCTGCTGGTCATGAAGAGGTAGGTCCTCCTGTTGCTGTCTCGGTGTTCCTTGTGCTCGTCCCTGGGCTGTACAATCAGCGGCTTTTGGATAGTCTTTGACCTGGTGAGCAGGCGATCCATAGAACAAGCAAAGCCTCAGTCTCTTACGGCATTCGTGGTAATGATGTCCTGGGCGGTGACAGTAGTTGCAAGTGACCGCCAACTACTGCCTCTATAGCTGATCTGTATGAGCTCTGGCTGGATGGTGTTGCTGCTGTGCTGGCTGCTGTGACCTCGCCTGAAACTGAGTCCTCTTCGTCGATGTCTGGTAGCTGCTACTGCCGATATCCTATCCCTCTTGGGCCTCGGGTCCATCTTCTTCTCTACCGCCTGAGCAATCTTAAGAATGCTCGAATAAGTTATCGTCTGGCTGATCGCTACTGCATGCCGCAACTGTCTGGTGAGGTCTTTCTTGAACCTCCAAGCCCTATCCTCTGGTGCGCTGACTAGGTTCTCTATAAACCTGCTGAGCCGGGTGAACTCTGGTGTGTACTCTGCCACCGTCATGTTCCCCTACTACAATGCCTCGAACTGCATCCGAAGCTCGTCTCGCTCCACGTCTGGAAAGAAGTTCTCCTTGAACAGAGTTTTAAAGTCTGTCCAAAGAATCGAGGGTGCGGCCAACAGAGGCTCCTCTCGATACCAGGCTCTGGCAAGATCAAAAAGTTGCATGCTCACAACTTCCACCTTCAGGTCATCTGGAATCCTTGCCATCTTCAGCGTCCGTTCGGCATTTTCCAACCACACATCATCATACAATATCCCTTTATGGCCCGAAAAATCTATCGAACAGAGGTTCTGATAGTCTCTGGCGGTCCTTAGTCTCGGTGCTGTTGGCACTGTAGGTGCTACCGGTGCTGGTGGAGCCGGCTCTTGGTCCTGAGGGCATCTATGACCGTAGCACGGAACTACACAGCCTGATGGTTCTGTGCCTCCATGAACTGCTGGAACATGGCCATCACCTGGCGCCATCGAACATCATCGTCGGAGACAACAAAGGAAACTGAGGAGGTGGTGGTAGAAGCTGCTCCACTGGTACATCTTCTGTGGTCTGATCCGAAGCTCCTGCAGCTCCGGGCTGGTCTGTGGTCTTCCTGGTGGTAACCATCCTGAAATAGAAAGAAAATTCGTTGATTGCTAAGCCCTAGGAAAATAGTCAACCTCCTAAAAAATATTGAGTATAAACAATCTCTATATTCAATAACTATAACCATTTTCCACGGATCCTATGCTGTGATGAGTTTTCCTTAGTCTAACAAGTTTCCCAATAGCACTTTATAGCCTAAGTGCCATTAGGACAGACCTGCATGGGCCACCACTAAAAATATGTCACGATCCGCTTCCGAATAATCGGACGCGCCCAGCCTTCGTCGATGGATACGACGAAGTAAGCTGTACAATTCTAAGAAAAACTCCAAGATACAAGATACATAAAACAACGCAGCTGCTATAAACGTTCCCAAAAAGATCATCACAAATCCACCAAGTCAATACAATATCATCCGGAGACAAATCCGGTAACCAGAGTAAATTATACAATCCTGAATCCTTAATACAATACATGATAAAATCTGTAAAACAAATCTAAGAAAAGATCTAACTATATCTCTGCAATTCTAAGTCCATCCTGAAACACAACTCCACCATCTTCGGGCTGTGGCCCAAGGTGGTACAACATCATCAAACACACCTACAACATATCCTGTCAGAAAAAGAGCAAAGTACAATTCCGAAATAAAGCACTAAACAAGGTAAACTGAAATGCATGAATAATGAACTACAATATAAACTATGGTACAAGAACCGGAATATAAAACTGTAGTACATGAATAACGATGAAACTATAACTATCAGAATATGTGACCGGCTGGGGTAGTACAGGATACAAGAGCACATGAATAATGGTACGGCTTAGAGTCACACGTACACGATGTGAGACCTAAGCTATTAGTCAATGCCTCGCTAATATAGAATTGGTCACATATCTGTCGTATTTTTCTACCCCAATGTACAAGTAAAGAACACTAAACAATGAAGTATGAACAATGAACGATGAACAAGGAACAATGAACAATCGTGTGTACAACGTGTCAATATGAGAACATGAAGCAAGACAGAAATACAGAGTAAAGAGATCGAGTCGGTATACTTGCCTTGATTTTGGGGTTTTGTCCAAGTCTTCTAGATCACCTATAAATAGAAAATGTAATTTTTAGAATTATGTTAATATTCAACATAAAGTGTTTTAACTAATGTCATCTAGGTTAGCTAGAACTAACCAATCAAGCTAGGGTCCAAAAACTACTTTCTAAGCAATTCGCCATCTATAACCTACTGGCCTCATCTTAATAGGCCCAAAAGCCCACTGACCTCAACTTAACAGAACTTTAGTTCATCAAATCTACTCCTGATCTGTTAACTTTAAGTTTGCCTAAACTCATCTATCATCCTAGACCAACTAAGGATACGTTTTGAATGTTACTAGAACATTCTAAACATCTGCACCAAACATTTTTTCTACTGAAGTTTATCCGTAGATTGATTAAATTACTTTTCTATTGGACCAAGCAAACAATAAAAGCAAGAAGTAAAAAGGATAAAGGTTATCGTACAGCGGTACAGTAAGGGTGTTATGAAGATGAAGGGGTAAACATAACATCAAATTCTCCTGAATTATACATTAGACCACAAGCGCCTTCTCAAAATGTGCCTAATCAGATCAAACATATACAGCTAACAACCTGTCGCACATGCGATCACATCTACACGGGTAGATGTCATACGTGCCATACACGCTGAAAGCAACATTCACCATTTTACCGTGTCCGTGCAACGTAGCTGGTAGGCCAACAATTATCGCAACTGTATTCCACTACTCTACACTCGAGTAACACATGCCAACAATATCATAACTAATCAGCAGCAATATCATCTATATCAAATTTTTATCTTCAGTTGGCTTAGAGGTGGAGCAATGGACTATTTGAAAAGCTATTAAAGCAAAATTCATTGTAAGTACTTGAATAAATACAATGTAGCACCCATTAAGCCAGTAACATAAGATGGAAAGCTTGTTGATCCAGGTTTATGTTATCCAGAAACGTCAAAAAGTAAACACCATGTAACATTTTTAACGGAGCCTCGCGTTGCTCTATCACTGAAACCCATAGGCCTAATCCTCATGTTAAAACTTGTAAAGTCTCCTTAGAGTCGGCTAGTGTCTGCCCAAAACTCTGCTCAGTACAATTAAAACTAGCATTTGTGAATAAACTAGACTTCTTAAGAAGTTATAACTAAGTTCCCCAGAAATCAGAATGATGAGCAAAACCAAGTGACAAACAATTAGGAAATTGAATAACATGCAAACCTTGGGAAAAGGAAAGTGCAAAGGGCACCCAAGAAGTGCATCAATTCCTCCAAGAGGCCTTGATTTGTTAGCCTTTCAATCTTTTGAATAAAATGATTAGGGTAAAGTTCTAATAACATTACTTGGTCACTGTATTAGAAAAAAGTCACATTAAATCACATACAATAGATAATAGTAAGAACTGACAAGAAAGAATTTGCAAGGAGGATGAACATTGCTGCGAAGAAGACAAATGTAGAGGCAGGATATTCAAGCATATAGGAGAAACGTTGCTGTCCAAATTCATCCATAGGTCCCCTTCTCCAAACTATTATACAAATTCTATGCATACAACCAACCCCCATAAATTCCTCTGGATTCTACTACAAACTAATGGTACAGTCTTGCTATCTACCCGACCTCTCCTAGCACTAGCACTCGTATCGGCTTCTGAAACATGAGTCCACTCACACGTCTCTGTGTCCGAATATACTTCAGCAAATAACCCAAATTGTTGCCGAACAAAATAATAATGACAGTATGTATACCTGTGCCCACACTGCTCCTCTCACGCTAAACTTGGTATGATAGGTTCTAAATCATTCGAAGGATCAAAAGAACAAACACCAGACATACATGGAAGAAATAAGATTAACTTGAACATACTTCCATTTGCCGACTAGAAGTGCATCGCAATGATCGATCAATAAGTCAGCACGAGTGTTGAGGAAACAAGAGTTTATAAAATAACTCACCAATCGATTTCTCCAAGCTCAGTCACCCGATACGTCGTTTGGCTTTGCTTGCTAACCCGATCGAAGAAGAAATTCGAGAGTTAACAAAGTGAAGAACAGATCCCTATTAGCTCACCGATCTTAGAGCGATCGACTAACCGATTAGCATCCCAGCGTTCACCTCGAGCAATGGAGAAATAATTCGATCAGAAAAGTGTTAAATATGTGTTACCTAATTGTCGAACAATTCAAAATAAATAATCTCACCAAGAGTTCTAAAGGGATCAAATCAAGAAGATGACAAGGCCATGGTGAGACGAATTGATCTAACCGCAACTACTACACCCAAGGATCAACCCGTCGATCGCTGATCGCCGTACTGTTGCAACGGATGAACACGCTGGAGAAGGATTGGACAAGAAATGATTCAGGTCTTAGTGGTTCCAAATTGAAATGGTTCAACGAGATCAACTGGCTTACCAAAAATTTGAATTAACCTAGCCGAGGAAGACAAGATCCGTCGATTGTCGAGCTGATGTGTACTTTGTCGGGGAGAATGTCACGTCACCGGAAATGAAGATCTCACCGATGTTGTTGTGGAGATGATCCTCGCTAACTCCATCACCGGAAAGTCCACGAGTGGAGGTCTGAGGAAGAAGAAGGAAAAATAGGAGGAAAAGGGAACAAGGGCTCGAGCTCTGCTTCCTTCAGAGTTTCAACAGAAAGAGGAATGTAAGTGAGTGAGAAGGAAATGAGTTTATATATATTTGAAGGGGAAATAAATGGAATTTACTAAAAAAGAATCCATCAATAAACTTTATTACCAATAATAGAAAAATTAAATAAAAGGTTGTTGGGTTGTTGCTTAGTTGGAAAGTTGGTTACAAAATTTGTTAGGATTTGTTAGAAAGTAGTTAGAAACTTGGAGACACTCCAAATAAAAGCTAAAATCAAATATTTCATTTATAAAGTCAATAGAACATTAAAATTTGAAAAATGACTATTCCTCAAAATAAACACAAAATAATATTTCAAAATTTGAAAATACCATAAATCCATAAAATCAGGGAAAGTAGAGTTACAATATGCGAAGCATATATTATTGAGGAGGTCTCAAACTTCTGTTCAATCTACTTCAATACTCATGTCAGAACAAACTGGAATAGAGCACCAAGAAATGATGAAGGTGAGGTCGATGAACCGAATCGTGGAATCCGTACTGTTTTCAATGTTGGTGGCAAGCCTACAAGTACTTCTAAGTTACGGTGGTTGGAGGACGATGATTATGAAACTGCTCATCGGTATATCTACCTAAATAGTGGTATATAGGAGATGGAAGATATAGAGAAGTAAGAGAATAATTTTGCTACGTTATACTCCAATTTTGTGATATACTTGTAAAAATTTCTCTAACTTTTCTCGTTTTTATTATAGTATTTTTAGAACTGAGACAAAAATGGAGAGACCTAGCATTGATGATGATGATCTTGCTAGAAAGGTTGACAAAAAATTTATGTCATGGTTCCATAACTATGTAAGGATTAATAAGTTTTAACTATTCTAAATTCAATTGACCGACGAAAGGGCTTCTGTCCTAATGACGTTATGATACGTGATGTTTTAGATTTTTTATCCTGGCACACAATTGACCGACGAAAGGCTTCGAGCACTAGCTATCGGACCAAGCAAGAGGACAAAATGTTGGGATAGATATACCATTAATGGCTTTAAATTTAGAACCGCGGATAAGCCTATCAATCACTTATTTGTCGATGAGGAGGCTAATTACATAAAAAATTTTGGAGTTTGTGTGAGGGGTTCAGTCTACGACGCCGATC
The DNA here is from genome assembly GCA_029216955.1 of Iris pallida. Taxonomy (NCBI): domain Eukaryota; kingdom Viridiplantae; phylum Streptophyta; class Magnoliopsida; order Asparagales; family Iridaceae; genus Iris; species Iris pallida. The sequence continues at coordinate 50,179,216 of JANAVB010025196.1, forward strand.
CAGAATTTGACTATTACGGTGTTCTAAGAGATATTGTAGAGCTGGATTACTCTTTTGATACCAAAATTGTGCTATTCAAATGTGATTGATTCGACACAACATCCAAGCAAGGATAGAGAATTAACAAACAGTTTGGATTTATTGATATAAAATACGGAAAAAGATATGTAGGTTTCGAACCGTTTATGTTGGCTAGTCAAACGGTCCAAGTGTACTACACAAGTTATCCTAGTCGACAAAGCACTACTCGTGACTGGTGGGCTGTTTGCAAAACTAAAACAAAAAATACATATAATATTGGAGATCAAGCATACCAGGAGGATGAGGTAGTCATGCCTCAACCAATATATATGAGTTTAGTCGGCATTAATGACATGGAGGTTGACGTTACTATAGAGGATGATATAGTTGACGAAGAGCTTGACATAGAGGACTTACCTCATATAGAGGAGGAGTCTGAAATGGGCGTATCGGATGAGGAGGAATAATTTAAAAATGAAGGTAAAAGTGGAAGTAATAGTAAAAATAAAGAAGATGAAGATGAAGAAGAAGATGAAGAAGATTAGTACGTATTACCTATTAGATTTGCATTGATTATTTGTATCAACATACCTTTATTTAATTTCTATTAGATTTGAATTGATTATTTGTATCATCACATCATTTTTTATTTCTTTCAGATTTACATATGGCGGGACGAGGCCGTACACGTCGACTTCAAGGATCTGGGTCGACCCACCCACCTGCTCCTACTCCTCCTAGTACTTCGGCTGCAGATCGTAGAGGAGTTAGCGAGGACGATTTGATTGATGAGGAGGATGGCTTATCTTTGTCGTTCACTCGTTCTTCGGTCGGTGAAGCTGGCCATGATATTCCTTCAGCATCTACTCCTACCGGTGTTGGTGCCCCGTCTTCTACGCCGGAGACTATACCTGTTGCTCCTACTGCGGCGAACCCATATCCTAGCCTTTTGGTCGACCGTAGAGTGTACATACGTCGACCAGGATTTGCAGACCCTCCTACTCTGCCAGAGCGGCCAGCCAACATCACTCGTCCCATGCTGTGGGCCGATGGAACGACGTAAGTATATAAGTGTTAGTAGACACACTTATTCATACTCTATTTATTATCTAATTGTACATTGTTTTGTTTATTCCAAGTTCTTTTCGGTCCAGGATGGTAGAGATTTGGGGGAGTTGATGCGTCGTCAATTCCATGGTCCCTATCTGAACTTCGTGGACATCCCACTTGATAGACGATTCATTTGGCTCGAGATGCTTGAGGTATGTCTAAATAATATCATCTTTGCTTACAACATATACTCCAATATTTGCTCATTTGTTTTTATTTGTCCTCAATTGCAAAAGTTGTACTGGTGGCCGGCGCACAGAGATCAGGCAATACAGAAGTGCTACAAGTCCGTCGTGTAGTGCCCCGACCCGCAAGATGCCTTATGATGGATGGTTGGTTCGATGAAGCCTTGTTGGACTTGGGATTATGTGAAGAATCGCTTGGAAGGCTATGCGATCGTGGCGGGAATCGTCCTATGAATGTGAGTAGTGTTGAACCCTTCAAAGTTCCTTTAGCTTCACACTTAAAATAAGGATGAGTATGCTATGTTTCTTATTGTGTTGCTCAATAACATCTTGTATGGAATTTGGAAAGATAATGAAAGATAATAATCACCTGAACGTAAACTGTTGTGGCTAAATGAATTGTATGCTTGTACAATGTTGCGATGAATTACATGACAGGTGAAGGCAAAGTCCCAAATACTTGGGCGGTGAGTATATCGAGCGTTGGCTCAATGAATAGATGGCAATACAGATGTTAAGACCCAAGAACTGGGCAGTGAGTATGCTTGTATTGCATTCGAATGAATGAATGCTAAACAGATGCTAAGTCCCAGGAATTGGGCGGTGAGTACATTGAATTTGGTTGGAAAGATGTACGGTATCAAATATGTAGCAAAAAAATTGGGTAACAACATTCTATTATCCTGTCGCTGATGTAGAATGTTGATTACGCCAAGACCCTGGATTGGGCAGATGATAATGTGAGCATTGGCTCAAGGCAAGATGGCTAGATGGCAAGATGGTAGTATGAATAAGAATGGTGGCTGAATTACTTAGTTTTTCTTATCATGCATTATATGTTTTTTTCTTAGATAAGTTGCATATAGTTGCATGGTCATGGACAACTTGTCGACAAGGTAGTTTCTCGAACGGTATTCCTGGGCCATGGAACCCGGTTCGTCCTAGGGGAAACCAATGCCGAAGTAGTGGCAGTGCTGAAGTAGTAGCACGGTATACAGGACTTGCAGTGGGGCTAGCTACCTGCACTGGCAAGGGCGCTGTATACCTGTAAGACGGTCCAGGATGGCGTGTTGCCAGTGACCTTCATATAGATAGGTCAGGTGCTAATGATGTCTTATGCAGGCAGAGTAAGTTATTACTCAAATACAGGGAAGGATGTCGGCTGTTGGTAAGAATCACCTGAACGGTGATATTCATATTGAATCATAATTTTGTTTCTAACAATGTCTTGTGCAGGCAGAGTAAGTATTATAAATGCACAAGGATGGCTACACGACCGTGGGTAAGAATCACCAAAGGGTGATAACAGTATGCTTTAAATTATGTTGGCTATGAGATTTGCATGCTTTACTTCTTGTCGGCTATAACATGAAATTGACCCTAAGGCAACGAGAAAGACCACTGTTAATAATGTGCTATAACATGATTACTTAGTGTTGTCTTCTTAGGTGAGTTGGGCCAGCACCGCTCGCCAGTACATTGATGATGTACTGACCCACGTTGTGGGCAATATTACAGGTGTTTGCTTGGGGAAAATCCTGTGAATCAGTGCTTGGCATCGATGAATCGGATGGGTGTGCAGAAGCTCTTCTTGCAAGACGATGTCTTCTGCTATACGGGACATAATGTATGGAACATGGGAACTCAGTTATACCAGTGAGATTGTAGCCATATGTAAAACCCCTAAATTTCTACTATTTTTTATTTATTAAAAATTTGGTATCGATTTAAAATTTTGTATTGTACGTCACGTAATCGTATTTTTCGTCGCACACGAAATTTTATTCTTGCTCGACGAGTGCGAATATGTGCGAGCGTACATATTTTAGAAAAATATTTTATTTTATAGTTTCTAAATAATATATGAAATAATTATTTTACTATCTTACCAAGTTGTTATTTTATTTACCGAAGCCTTCATTTATGCAATTATTAAAAATAATTAATATTTTTATTATACTAGAAAAACATAGTTACGAAAATATTATTTGTATACATATATATTGATAATTATTTATTGGTTTATTTTAAATAATGTAATTTTCGAAATTAATTATTATAGCATTTTTAGAAAACATATTTTTGAAATTATTGTGAAGATTTAAATTTTGATTTGATCCCATGGATACATTTAAATAGATTTAATTAGTATCCATATTTGGAAATTGATTTATCTTATTGATTTTAAACTAAAAATTTAATTTGATTTAATTAGATTTAATTGGATTTGGATTGGATTGGATTTGATTGATTGATTTAATTAAATAGATGATTATCTACTTTGGTTTTAAATTCTCCTAATCCTATCCAAATTGGGAATTTCTACATCATATATAAGTAGGCAGGTACTCCTCCATTATATTTTTCACAACTCATTATTCCACAAATAATTCTCCAACCATGTACGTGCCTCGTGTCGGTGTCCATCCCTTCCGTGTCAGCCGTGACGGCCTCGGGTCCGACCCCGGGTGTCATTCCAATATCTTATTCCATGTGTTTACAACTACGTATATTCCCCGTGTCGGACACCCCCGACATCCATAAATTCCAAATACTAATCCCTAATCCTAAGTTTTTTCGGCCGCGCCTCCACGGCTGGCCACCTTGCTGCTGCCCTCTCCCGTGGACGCCAGCACGTTCCGACCACCACTAGCATCACAGCCACCACCCTCACCATCTTCAGCCATCACCTTTACCACCGCCACCACCGTGACAGACCCTCCGCCACGACCATCGATCACCGACCCCCGCCTCCGCCTCTGCCACTACCAGGATGCACCACCGCCTTGGCCACCTCGGCCCGCGACTTCCCAACACCACCAATACCAGAAAAACCAAGAAGAAAAGGCAAAACCAATCAAAATCTGACCCCAACTTACCTCCGTCGTCGCGTCGACCATGCCGACGTCGCGCGTCCGCCGCCCCGTGTCTGGCCGTCCCCCGCTCCTCCACGAAACGAACGCCAATAGCCTCTGCCCACACCTAACCGCCAGGCACAGTGGCCAAACCCTTCCACCGCCGACGACCCCTTCATCCTCCCGACCATGCCGCTCCCAGATCCCGCACCTGTCCCCGACTCCGGCAGCCGCCCGCATCGGCTTGACCGCCCCTGCAGTGCACATGCGCCTCCCCCATCCTTCCTCCGGCACCGCGAGTGGCTCGCCGATCCCTCCTCCCGCCGACCGTGACCCCTCTCCGTCAGAACACCGCAACCACCGCCGCCGCGGCCCTCCTTTGCGCCGTGACCGAAAACCCCTTCTCCGAACTCGCTGCCGCCCTCCTCGCGGTGAACTCCGCCTGCGTTCGCCCCTTCCTTATCTCCCTGGCCGCCGCTCAGCGTAACCGTCCGCCGACGAGCCACCGGCCTCCACACCGATCCCGCCTCCCCGCCGAGTCATCCGAGATCCGCCGCTAGCTCCGCCCCCTCTCTCTCCTCTACTCCGCCTGCTGTCCCCCAAACCCTCCGCTTTCGCCGCCCACCACCATCCCGTCCTCGCCGGACCACCGCTTCCCGCCGTCCCCTTCTTCTTCCTCCCGTCTCCCTCTCTCCCACGCTCGAGTTCCTTTTCTTCTCTCTCTCTCTCAGCTACTTTCTCTCTCTCCCCTCAGTATTCTCTCTACTCTCCCTCTTTTCCTATAAAAAAAAGTGAGTTTCTTTTCAAAGAAAAGAGGAGTATCCCTCTTCTCGAGGAACAACAGCATGCTGTTTTCTTCATATTTTTTTATTTTTTATTTTTGTATTATTATTTTGATGTTCTGTATTATTGTTTTGTCGTTTAATGGTTCTGCTTTTTTTTTATAAATTGTTTTTTTTTATGCGTTGAAAGTTCAGGAAATTTTTTATTATTATTATTATTAATAATAATATTATTAATATTGTTATTAGTAAGGTTTGGTTATTATTATCATTAATTTTTTTATCTTATCACCAGATTTTTACTATAATAAATATGTATATTAGACAACTTTTCTAGAAATTATTTTGTAAGAAAAGTATAGTGACCTTCATTTCAAACTAGATTGTGAAGCCTCAAATATATTATTTTATTTTGAGGTATTTTTAATATGACTTTTGACCTAAAACTATAATATTATAAAATTAAGGTTTCAAAAGATATTCTAGATTTTTAAAGTATTTCTCTAAAATATTTTGCTAATAAAATATAGTGCCACCAGAATTCATATTTTGAGTTTTGTCAAACTTTTTGTTAAGTTAAAGTATTTTTCTTTCTTACTTATTTCTAAGAAATATTTTGATTCAAGAAAAACTAGTTTATTTATATAATTAATTTCTATATTATTATTAATTTACTTCTACCCGTGACAAGTCCATTTCTTCATATTTCCTTCCAATTCAAGTCTACCTTATGTCCACCCTAACTAATTCGACCCTTCTTAACCCAATGGAACCATCCATGCCGACATCAGAGGTCCCCTTACATAGTTGTTACACTGAAGTTGCAGATCGTGCCACCTTGATTATCGCAGCACACCAGGCGCTCTACCAGGCAAGACACCTTGCCATTAGCTGTTTAATTATTTTTAGCTCATATTTCATGCATGTCTATTATTTTCTTTATAAACTGTGATACATGGCATAACTGTTCTTTTATATTTCCTGCTGTGTATTATTTTTCTTACAAATTAAACCTAGATTTAAGGGACCACCTTGTGTGTCGCATTCATTGGCCTAGACACGTTGTAAACACGAAGTTGTGTGTCGCATATAGAATACGGAAGTGCGTGATTGGCTGGCCACCAGTACGTACAAGCCGTGCGATAGGAATAACCGCTAATAGAGGTTGCATGCTAGTTTGACTTAACGGTTATAGAGGTTAATGTTGTGGATACAACATAGTAGGCATTGGGTGGGGAGGACAATTCCTTAGCGTATGGGCTTCGATGCACTTCCCTTGTGACCCGGACTCTTCGCTGGAGATACGGGGTTGATGACACATGCTCTTCCTGCTGGGGCCTCTGGTGCCCAAGAGGGGACTATGCCGATCCTATTTAGCCAGGGCCCATGCGTAGGAAGGATTGTTCTTAACAATATTTCACTTAGAATGGTAGGCTACCCTATCCGTTAGGTACGAGTACTTTTGGTTTGGGTACTTGTATCTGACCGTGACTTGGAACAATAACTTGTCGCGGATTAGTTTGTCACATCTTGTCCTTGTTTGGTTGAAGGTGTGACTTACTACTTCGATGAGAAGGTATTGAACCTTGTTGGGGTCCGGATACCATATCGGATTCTTAGCATGGAAAGATACGTCGCCGTGAATTAGTTTACCATTTCCTGTCCTTGTTTGGTTGGGGGGATGGTACGCTCGTTCAGTAGGTGCGTATTGGAACATGTTATAATTCGATTTACTTATTTATTTGAGCAATATTTATTCAGTTTATATGGCATGCTATGATGTGTCTTGTTACGTCCCTCTGAGGACCTGGTTGTATTGCCAGGTGTGTGCTATTGTCTTTCGCAGGTATTCTATCTCAAGCCGTGGTCTTTGCTACTTCTTCGAGGATGATTGCATTTGGATCGTCTTCGCTTCGCTCGCCAAATTCATATCTTATTTTATGTATTTTTCATTTACTTGTTGGTAGTGGATTTGTCTCCGCCCAACATATTGTATCAAGACAAATTCATTCTCATTATATGATCTTTTATTTATTTATTCTGTGTGGATGAGATTAGTTATGGTTCTACTGCATTTTTACAGCTTATGTATTCATACGAGATTTCCATATATTGGAGTATATTTCGTATGAATACAGCTGGCATGTTTATGTTCCTAGTCCTACGTATCTTGGGACTGGGGCGTTACACCATATTGGCAAGTTCATTGTAAAGAAGTCGGTATATTCATTTGTAGCCTAAAGGGCAAGTGTATACATTCAGTTGGCTATTCAAAAGTCTTGTAAACAGTTGTAAACTCTGTATTCCGCTGCGAGTCTTGTAAACTCTGTATTCTGCTGCAAGTCTTGTAATCCATTTTGATTATCAATAAAGAGATACATTTCTATATAAATTGTATGACTTTAATTTATCTGCTTGGTTCCGCTGCCTTATCGATGTTTTCTGAGAATTACCAGGAACTGTAATGGTTTTGCCTTGTACAAGTGCAATCTAGACTTGTACGGCATCACGCCCAGTGGCTAGTTATCGATCCTCCGGGATCGGGACGTGACATAATGGTATCAGAGAACGGCTTTATGTCCTTGGATTCCTATTCGATTTGTTTCGAATCAACGTTGCTACTAAGATGATTCTAAGCTGCTTCCGCGATGATTCAAAGATTGCTTCCGAGATTATTCAAAGTTGCTTCCACGGTGAATCAAAGTTGCTTCCGCGAATACTCAAAGTTGCTTCCGTGATGAAATCAAAGTTGCCTCTATGATGATTCATAGTGCTTCTGTGATTACTCTGTGTTGCTTCCAAACTATTCTATGTTGTTTCCTTAACTGAAAGTCCGTTGATCATTCTGACCTCTCACTGGGTGTTCCATACAATAAGTCTAAATATGTGGGCTGTGATATATGTGCTTTGTTGAAATTCTAAAAGATACCAAAAAGAATAACAATGATACGATGTGATAATAAGTTTGTGATGTATGCTGGATGACGTATGTGTAGGATTCTTTGAATCGATTGTTATGCAGCAATCGACTGTGGGTGATGGCATGGTATGTTGGAACAGTATGTGCATGAATTTCAGTGAATGGGAATCGACCGAATTTTCAGTCGGTATTTGTGGTCAGCATAACCACTGCAGGATGGATAGTCCATGTTGGATGTCGGTTTGATGCGAAGGAATATTGTGTTTGGAATGGCTTGAGCTCTGGGTGGTATATTACATATACCCTTGTCGTGATAAGATGTCCCTTGACCCTTGATGTGTTTATGATTTTGTGTTTGGTTTACCTATAAGGTATTGGGTGGTATCGAATCGTAGCTGAGCTTACGATTGGTACATGTCGGCTAGGAATGTCCCTTGACGATTAAGTTTGGATGACCCGTTGCGAGATTTTGATGTGTTCGGGTGAACCATCGCTAGACCTTATCGGTTAGCAATAAGTTGGGTAATAAGAGATTGAGAATATGAAATGAATGCCTTGGTTGGGAAGGAAACGAATTTTTTTGATTCAGGCGAAGACTTGAATCAGTTGGGTAAGGAGGATGACAGGCTTAGTAATAATAGTGTGGTGTTGCTATTGAAAGATTTTACGAGAACAACTATGGACCGAATATTGAACGATGTTGGAATTGAGTTAAAGAAATTACATGTTGGATATCGATAGAACTGATGGTAATATTAGACGCTTATCGGGATGTTGCGAATGATTTAGAAGATGCAGAGAGTTGCATCGACGACCGAAAAGTTAGAGAATGGGCTTGTGGAATAGATGATCTTAGCACGTGGTGCAGTGTGCTTGAAGGAAATTGATGTCCCGAATTAACAAGTTACGACCCTTGACTATTTTGAGGCATAAAGAATAAGTACTTGTCCCTTGATGCATGAAAGAATAGATGTTCCTTACGAGAGTCGAATGGCTGGAATACAAATAAGTATCGAGGTACAGCGATATGTAATAGACCATATCGGTAGATGATGTTGTCGCATGAATAACAAGTTTGGTAGAATATAGAATTGTTGGATTATGACTTAGATATTGAGTTATGTTATATCCACTAAGATGACCGATATACGCATGCTAGATGATTGGTGCTATAGAGATTGGATCGGTGCATGAATAATAAATCTTCTTATGAAATCACAAGGTGATGATGCAAAACGAATATTGGTGGTTAACGTGAATTGCTAAAAGATGACCGTGTTGGTGCTAGAAAATTTATAAATGATGCCTCGGAAGAAATACGATTATGTAGTTGCCTTATTTGTTGGTTAAGGAGTACAAGACCGTATCGATGTTCTAAGAATGTGGAAAACAAATATGTCGCAAAGAAACCGTAGGAAGAGATCGCAAGTGATAAACTATTGAGATAGCATTGTCGGATGATGACTCAGAATAGTTGACCCGATTGAATAGACAATTTGAGTACGATATAAGGATGCAAGACGGATTGAACAAGTAATGCTATGTCTATGCAAAGTGGAAATTGAAAGTTGAATATTCTATTGGGAAGTTTTATATGATAGCTTCGAGATTGACCCATAGAATTGTGGGATAGAATTGTTGGATAGAATTATCGGATAGATTTGGTCGGTTGCGGGTAAGTCTAGAATGAGACTTCGTGGGTTATGACTCGAGTATGAGTACTGGTAGAAAGACTTGACCCTAGATTGTCGGTTGGTTGCCTAGATTATTGGTTAGTTACCTAGAATGTTGGTTGGTTGCTTAAGTTTCAAATTGGTTGGCTATGTTTTTCAGTTGTCCGTGTTGGAAATAAGTTCATAAGATTGGGGTGGTGTCCCATGTCCATAAGTTGGTCAGACCATAGAGTTGTCCTATGTTGAGAATTGGTTGCCTCTAAGATAAGAGATAAGTATGTCCCTGATAGCTACTCATCTCATATGGGTTAGCTGAATGTCTGGTTTAGCTTAGATTAGCTGACCGTAGAGACTTGATTGTATGCTAAGTTGACTATTAGAAAACCGTAGGATGTCCCTATTGGTGTTGCGTGAGTATAGTTGGAGTGAATAAGATGTATTGGAAGGTAGGCTTTGGAATAGAACAGATATTTGGGAAATTTTGATGTTATAATGTTGGATGGGATGACGGATCATGTTGGTTTCGGAAATTGAGTTGCCTTGGTTGAAATATTAGGAATTGTTAGAACTGGTTGGATTGGTTGATTGATATTGAGCTGCAAAAATTGTTGGTAGTGCTTTGAGATAGTTGGAATAATTTTATTGACCGGATCAAGATTGAGGATAAGTGTAATGACGGAATTGGATAGTGCATGTAGCCGAGATCGGCGAATGTGAATATGAATGACCCTCAGAATTAATGTTGCTAGAATATGATAGTTGTCTATGCGAGAGGATAAATATGTTGGCTTGATCAATACGAGAAAATGTTGGAGTACAACAAGAAATGTTGCTAGAGTGAAATTGTGGTACAATTTGAAGGATGGTACGATTTGGAAGATGGATCATGATTGGGAAATTTACAACTTGCAAACAAAGTATATGAATGCGAACGATGATGAGTACAAGATTTGACCGATGAGAATCGGGGTATCGAAATAAAATATGGCAATAGGATTTACCAACTTTGGTGGCATGGATGACAATGAACTTGAAAGAAATACTTGATATATCTAAGTCCGAGTACTTCAGAAAATGTTGGATCGGTTGAGGAAAATGTCTTGATTTGAATTGGCAACATCTATTGTATTATCAATTAGTTGGAGTATCGAATAAACAAAGTGGGATTATACGAGATGCTCAAAAAGAATTACTGATGTTCAAAAAGGAAGGTACACCGTAGCTCGTTCGCTTTCTCTATCACTGAACTTGGCTGAAGTGCATGTATTTCGGGGACGCCTAAAATATGTGTATGATTCCAACTAAGTGGTATGCTGAATTCAAACGAAGCCACGGAGAGGATTATCATGTGCTAAGGATTTGCATGAGTGTCGGAGGAAAGATCAAAGATAGTAAACTATGTTGAATCAATTGGGATGCTGTAACGAGACGGTACATTACTTGAAATCAATCGAGAGATTGCGAAGAAATATTAGATGGTGCAAGTTGATTGTAGAGAAGTTTCATAAAAGCTTGGTTGAAGTTTTGGGGATGAGTTTTGTTTTAAGTTTCAAGGACGAAACTTTTTCTGGGTGGTATATATTGTAGTGCCCCGACCCGCAAGATGCCTTATGATGGATGGTTGGTTCGATGAAGCCTTGTTGGACTTGGGATTATGTGAAGAATCGCTTGGAAGGCTATGCGATCGTGGCGGGAATCGTCCTATGAATGTGAGTAGTGTTGAACCCTTCAAAGATCCTTTAGCTTCACGCTTAAAATAAGGATGAGTATGCTATGTTTCTTATTGTGTTGCTCAATAACACCTTGCATGGAATTTGGAAAGATAATGAAAGATAATAATCACCTGAATGTAAACTGTTGTGGCTAAATGAATTGTATGCTTGTACAATGTTGCGATGAATTACATGACAGGTGAAGGCAAAGTCCCAAATACTTGGGCGGTGAGTATATCGAGCGTTGGCTCAATGAATAGATGGCAATACAGATGTTAAGACCCAAGAACTGGGCAGTAAGTATGCTTGAATTGCATTCGAATGAATGAATGCTAAACAGATGCTAAGTCCCAGGAATTGGGCGGTGAGTACATTGAATTTGGTTGGAATGATGTACGGTATCAAAGATGTGGCAAAAAAATTGGGTAACAACATTCTATTATCCTGTCGCTAATGTAGAATGTTGATTACGCCAAGACCCTGGATTGGGCAGATGATAATGTGAGCATTGGCTCAAGGCAAGATGGCTAGATGGCAAGATGGTAGTATGAATGAGAATGGTGGCTGAATTACTTAGTTTTTCTTATCATGCATTATATGTTTTCTTCTTAGATAAGTTGCATATAGTTGCATGGTCATGGACAACTTGTCGACAAGGTGGTTTCTCGAACGGTATTCCTGGGCCATGGAACCCGGTTCGTCCTAGGGGAAACCAATGCCGAAGTAGTGGCAGTGTTGAAGTAGTAGCACGGTATACAGGACTTGCAGTGGGGCTAGCTATCTGCACTGGCAAGGGCGCTGTATACCTGTAAGACAGTCCAGGATGGCGTGTCGCCAGTGACCTTCATATAGATAGGTCAGGTGCTAATGATGTCTTATACAGGCAGAGTAAGTTATTACTCAAATACAGGGAAGGATGTCGGCTGTTGGTAAGAATCACCTGAACGGTGATATTCATATTAAATCATGATATTGTTTCTAACAATGTCTTGTGCAGGCAGAGTAAGTATTATAAATGCACAGGGATGGCTACACGACCGTGGGTAAGAATCACCAAAGGGTGATAACAGTATGCTTTAAATTATGTTGGCTATGAGATTTGCATGCTTTACTTCTTGTCGGCTATAACATGAAATTGACCCTAAGGCAACGAGAAAGACCACTGTTAATAATGTGCTATAACATGATTACTTAGTATTGTCTTCTTAGGTGAGTTGGGCCAGCACCGCTCGCCAGTACATTGATGATGTACTGACCCACATTGTGGGCAATATTACAGGTGTTTGCTTGGGGGAAATCCTGTGAATCAGTGCTTAGCATCGATGAATCGGATGGGTGTGCAGAAGCTCTTCTTGCAAGACGATGTCTTCTGCTATACGGGACATAATGTATGGAACATGGGAACTCAGTTATACCAGTGAGATTATAGCCATATTGGCAAGTTCATTGTAAAGAAGTCGGTATATTCATTTGTAGCCTAAAGGGCAAGTGTATACATTCAGTTGGCTATTCAAAAGTCTTGTAAACAGTTGTAAACTCTGTATTCCGCTGCGAGTCTTGTAAACAGTTGTAAACTCTGTATTCTGCTGCAAGTCTTGTAATCTATTTTGATTATCAATAAAGAGATACATTTCTATATAAATTGTGTGACTTCAATTTATCTACTTGGTTCCGCTGCCTTATCAATATTTTCTGAGAATTACCAGGAACTGTAATGGTTTTGCCTTGTACAAGTGCAATCTAGACTTGTACGACATCACGCCCAGTGGCTAGTTATCGATCCTCCGGGATCGGGGCATGACACGTCGCCAGCAAGTGTTTGAGGGATATGGTCAATGACCAGAAGGCGTTGGCTCTACTAAATAGTGATCTTCGTAAGAACTGGTTAAAGGAGAAATTCTGGAAGGAGATGAAGAAGAAGATGGACACTCTGGCCTATAAGGCCAAGTATGAGAAGGCAAAGGCTTCCCGTGCTAAGGGTGGTCACCACATGGGTGGATCCATCCAAATTTTAGAGCATTATCGACGATTGGTGAGTATTCTTATTTGTTATTTCTTCGATTGTTTAATTTTAATGTTTAGTTATAAATTGATGTTTAATTATTACAGTGCAAAGGGGTCGTGTAAAACCCCTAAATTTTTACTAATTTGTTTTTATTAATATTTGTACGGATTTAAAATTTTGTATTATACGTCGCGTAGTCGTATTTTACGTCACGCATGAAATTTTATTTTTGCTCGACGAGTACGAATATGTGCGAGCGTACATATTTTAAAAAAATACTTTATTTATTATTTTATAGTTTCAAAATAATATAGGTAATAATTATTTCTAGCTATCATTTCAAGTTTATGGTTTTAATTATGAAAAGACTTTCATTTATGCAGTTATAATTATAAAGTATTTTTCCTATAAAAGGGTATATTAGAAAGTATATTTATGTAAAGAATATTTGTGCATACATATATCTCATAAATATTTATTAGTTTATTTTAAATAAAAATACAATTTTCAAAATTATTATTATTAGTATTATTGAAAAAATATATTTCAAAATTATTGTAGAGATTTAGTTCTTGATTTGAATCTATGATTTATTTAAATAAGTATCTATATTTGGAAATTGATTTATCTCATGGACTTTATACTAGAAATTTAAATTGATTTAAATTGGATATTTAATTTGAAATTAGATTTGGATTTAGATTTGGATTTGGATTTGGTTTTGGATTTGATTGCTTTAAATTAAATTAGAAAATATCTAAATTGGGTTTTAACTATCCTAATCCTTATCTTATTGGGAATTCCCACATCCTATAAATAGGCAGGTACTCCTCCAACTTTTTATTATTCTTCCACAAATTTCCACCAACCTCAAAGTGCGTGCATCGTGTCCGTGTTCCACCATCCAATTTCTTATTCCATATTTTTACATATACAATTTAAATCTCTCCGTGTCGGACACACCCCGACACATCCCTAACCCTAACCCTAGCACTCTGCCATTGCCCCGTTGACTACCACCCACTAAACCCAGCCATTAGCGACCACCGCCGCCGTTTTAACCTTGTCCCAGCCACTCCGGCCAACTCCCAAACCCAGTGTACTACCACTGCCACCTTGCCGGAATGCCACAGCCACAACCCCAGACTCAGCCAACCCTCACCCAAACCCCCGCCTGCCACCACGGACCACAACCCACTGTCACCACCATCTCCGACATCACCATCACACCCCTATCACCACCGCCACCAGCATACCACCACCCATTGACACCATTGTAACCACCACTGCCACTACGGCCAATGGCCGGATCGACCATAACCACCCAGCCAAAAACCCCAAAAAGAAAAGCATGAAGAAAACCCTAATTTAACAACCACGACCACCACCAATTACTCACCTCCGGGGAGATCCGCCGCCCTCGGCGCCTCATCCTCTGCCGCCGCTGACCGCGAGCCACTCCCCTCCGCGCGTCCGCCGACACCGGTCCTGGCTGCCTCCCCCGCAGCCGGCGACGGCCGCGCCGCCTGAAACCCCCTCCCGAGTCCGCCGTCCCCTCCACGAACTGATCGCGCCGCCCTTCCAAACCCTCCGCCGCCTGAGCGCGCCGAACCGCCTATTCCTCCGCCGACCAAGACCGCCCCTCCGAAACCCTCTCACCCGATTCGCCTCCCTCAGCCTCGCTCTTCCGCCGTCCCCTTCTTCTTCCTCCCGTCTTCCTCTCTCCTCAGTTCCTCGCCGACCGCCGTTACTCCGACGACCTCTCCTTCCCTCTGGTCTCTCTCGTTCCACTCGTCCTCACCCTTCCTTTCCCCCTCTCGATTTTTTTCTTTCACAACTCTCTCTCTCTCCCTCTTGTCTCTGTTGATTTTGAAGAACAGCATCCCTTGGGTTTCGAGTTTTTATTTCTTTTGCATTTTTTTTGTTTGGTTTGCTTTTGTTTTTTTTTTGGTTTGTTATTATTCATTATTTGTAAAGTTTTTTTTATTATTATTATTATTATTATTATTATTATTACTAATTTAATTTATTGATTTAATGTAAGTATATATGAATATCATTGTTACTCTATCTTTCAACAATTTTTTTATTGTTAAGATTTGTGTAAAACAGTGGTTTACAAATATATTTTTATATAAAATATAGTTTTAAAATCCTAATATGGCTATATTATATCCATTGGTTTACTAATAATTTTTGTTATATTTTAATTTAGATTCTTGCATTATTTCATATACGATTTTTACTAAAGTATTCTAGCTATTTTCTTTCAAACATAATTTGGCCTTAAATATATATTATTATATAGTTCTTAATCAAAATGTAAGTTTTGAGCAAAAAATAATATTTTGACTAAAATGTTGTTTTCAAATTTGTTATATATAAAAAAATTATTTTAAGTATTTACGAAAAGATATTTTAACTAATAAAATATATTATATTTTTCCAAAATAGTATAAGTATTATTTACGCAATTATTTCTATTATCAATCATTGTCCATGACCAAGCCATTATTCCTATTCTGTCACCAAATCCGAACTACCTATGTCCACCCTAACCAAGTTGACCCTTCTGGACCTAATGAAACTGTCCGTGCCACCATCCGAGGTCACCATGCATAGTGGTTGCACCGAAGTCGTAGTTCATGCCAGCTTGATCATTGCAGCACACCAGACGTACTATCAGGCAAGACACCTTGCCATTCGCTGTTTAATTATTTTAGCTCATATTTCATGCATTATTTATTTTCTTTATACAAAATAAACTGTGATACATGGCATAACTGTTAGAACTTACTGTTTATTATTTCCTGCTGTGTATTATTTTCTTACAAATTAAACCTAAATTTAAGGGACCACCATGTGTGTTGCATTCATTGGCCTTGACATGTTGTAACACGAAGTTGTGTGTCGCATGTAGGACACGAAAGTGCGTGATTGGCTGGCCACCAGTACGTACAAGCCGTGCGATAGGAATAACCGCTAATAGAAGTTGCATGCTAGTTTGACTTAGCGGTTATAGTGGTTTGTGTTGTGGATACAACACAGTTGGCATTGGGCGGGGAGGACAATTCCTTAGCGAATGGGCTTCGATGCACTTCCCTTGTGACTCGAACTCTCCGCTGGAGATACGGGGTTGATGACCCATGATTACTGATAGGGCCTCTGGTGCCCATGGGGGGACTATGCCGATCCTATTCAGCAAGGGCCCATGCATAGGAAGGATTGTTCTTAACTACATTTCACATAGAACGGTAGGCTACCCTATCCGTTAGGTACGAGTACTTTTGGTTTGGGTACTTGTATCTGACCGTGGCTTGGAACAATAACTTGTCGCAGATTAGTTCGTCACATCTTGTCCTTGTTTGGTTGTAGGTGTGACTTACTACTTCGATGAGAAGGTATTGAACCTTGTTGGGGTCCGGATACCATATTGGATTCATAGCATGGGAAGATACGTTACCGTGAATTAGTTTACCATCTCCTGTCTTTGTTTGGTTGGGGGGATGGTACGCTCGTTCAGTAGGTGCATATTGGACCATGTTATAATTCGATTTACTTATTTATTTGAGCGATATTTATTCAGTTTATATGGCATGATATTATGTGTCTTGTTACGTCCCTTTGAGGACCTGGTTATCTTTCTAGGTGTGTGCTATTGTCTTTCGCAGATGCTTTCGCTCTAGCCGTGTTCATTGCCGTTTCTTCGAGGATAATTGCATTTGGATCGTCTTCGCTTCGCTCGCCAAATTCATTTCTTTTGTTATGTATTTCTTTTCATAGTTGGTAGTGGATTTGTCTCCGCCCAACTACATGTACCAAATGATAATTTCATAGTTGATTATATGAAATCTTCTATTCATTTATTTTGTGTGGAAGAGATTAGTTGTGGTTTTACTGTATTTACAGCTTATGTATTTATACGAGGCTTCCATATATTGGAGTATACTTCGTATGAATACAGCTGGCATGTCTACGTTCCTAGTCCTACGCATTTTGGGACTGGGGCGTTACAGGTCGCCAGGGGAGGCAGAGACCCAAACACCATAGACTTTCCTAATGTTTTCGAGCGTACCCATAAGCGAAAGAAGGATGGAAAGCTCGTAGATGATCGGACGACCAAAGCCTATGTAAGTTTTCCAAGTCCTATATTACATTTCTTCTTTGTCTTTACGTACTTAACTAAATTTACGAATCAAAACCCTTAGTAGCATTATAAATTAAAGAATAGTTTAGGAGACATATGAGAACGTAACCATAACAATACTTAATAGTAACTAAAATACCAATATTAACTCTAAATTTGTCCACCTATATAAATAAAGGAGACGTATGAGACTTTAGAGAGTCGAGTCGGTGAGGGAGGGACTTCCGAGGGGGGAGCTGGGACTAGTCAGCTACCGACGTTGGCTGTGAGGATGACTTGTGGATACAAGCCGTCGGTAGAGGGAAAGGGGGCAGCGTATACAGTATCGGATCGTTGGCATCCCAGTCGTCCGTTTATTCCAGAGCTCCTCTATCTTCACCTCCACCTCCACAAACCGACGATACTGTCGACGCTTACACTTTGCGGCAGATTACACAGATTTTAGTAGACCTACAGGATCAGGTGAGCCAGATGAGTGAAGTTCTAAGCACAACTAGTCTAATTTTTACTGCCACTACACCGGCTCCAGCTTCGACCTCAGCACCTCCGGCAACAACTGCTCCTCCGAACACAATGCCTACTATACCGACACCTCCTCCGACAACACTACCTCTTGTCGTGCCGCCGACTCTTCCAGAAGTTCTTGCCCAGGATGTACAGCGGATCGTCACTTTGGTCATGAGACAGCTATATGCATGCGAACGGCCGACTATGCCTCCGCCACCTCCTCTACCGTCAGTTTGATTTTTGTTTTTTTTGTTGTATTTGACGATGAGTTTGTATGAAATTTAGGGTTTTGATCGATAAGTTTATGTATTGTTGAACGTAGTTGTGTATATGTACTATATTGCAACTGCTGGACGAGTTTGTATATGTTTGACTTGTTTGGATAAGCAATTGGAGTTCAATGTAATGTATATATTGGTGCTTGGGTTAATTTTTGTATATATTGGGGTTATATTTAATGTATATCATTTGAGTAATGTATATCTATATTCACAGGTTTGAGCAAAGCTGGAACAATTTAGCCTGGTAATAATGAGAAATTTAGTGACTAACTAGCGTCGGATTAGCGACGAAAGTCTGGAAAATTTCCAGGTTAGCGACTGACTACCTACTAATTAGCGACAAAAATCTAGAAATATTTTCTGGTTAGCGACGGTTTAGCGACAAAAATTTCCGTCGCAAACTTTCTATCTGACATCAAAAGCGTATCAGACGAGTCAGCGACAGAAATTTCTGTCGCTGAGCTTCTGGAAAATTTGGTATTTTGGCTCACTAAAAATGTCGGTAGTCCGTCGCTAATATGTCGTTGTGTTTGCCGGCGTTTGTAGTTCGTTGCTAATCCGTTGTTATATTTAGTCGGTGATTCAGTCGGTAATCCGTCGCTATAACAACGGATTACCGACGTATTTGTTGTAGCGACATCATGTTTATCGACGTCCAGTTTCCGTCGGTAAACATATTCAGCGACGGAAAATACGTATTTAGCGACGAAAATGTTCGTCGCTAAATACCAATATTTTGTAGTGACGTTCTTCTTTGTCTGGGCAAGTAGCATTAAAATATATGCAGCTTTTAGACTTGTTCAACTTTAGTCCTGAAAGATGACCAAACTTTTCCATAATGTCTGATACTGTACGGATCCCATTCATAGTAGAAGCCAGGAATACAAGGAGGTCGTATGTGTAGATCAGGTGGCTGATCTGTGGTTGGATCTTGTTGTGTATCGATTGTATGTGCTTCCAAGCTACAGCTGCATCGACCAAGCGAGAAAAATACTTAACTACCAGAGTAAAGAGATATGGGGACAGTGGGTCCCCCTGTCGCAGCCCCATGCTGCTAGTAAAAAATCTACTGGGCTGTCCTTCAATAAGAACAGAGAATGAAGCAGTGGTTACGTATTCTCGAACTCGATCTATCCATTGTTCTGCGAACCCTATAGCCTTCGATCTATCCAAGTCAATACCTCAATCACTTCGAGGTGATGACTGATCAACTCTGACGGAACGATGCTCTACTCACTAAGTATTTATCGGGTGTTTAGCGGGTGCAGCCTATGACTAGTACCGCAGTTTGCCAGATGGTTGCATAACAACTTTTGCGGAATTCAAGCAAATGTTCCTGGAACGATTCTATAAGGGAACAAACGACATGACTATGTCGACCCTCATCAAAATCAAGCAACGGCCTAATGAAACTGCTGAACGTTTTATTGAACGCTTCCGTCGTGAAGCACTCAAATGGTACTCTAGATGCACTGACTATAGATGCGCTGACAAGTTTAAACAACTAGGCATCCAGATGCTTAATCTTGACAAAGTTAAACATTCTGCAACCAACAGCGGTGGGCGTCAAAACAACCACAAGAATGAAGAAGCTTTAACCATCAGTATGAAAGGCAAAAAAACTTTAGCCGTCAATGTAGGTCACACCTACCACGGCAGCACCCCCACAGATAGCACAGCATCCAAAAGAGGAATATTCCTTTAACGAGGATGACATTATGAGAATATTTGATTGTCTAGTCAAGAGCAACAAACTTCAACTGTCCGAAGCAAAACGGTCAGATGAAGTAGGTAAAACTAACAATCCTAAATACTGTGTGTATTACAGGTTCTTGGGATATCCGACGAGGGTGTGTTACATACTCGAAGGGAAGATCCAGGAGCTGATCAACGCCAAGGCAATCATCCTTCAACATGATGAAAAGACGGTAATTGCTAATGTCGTCTCTCTGCAATTTTACGACTTTTCCGCCCAACTGGTACATGATGGAGTCGTCACCATTCCAAAAGCCACTCTGATGATCGTCAACCTTCCACCAGCATGAAGTGACGGTCTCGTGCCCCTATCAACTGACAAAGAAGAAATCATATGGATTCACCATGATTTGAATGTTGACTTTGAATCCAATACACCTACTTCCTCTACAAAGTCAAGAAAGACAACCAAATACAAGTCATGTCATATAACTTTACTGGGTGGTCATTTTCCATCTTTGGATGCTACCTTCATCCCAGCAGCAGTTTTGTCTTCTTCTACTGAAGCACCGACACCAAAGATGAAAGTTAACTACCAGCCAGCATTCCATCTATATAGTCAACAGTCCCGTGAACTGATGACGAAGATGTGATATGATCTACAGAAAGCCTCCAGCTTAAATCATGGGAAGGGATCTCCTATACCTCTTTCTCTACGCCTGCAACACAATCAGTCTCGTGTTGGCTTAGGATTTTAGACAAATTCTTCGTCACTTCAGAAGAAGTCTTCGAGGAACAAGACACTGATGAAGAATTGCAATATGGTTTCCTTCGCACCAGCTCCAGAAGAGGAAGCCATGATCGGTACCAAATCTGGAAGACTCTACCTTAGAGACTATCTAGAGGGACAAAAGAATGCAGCCATTCCACCTCTAGTCCCTTATGCCCTTCAACATCTTCTCCGCATGCTGTCTAAGTTCCATCGGCTTCATCGCCTCAAACAGAACTGACTCCTCCCAAACCAACAGCGGTCGACAAAAAAAAACAGCCAGTTCACTTTGCTAAAATATTGATGAAAACTCTACCGCTTGGACTGAAGAATCCATATAACTTTGATATATTAGCTCAGCTGGCCAATACTCGGACGAGGTTATCAATCTTTGAGCTCCTGCGTCTCTCGGAGGAAACTCGAGAAATACGAAACGAAGCTTTAATGCTAGCTGATACTTGTCTGACACACCTCAAGAAGCGAAATGAGGAACCTGTGGCATGTTTTCACTATCATAGTGTGATGGAGCTGATTCCTAATATCACCTTCATGCAAGATGATATGCTTCTGGAGGACAATCAACATGATCGACCCCTCTATTTTATAGGGTACGTCGATACAATGAAAGTCGATCGCATCCTGATTGACCCTGGATCTGCACTTAGTATTATGCCGAAGACTCTACTAGATGCACTGAAGATCCCTGTCCATAAACTCTCTACTACAATCACGACTATTCTTGGATTTAATTCGGAGAGAAGTGAACCATTGGGAAAGATTCGCCTGAAAGTTCAAATCGTCAATCTCTGCACGAAAGTCACCTTCTATGTGATTGACAATCATGGTTCCTACAATACCTTGTTAGGAAGACCGTGGTTGCATGAACATAACATCGTGCCATCAACTCTTCACCAATATTTCAAATATATGGATGACAACGGAGAAGTCTGAAAGGAAGTGGCTGATCTTAATCCCTTTTGGGGCATCGAAGCATATTTCACTGACTCCAGGATGTACAAAGAGGAGTTCATGAAAGTCGTACTGGCCATAGACACCGAGGAAGATCAGAAGGACAATCCAGATGATGTCCTTGTGATTTTGGTCAAAGGATGTACTTTTCATTATTCATCTTCTCAGACATTAACCATCCATCTCTCTTCTTCTGCCAATCATCCTCTTACAAAAAGATAGAGCATAGGGAGCTCACCTCTTCTGAACCTCTTGTTATTGACCTTCATCATAACAATCCTTCTCTTTCTTCTCCTCCTTCTCTTGTCATCAATCTTAGCAAGCCGTCATCTAAGATCAAGAGCCATGTTGTAAATGATGACGTAATTAGCAAAAAAAGTAGCATCTTCTTTGCAGTATACTGATGTCAATTACTATACTCGATGTTATCTAGTCATCATGGTTAACTTCGAACCCCTTACATTAGGAGCAGTCCAACCTCTTCAAGACGAAGAATCACTGGACTCAGTGGAAGATTCATTCTTTCTGGTTCTCTTCCAGAATAACGATGAACATCCTATTCTCTTCAGCAAAGAATTGAATCAAAAGGCAACATCCGATAGTGATACTGAAAATGACGATAAAGGGCGACTTCAACTACGTTGTTACAGTCAAAGGTCGAAGAACGTCATCCAGAAGATGGGCTAAAACTTCAAAACCGGCCTCAACGATGGTAAAGGAAGGCGAACTCCTATTCGCATACCTGCTGCAAAAGGAAAGTCGGTACAATACTACAACAAAAAAAAGCATGGGTTAGGCTACACCTCGTCGATCACGGCTCCAGATGCTTCTGAGTCTGACAAAGAAGATCAATCTAACTCTTCTGACTCTGAATCATGGGATTCGGACAACAGCATAGGATACGTTTATCGAGTGATTCCATCTTCTAATGTGGTGACCGTCGAGTTCTCAGAAGACGACGATGACTTCACTGAAGCCCCTGAATCTGATTCTTAGGCACAAAGGATAGATACTCAATGGAAACTTCGTTTCGAACAACGCAAACCACGTACTGAAGATCAATTGTTCCAGGTCAATGTCGGAGACGAAGCTTCTCCAAGGCCAATTTTTATCAGCAAAAGTCTTCCTAAAGCAGATAAACAAGAACTGATTCAGCTCATTAGGGAATACATTGACGTATTCGCCTGGAGTTACGAAGATATATCAAAATTAGATCCTCAGATCGCCACCCATAAGCTTAACATCTTGCCAAATGCAAGGCCAGTCAAACAACAACATCGTCGATTCTGACCTGACATGATGGATACTGTAGAAGCCAAAGTCAAGAAGCTCATTGCCTATAGCTTTATCAGGAAAGAACAACATCCCGACTGGGTGGCTAATGTTGTCCCAGTTATGAAGAAAAAGGGAAAGGTTCAAGTCTGCATCGACTTTAGAGACCTTAATGAAGCTTGTCCCAAGGATGAGTTTCCTTTTTCGATCACTATTGTCATAATCAACAACACTTGTGGGTTCGAGCGGATGTCTTTTATGGACGGGTTTTCCAGATACAATCAAATTAGGATGAACCCTAAAGATAAAAAACATACATCACTACCAGAATAAGTCATATTAGTGACGCCAGAAAACGTCGCTAAAATGCCCAAAAATATCGCTAAAACTGTTTACCGACGTATTTAGCGACGTTTTCCTGTGGTCGCGGAAAGCCATGTCGCTAACAGGCAAAACGTCGGTAATCGTCGCTCTTACCGACGCTTACCGACGTAATTAAACATCGGTAATCCTGGTATAATTACCGACGTTTACCGACGCCCCGTCAGAAATATGGCGACGTCCCAAACGTCGGCCAACGTCGGTGATTCCTGTAATAGTTAGCGACGTATGTCTAGTTTTTACCGACGTTTAGCGATGCCACCTTATGTCGATAAGCGTTGGTATACCTGGTGATTTACCGACGTTTACCGACGTTTAAACGTCGGTAAACGTCTCTAAATTACAAAAAATAAAAAAATAAATTACAGAATGTCCACATAATCACATTTTCTACCTACAGTTCAATAAATAACAAAAAACCACAAGCACATTTTCTTCCTGGGTTCGCCGACCCCTTCGGTGGAACACTCAACACCAGTACATCACAATATTATAACAATTAACGCAAACAAGAGTAAAAGTATACAACCAACATATGGTGAGATACCAACACAACGAACACTAAAATATCGAAAGTCGGTAAACAAATATCCAAAGTATACAACCAATATCCACATGAATCCACAACCAATACTGAAAGTATACACAAACAAATAATCTACAACCAATACTGAATCAATATAAACAAATACTAAAAAACACTACAATCTTATAAAACAGTTCTAACTCTGACTACTGCGGATCTAGAGGAGGAGGGGCACCATCGTGCCTAAAGGATAGGAACATCTCGTACTCCTCCCGTGAAATCGTCACCGATGAAGAAGGTAGGGACGTCGGTGGAGTCAGAGGTAGTGACGCCGGCGGAGTCGACGATGATGAAGGCGCACCCGGAGGACAATAACGCTCCAACGCTGCTAGTCGCTGGTGGTAGGAATCTATGGTAGATAACAGCCTCGTACTGCTATCAACCATTAAATCCTACATCAATATGAGCCTCTCGCCCTTGGACAACTGTGATGCCTACAGATCCATCATGCTGCGCTCTGTCGACGCTCTAAGATCAGTGACGCCCTGCTCTGTCCTCTCAGTCATATCCTTGAGCTCCATAATGCTGTGATCGAGCGTATCCAATCGTGTATATGAGTGCAGCATCGTCCGTCTGGTGCTGCTCCTGAATCCGTCGTAGCAGCTCGTTATGGACAGACTCTACCATCTGCTGGACTCGGACAGCCTCCTGGGAGGGCAGTGGGCCATGCACACTAGCAGGAAGATCCTAGAGGACCGTATCGTAACTAGGGCGCCATAGGATTTTGTACCGTAGTACGTACCCCTGTGGAGACCACCAGCGGCGGTCACCCACAGCTCATCCTCCGACGAAGCTGGAGCTGGCTGCAAGGAAGTACCAGCCTCTTTCGCAGCAGGTACACTAGCAGCCGCCCGCTCCTTAAGCCATTGAAACTCGGCCTAGAAAGCATGGATACTCTATAACTTCTAATGTCTAGTGTACTTATTATTACTAACTACATGAATATCTATTTGCAAGCATATTTACTAAGTTATATCAAAACTAACACGAAATATTAAATATAATAAATAGAATTGTAATACTTACATAGGCCTGCTCCGCCCTCTCGTCAATAAGCTTTCCGTCCTTCCGATGTGTGGCTAGGAAGATAGTCACCATATTGGCGTCATCACCCCGCCTTACCTGTAATTAAATATATCATATTTTACTAATTTATCGAAATTGCATTAAATAATATTTCTGAAATAAAAAGACATACCAAACAATGGAAATGTTCCGTCATCGAAATCGACCCACCGCACCACTTTGCTCCCTGCTTCCTAGCCACCTTGGCCTTCTCAGACTTTTCTTTGTACCTTGGCTTGTCGAATCGAGCCTTCATTGCAGTCCACTGATCAGGGGTGATCCAACCTTGGATCGACTTTCTGACACGATCACGAGTCTTCTGATCATTAATAGCATCGCGGATCAGCTTAGCAGCGACGGCAGGAAACATCCCCTCGATCATCTCGGCCCGGTGTGGTGGATAGAAAAACATATCCTGGAAGAGTGCAAACCAAATATTTATCAGTTATATATAATATGCAAAAATTATATGATTCATGTTAAAAGCAAATATATTTTAACCTTGAAGCACGCAAACTAGTAGGCCTTCCTCTCGTCCGGAGCATCAGAGTAGTTTATCCAAGGACCACCATAACTAGTCCTCAATAAGTAGCCTAGGCATCTCTGTACCGATGGGGGACGATATCTATATAGACATATTATATTCATGAGAAAAGTTAATTTATGATAAACACAAAAAATGATAAACCAAAATACTTACTTGGTACCGTCGGCCCAGATCTCCGTCCTCGTCTCCTTCGGAGGTGTGCATGCATCATCTGCCTGATACTGGTCAGCCATCGACTCAGCCTCCTCCATCTGCTCATCTGTCTCCATCGTCGTATCAGCAGGAGGAACGATAGACGATGGAGCAATCTCAGGCCTGGAACTACTCATCCCAGAAGATATGCCACGTAGCGTCGGGGCAGGCGGAGGTACTGTCCGATACACAGGAGTACTGGACGACGAGGATCCAGAGCCGGTACCAGTAGGAGGTACCAAAGGAGTACCCTGTCCCCTTCCAGTACCAGTACCCCGTGCCCCATGTCGGGACATGCGGAATGATCCGCGATGACCTGTCATACCTGATAACAACATATGATGAGATACAACAAAAAATAGAGACTAGAAATAAGAAAGTACAACAAAGATAAGATAATAACTAGACAACATATGATGATACATTTTACAAGAAACATCTAAGTCCAGATAGTACATTCTACAATAAACATCTAAGTTCAGATAGTATATTCTACAAGAAATATCTAAGTTCAGATAGTAACCAAAACTAGATAATAACCAACTCTACATAATAAGAAAATGAAAGTACATCTCTCTCAATCATCTTCAGAATATTCATCTTGTACGTCTTCCTCGACCTCATTTTTCCTCCTCCTCATCTTCACTTTCATTTTTGCCTTCGTCGGCTTCGCCTTACTCTTCGGATAATTCCACATCTTCTACATTAGTCGTGTAATACGTAACTTCCGTGGAGTCCACATCAATAATATTGGTTACAAGAGGTAGCTCGTCCTCCTAATAAGCTTTTTCGTCAACATCAAAAGTATCTCTAGCTTTAGTCTTGTATACTGCCCACTAGTCAGATTTCGTTGCTCCCCATCTTGGATAAGCTGTGAAGTACATGAGCTGAGCCTGAGTTGATAGGACAAATGGTTTGTAGCCTTGATATCTACGCTTGTAGTTTATATCCATAAGACCATGCTTGTCAATTTTCCAACCTTGATTTTCAATCGGATCGAACCATTCACACTTGAACAACACGATCTTTGCGGGTTTTCTGCCATAATTATATGTCAACTCCATAATCTCTCGCAAGATGCCAAAGAAATCATTTTCTGGATCGACGTCTTTGTAGTTCGAAGATTTGATACACAAACAACTATTTTTCGTAGAATCAAGATCCAGGAAGTTGTCTCGGATCGGAGCATTTGTCGACTAGAACCTAAAGCCATTGACACAGTAACTTGGCCATATTTTAACAAAAGTAATTGGTCCCTTGGCAAGAGTTCTAATTGTCACGCCCCAGAACCAGATTACTGGAGAACGGGGGACAGACACAGCCAGCTACGTATATTCAAGTGAATCCCACATTGCAATATGGTCACGGCTGTCTAGATGCATAAGGGTTTACTATAAGCCATTAGTCTCTTAGGGTCAAGAATAAGCCTAGTGTCTCAATCTCAAGCAAACAAGTAAATGTAACAAGATGGTAGATCATCAGACATACAAAGTAAGACATCCCAAATATTATATATTCAGATGATCATGAAGCCAGTCATACAAAATACGAAGACTAGCAAGAGTTTAAATTATACATGATCAACCCTAGGATTTGTCAATCATGTTACAGTCCGTAGGCAGACATGAATGTAAATTCAATACGAGCTAACACTTGCATGGCAACTAAACGCCTCAAAAGAATAATTTTACAATAGAGTTGGAGAGGAAAATAAAACCTACTCATTGTCAGGGTTTCTTCTAGTGGTCACCATCTAGCAGGAAGGCTGGGAGATCATTGAAAGCTGCTCCAAAATTTGGCCATACAAAACCAGCTGGATCAGACCCCAGAAAGAGCAAGTGCAACAAAGGAGACTTCACTTAAGAACTAAAACCAGCATATTAGCACATAAGTCATAGATGAAATAACATAGGACATGAGTTAAAGAAAACAGGATGATAAACGATAAGATGACTAAAGGACTATTCCGGTAACCAAGTTACAATCCGTGAACCAAACAAGGACCGGGGTTGTAACCCTTCACCTGAACGAAACTTTTAGTCTCTAACCAATTATCGATAGAGTAAAGCATATACAAGCTGTAGAATCATGAAAATGAATAATAAAGAAAGATCTATGCGGCCAAGGATCCCCATGCGGCTCAGAGAGCTCATGCGGCTCAGGGATCCATGCGGCTCAAGCGTCTATGCGGCTCGAATAGTTCCATACGGCCCAGAGAGGAGCCACGTAGCCTTCAACAGCTCTTCCCTTTGTCTTTTGCTGTATTTAATGCCCTGACGGCTGACAGCTCTGACAGATGACAGCTCTGACAAAAAGGCGTAATAATGACTAACATAAAGGAGCGTTCCTAGGAAAGAGGAGGAGATCTTCTCACAACTAGCAGAATCCACCGAGCCACGAGGCATGCGACTGCTGTATTTATGCGGCCGCCCACTTTATGCAGCCGCCTACTCCATGCGGCCACCTATCTTCATGCGGCTGCATCCTTTATGCGGCCGCCCGTCAGCATGCGGCTGCCTATCCTCATGCAGCTGCCTATCCTCATGCGGATGACTATCTTCATGCAGCTGTTCGTCCCCATGCGGCTGCCCATCTTCATGCGGCTGTTCATCCTCATGCGGCCCACTCATATGTGGCTCTGCCAAGATTTACTGCAATCACCATAATTGCCCAGATCGAGCAAATTAGATACGTGGCAAGCCATCACAAGTCACGAATATTCATGGTAGTCAACATTTATTGCCCACAGAGATTTGATACAATCACATTAATTGCTCAAATCTATTATATTCAAGATGAGCGGCCCAGATTCATTGATCCTTAACCGTCGACTTTTGAGAAAACCCTAATGATGCCCTCCACTCTTATAAATAGCAAGTTGCCATTCCCTTGCAATGTAGAGCACGACAGAGAACACCCCCCTCGGATCCAAAGAGTCAGAGAGAATATACAGAGATCGAAAGGAGAGTATTTTTTTATCAACGCCAAGCAGTTCTTCTACAGAGCTAAGGCTGCACCTGATCGTCCAAGGAGTAAGGCAAAGCTGTCGTCGCTTTTTCGAGCCTCTATCATCACCTCCCAGAATCTAAAATAAATAATTGTACGTGGATTGTTGTACCTAGGTTTTCGTCCCTAGGCTTTCTTTGTACAAGCGAGTTTGTATTGTGAGTCTAAGTTCAGTCCTAATACATAAATTATTCTGTACTTTTACAATCAATGGAAAACACGATGGCGACTCTGCTGGGGACTAACTTCTCTACGGCTGAGGAGTTGGTAATGCAATCGGATACAGCCAAACTTGGCTCCACGTAACAGGACATGGTCGTCCGCTTCGACCAACAGGCGTTTGAAGAAATGCTCTCCGACGGAAGCGCTGGCCCGGTCCAGAAGCAAACCCACACAAAGAAGGCTCGAGGCAACTCTCATGCGGCCCCACTTCAAGCCATAGAGGACTCTGTTGTCCCCAAGTCCGGCAGAGGAAAGCACTACGATGCTGGACTTACAGGGACAAAGAGTGATTCTATGTTCTCCAGGAAGAAGCCGAACACTCATACGGCCAAGACCGCCAGCCGCATGCATGATGCTCATGCGGCTGAAATCGCCAGCCGTATACATGATGCTCATGCGGCTGAAACTGTCAGCACATGAAGAATATCCATGCGGCCAAAACTTCCAGCCGTATGGAGAAAACACATGCGGCCGAGACTTCCAGCCGTACGAAGAAAGCCTATGCGGCCACAACTGTCAGCCGCATGAAGACTGTTGACTCCAGTCGCATACTGCTTGCTCCACGCAGCTCAGGCTCAGTCTTCGATCACATCTCCTATGGTCCTGATCTCTTATGTGCCCAAAAAAATATGTCTGACTCTCTGCAGCATCACTTTGACTCTTCCTACTATACGCCTGCAGGCGCTCTGGTGAAGAAGTCAAGGGCAGCACGAGCTCGGCGAGCTCAGTCGGCTGTCCCAACCTTTGACCATCCGAGCGCTCCATATACTGTTATGCGGGCCTCTGATGGAAAGTTGTACAGAACCACTCGAGTCCAGCCCCCAGCGGCAAACGGACAGCATGGTTCCCAAAAGTCTTCCAAAACTCAGGGAGCAAACATGGTCGTTCCAGACCCGTCTGACTTGCGTGAGGTTATCCTCCACAAATACAAGGAAAGAAAAGAGGCCCCGGTATACGAAGAGTCCAACCGCGGACATCACTGCACCCAAATTATTGTCAACTGCTGTTACAACAATGCGACAGCAAGAGAAGATCGGCAGTCTGTTTTCCAAAGGCTGCAACGTCCAAGCTCAGAGGACGAAGCGCCTCCAGTCGTCTCTTGCAACTCCGCTCAGAAGATCCCCGCCGATGGGAGAGGGAAGAAGATAAATGTTTCCAGCCCAAAGATTTCAACCAATGTGACTAAGAAACTGTCGTCTAAATGGTTGTCCACCACCGGAGTTTTCCAAGGTACCCGTTCGAAGATGAAATCTACCACAGTAGGAGATTCATCATCCACACCACTGGGGGTTACTGAAACAAGGGGTAGCACTCCACAGAACATCCACGATAATTCGATATTCCAAGGAGACGAGCCCGAGGAAACAACTCTCCCATCAGATACAGCAGATATTGACGTCCCCGAGGACGTCCACGACTCTCAAGATAAAGCAAGCTCTGAAGTTGGGGGTACTATTCCATCTGAGTCCGAACCAGAGGAGAACATTCCCACATACTCCGACGACTTCTCGGTACAAGGGTATGACTCGGAGGGCACGTCCTCCACCATTCCTTCCATCTCTTCTCAAGTAAAGACGGTATTCATGACGGACAGCAACCAAGGTGGTTCCAGTGATCGCCAACACATCGATACTCTGGAGGCCATACTGCATGCCTTGGTCAAGTCTGTAGACGAGATCAAAACGGCCCTTCCAACTCTGCAAGGAGGGACGCCTGGCCAAACAAGCACGGGTCCTGCGGTCAATATGGACTCAAATTCAGCGGCACCAAATCTTAGCAACAATCCTCCTGAAATGTCGTCTCCCACCGCTGCAGATGAGGCCAGAGAAGCGAGAAGAGAGGTCCAGGAGCTCCGAGCTATGTTTCACGTTCGAGAAACCTCTCAAGACCTCAGAATACGACAACCATACCCTGCTACATTGAGGGATGTCCCTTTCCCACCAAGATATAAGCCGTTCAATATCAATCCTTATGATGGAAAGACCTTCGCAAGTCGATACATCACTTACTTCGAGGTCACCATCGACCATCTGCCCCATGACGATGCTATCCTCACACGATTGTTCATTGGAGCATTGGAAGGAGTCGCCTTCGACTGGTATCGCAACCTGCCAGACAACTGCATCCACTCCTTCGCCAGCTTCAAGCGTATGTTCTTGGAGAGATTCTATGAAGTAGGACAGGACATCACAATGTCCACCCTCATGGACGTCGTCCAAGGGAAGAAAGAGCTGACAAGGAACTATATTAAGCGATTTTGTTAAACCGTAATGAAGCTGCCGTCTGGTAACTCGGATTCCTCCTTGATTAAAATTTGCCAAAAGAGATTGCTCCCAACAATCAGTCTCTGGATGGGAGAAAGTCAATTTAAGGACTGGAAGACGTTTATCATCAGTGCCACTAGCACCGAAGAACGGTTGAAGAAGGCTCGCCAACTGGGATTGCACATCTCGTAGGGAGAGAACAAGGGTAAGCGTTCTAATACCAACAACGACAATGGGGGTAGCCCCTCCAACAATCGAGACAATAGGGGTAAGCAGGCTATGGTGGCCGACACAGCCCAGAAACCTGAGTCAAAACTGGCAGACAAACAATGGCCACAAATGACCTACTCCTTCGAAGACGGCCACGTCAAGCCCATCTTGGACATGCTCATACAAGGAGATAGAATTCAGCTCCCTCCACCAAGATGGAAACCTCGGCCGGCAGAAATGGAGAGCCCGAAGTACTACCATTACCACCGCTACGTCCACCATGCTACGCACGACTGCTACCAACTGAAGCGATACATCCAATATCTCATCGATTCGAACGCTCTCGCCATCGATTTCGAGGAGGTAACCGTAGAGGCCAACATGGTGTCCGTATAATTCGGCAGCTTCCCTCCAATAGAGACTCAAGACGGTGTGATACCCATCCCTCTGGCGATAATAGAGATTGCTAATCTTCCACCTCCTCGGGATCAGGTTGCTGGTCTAGTGCCCCTCATCACATCACGGAGGGAGGTCATGTGGGTCCATCTGGACCTAGTACTTGAGGTGACTCAGTCCACACCATCCTCCATTCACAAGAAGAAGAGTGGAAAAGTCAGATCCTACAGCACAATCTCGGCAGATGTCGAAGAAGTCACGGCTATCGTTACCCGATCTGGGGCACAATCCTAACCTGTGTCTGATAACTCGACTGAAGATCATCAGCCAGCTACTGCTGACGCTCCAGGACCTTCTCAGCCTCCGACGATAGACAAGCCTAGGCCGAAGGAGACTCGCTTTGACAAATCCCTCCGAAAAGAGGGACCTCAGGGGTTGGAGAGGCCCTACAACTTTGACATCTTGGCGCAGTTGGCCAATACACCGGCCAAATTGTCATTATACGAGCTCTTGAGGCTCTCAAAGGATGTTCGTATGGCTTTGAGCGAGGCACTCCAAAATGCCGACGCATATCTGGCTCAGGTCAACCTCACGGGAGAGAGCCCACTTGCAAATCTCCAAGACAGCGCCTGCACAGGAGCAATACCCAATATTGTCTTCACTCCACAGGATATGCTCATCAAAACCAATCTGCACGATTGTCCGTTATACTACACCGGATACATCGGGGACGTAAAGGTAGACCGGATGCACATTGATCCTGGTTCTTCCATAAGCATCATCCCGAAGGGTCTGCTAGATTATCTCTACATTCCTATGCATCGCCTGATGCCAACAAGCACCGCCATCAGCGGTATCAATTCGGACAGGAGCTACCTAATCGGAAAGATTCGCTTGAAGTGCCAAATTGGCAATCTCCAGTCAGAAGTAACCTGTTACGTCATAGATGCGGACACTTCTTACAACATCCTCTTGGGGCGCCCTTGGATACACGATTATATGATCGTGCCTTCCACGCTGCACCAGTGCTTCAAGTATGTCGACAGACACGACTTTGTGAGGACAGAATTTGCCGACATCGATCCTTTCAAAGGAGTCGAATCCTACTACTCGGATTTATGCCTATACGAGAAGTCGAAGAAGCACCTGGATGAAGATGTACAAGCAAGAACTGAGACGGCCTCAGGATCAAAAGAACTTCTGACGATCCACCTCCAAGCTTGCAAACCTGGCAAATCTGTACCCCTTACGACCACTCTGCGTAAGGATACGATCAGCCCCTCGACACAAGAAGGGCAAATGATAATCCGGCTGCCAAGGTCCGGCCAAACGTCGAGACCCACAACGGAGTGTTACCCTCATTTCCCGTATTTCCCGTATTTCGTATTTATACTCGTATCTAGATTTTTGGCATGTATTTTTATTTTTCTCAACTTGTGGAATTTCGGTATTTCTCGTATTTTAGATTTTGGCATGGCTCGGTTTTATTGGGGATGGTTCGGTTTGGTTCGATTTTATGTGTTAGAACACCCTAGCCCTATGCTACACCCTCAATCCACCACAACTCCCCCACTTTATAATACCACCTACCACTCTCTCTTCTCATAACTTCCACCATTAATTTTCTTCTTCTTCTTCTTCTCCTTCCTCTACACAACTCTCCTAACCCTAGGCAAGTGCATCTTGCCACTATATGAGAACCCTCTTTTATTTGTCCATTTACTAGATTAGGACATGGTGATCAACATTAGGTCTTAGGTTTTTGTGATTTGGAGCCTCCATTATTATAGATCTAAGTTATATCTATTTTCAGATTTTGCATGGTTTGAGCTACTTAAGTTGTATTTTATGGGTTTTTGATGTTTCCATGTGGAAGAGCATTCAATTCTACCCAAGTTAGAACTTTGGAAATCTGGACTTGGAGTTCGGATGGCCAAGTTATGAGGTTTTGAAGTTTTGGAGCCATTGGAGCTTCTTCTCAGCCATGGAGAAGAAGACCCAGACCCTGCGTGCATGTTTTTACGCGTACGCAGCTCCCTTGAGCGTGCGTGACTTTTCACGCAGTAGCGCCCTTGAGCGTGCGTGACTTTTCACGCAGCAGCTCCCTTGAGCGTGCGTGACTTTTCATGCAGCTACTCCCTTGAGCGTGCGTGACTTTTCACGCAGCTGCTCCCTTGAGCATGCGTGACTTTTCACGCAGCTGCTCCCTTGAGCGTGCGTGACTTTTCACGCAGCAGCTCCCTTGAGCTTGCGTGACTTTTCACGCAGCTACTCCCTTGAGCGTGCATGACTTTTCACCTACGCTGCTCTCTGTAGCGTGCGTAACTTTTCACGTATACTGCTCCCTGTAGCGTGCGTGACTTTTCACGTACATTGCTCTCTCAGCGTGCGTGACTTTTTACCTACACTGCTCCCTGTAGCGTGTGTGACTTTTTACGTATGCAGCTCTTTCAGCGTGCGTGACTTTTTGTACGCTGCTCCCCTGACCCTTGCTTAACCCATTGGCTCTTGGAGTTTTGGTTTTATTTCTTTAAGCTTGGCTCTTCTATAGCCCTGTTTATTGATATTTTATTAGATATTTTGTACGCTGCTCCCCTGACCTTTTGTCATGAACTTGATTTTACTTAATATGTTTGGAATGACTATTGTACATGGCTTGGTACGACAAGGAACTAGCATAACACGACAGTGACCCATAGTGGTGCACTCCTGACATGACCAACCTAACATGATAGTGGCCCGTCGTGGCGCACTCCTGACAAGTACCCTGACACGATTTATCTTGATAATTTAACTTGACCTGCCTTGACACCGTGGGTGGTTCTTTCTTGCTTGCTTGTTAAATCTACTTGTCCTGTCTTGCATCATGTCTAGGATGGGACTCCTGAGTACCACGGTCAGGAGTTCCTAGTAAAATGGATTAAGGTTAATAACTAGAATAACACATTAGTCATGAAGAGATGACACAGCTACAGGCAATCCCGTTACCTGGGCGCTCTTGGGATCTGTAGCCTGCCGTCGAGTAGGGCACATTTCCAGCACACCTCGCGTGTTGCACCCTCTAAGTCACCTAAGGGTACATGTGTCTCCTGGACGATGTACCCACCTGAATTCAACCCTAATCTTTCGTCCTGGATAGCCTGGATGGTCTGCAGGGCTTGTGGCTGTGGAACAATCTCACTGCATCTTGTTAGTAATTAGGCCTGTGATAACCCTAGTTAGTTAAAGTAGTAAGCCGTAGGATCTGCTTGGCCGTGATTGATTGAATGAGGTATAACCAGTCTAGTCATGTCTTGATCCCATGCAAGATTGCTTTCTGTCTTGATTACTTGTATTACTAATCTTGCCGATAAATGGTGGGAAACCAAGTTCTGTTCAGATGAAGGGTTACAACCCCGGTCCTTGTTTGGTTTACGGGTTGTAACCTGGCTATCGGAATAGTTCCATGGTTATCTCGTCGTATATCCTCCTGACATGTTTCGTAATTTTAGTTTTAATATTAGATTTTCTGTGCTGATTGCTGGCTTTTGTTCTTATTTCGTGGCCCCCTTGTGGCACTTGCTCTTTCTGGGGTTGACCCAGCTGGTTTTGTGTGGCCAGATTTCGGAGCAGCTCTCGAGGATCTACCAAGCTTCCAGCCTAATGGTGGTGACTAGAAGGAACCCGGGCTACGAGTGGGTTTTCTATTTTGTTTTGCTCACTCTATTGTAAAGTTATTCTTTTGAGGCGTTTAGCCGACGAGCACCTGTTAGCTCGTAGCACTTTTACTTACTGTCTGCATACGGGCTGTAAATATGATTGACAAATCCTAGGGTTGATCATGTATGACTAAACTCTTGCTAGTCCTAACATTTTGTAATGACTAGCTTCATGATCAGCTGAATATGTAATATTTGGGACGCCTTATTATTGTATATTTAATGATCATACATCTTGCGACTTTACTTACTTGTGGTGATTGAGACACTAGGCTCGTTCATGACCATAGGAGACTGTTGGCTTGTAGAAAACTCTCACATATCTAGACAGCCGTGACCGTATATCGAGGTGGTTTCCATTTCAATATACGTAGCTGGCTATGTCTGCTCCCGCTCTCCAGTATTCTGGTTCTGGGGCGTGACATGGTTTAAGTGGTGGCCCATGCAGGTCTTGTATCAAGATGTGTGGGGGTTTACCAGATAGATGTCTCAATCAGTACTCGTCCTTGATCTCTGATCGTATCCTCTGAATTCCTGAAATTCTTGCCCTGATTACATGCTTGTATCGTTGATCTGTCATGGTCCTTCCTTAATATTTCCCTGTGTCGTCTTCCTCAGCGGCACTGTACCTGACCCTGCCGATCAGCAAGGAAGAGTACCTCCCGTGGACCAGCAGCAACCGGGAGATCAAGCCCAGCATTCCGGGATAGCCTCCAGAGTGATACCTACTGGAGGAGAGTCACCAGTTCGGCCCGTCCAGCCCGCTGAGCCAGATGATGGTACCTTGGTAGGCCTCATCAGAACCTTGATAGCTTTCCAGGATCGTCGAAGCGATGCCCTGCACTAGATAGTTCAAGATGCTTTGACCCGAGGCGGTCATCCAGGGAACCAGGCGGCCAACAGCTTCAAGCGCTTGAACCCTCCTTTCTTCGACGGCACCGAGGATGCGATTGCCGCGGATGCATGGCTTCAGGATACCGAGGTAATTCTGGAAGCAGCCAGGACACCTGAGAATGAGAAGGTGGCGGTGGTACGCCTGCAGTTGTTGGACTTGGCTCACAATTGGTGGGCGACGCAGGCCATAGGATTAGTGGCACCCATTGCTTGGGCAGTGTTTAGGAAGAGATTCCAGACGAAGTATTTCGATGCTGTGGCCCGGTACGACCTGCAGACCAGATTTACCAACTTGAAGCAAGGAGGCAGAACAGTTGACAGTTATGCATCGGAGTTTTCTAGACTCAGTAGGTTTGCTCCCACCTTGGTGGCGACCGAGTTTGATAGGGCCCAGCGGTTCCAGCAGGGACTGCATTTGGAGATCTTATTGGCGGTTGAGCAGTTTGAGCACCAGACGTTCGATGCTATCTTGAAAGCAGCTAGGAGGCCTGAGTACACCTCCCAGAGGATCGTGGATAGGACCGGAAGTAGGAAGCGGTCCTACAGTCAGATGCACCAATCATCAGTTCCAGCCCCGGCAGCTAGGGGATTGACCATTGGAACTCTGAGGCGGGCGGCCTCAGTAACGTCGGTTCAGCATTCGACCCCGACGTACCCGCAGCAGCAGAAGCAAAAGCAGACATCCGCGATAGGATGTTCTCATTACGGGAAGCCAGGCCATGTGGTGGCAGACTGTCGCAGGGCGCAGGGATTATGCCTGGCTTGTAGAGCAGCAGATCATAGGGTTGGGGCTTGCCCGAATAGGGGTGGTTCATCAGCATCCAACCCTTCTAGCTCTTCGGTGAGAGGACCGGCCCCAGCACCAGTTCAACAGCAGCAGTATCAGTCTTCGAGGCCCTTGCCGTCTCAGTCTCAGGCATTTCAGCAACAACACCCCCAGCAGTATACACAAGCCCAAGCTCAGACCCAGAATAGGCAGAGAGGTTTCCAGAAGAGGGGACCAGCAGCCAGAGGACAAGGTCAGGCCATGATGATGGCTATGGAAGAAGAAGTTGCACCAGGTGAGGTAGTGGCAGGTAGTATTTTCGTTAACTCCTCCCCAGCGTCTGTATTATTTGATTCTGGTGCCTAGCATTCATTTATGTCTGCACAATTCGCGACACGGATAGGATTGGAGCCCGAGTCATTATCAGTGAGGCTCAATATACTTACTGGTAATGGCCTTGTGGGAGTAGATCGAGTGTTTTCTTCGTGTCGGATCGTAGTTAGCGGTAGGGAGTTCCCCGCTAGATTCATAGAGTTTCCTATGGCAGATTATGATGTAGTCCTAGGCATGGATTGGTTGAGGAACCAGTATGCTAGGATAGACTGCCATATTGGCAGAGTTGTCTTTAGTATCCCCGGTGAGCCAGAGTTTTCGTTTTCTAAAGTTGCAGTGGAGCCATCTTCTCCAGCATTGCGGATGGCAGTAGCAGCAGTGCAGTTACCCCGGATAGTTGAAGAGTTTCCAGATGTCTTTCCAGAGGAGCTTCCAGGGATGCCGCCAGAGCGGGAGATTGAGTTCACTATAGACTTGATTCTCGGGACAGCACCAGTATCAGAGCGAGTCTACAGAATGGCGCCTTCAGAGTTGGATATTTTGTACAAGATGATTGAAGAACTGAGGACCAAGGGATTCATCCGTGCTAGTGGATCGCCTTGGGGAGCCCCGATGCTTCTTGTGAAAAAGAAGGATGGCACGTCCAGGCTATGTGTTGATTATCGTACCTTGAATTCGATGACAATCAAGAACAGATACCCTCTTCCGAGGATAGATGACTTGTTTGATCAGCTCAGAGGGGCTTCTGTATTTTTGAAGATCGACTTACCGTCGGGATACCACCAGATCAAAGTCAGAGAGCAGGACATCCCGAAGACAACATTCGGATCGAGGTATGGACATTGGGAGTTCCTTGTTATGTCCTTTGGAGCGACCAATACGCCGGCCGTATTCATGGACCTCATGAATCGCATTTTCATGCCTTACTTGGATCAATTTGTGATCGTGTTCCTAGATGACATCCTGGTCTACAGCAAGAGTGAAGCAGAGCATGAGTAGCATCTCAGAGTCGTCCTCCAGATGCTTAGGGAGCATCAGTTGTACGCCAAGTTCAGTAAATACGAGTTCTGGCTCGATCGCATTTTATACTTGGATCACATCATTACCCGAGGAGGAGTGGAAGTGGATCCCCAGAAGATTGTGGCTATCGAGTCATGGCCGGTACCCAGCTCAGTGGCAGAGGTTCGCAGCTTCCTTGGATTGGCCGGCTACTACCGGCGGTTCATTTCAGATTTCGTAAGGATTTCAGTGCCGATGACCCAGTTGACCCACAAGGATGTGCCATTTGTTTGGACAGCAGAGTGTCAGGAATCATTTGAGAAGTTGAAGCGAGATTTGATAACGGCTCCCATTCTCACCCTTCCAGATGGGACCGGAGGATTCACAGTTTATTGCGACGCTTCAGGCAGAGGATTGGGGTGTGTCTTGATGCAGCATGGGAAGGTAATATCTTATGCGTCATGTCAACTACGTGATCATGAAAAGAATTACCTGACCCACGACTTGGAATTGGCGGCGGTAGTA
This sequence comes from Iris pallida, assembly GCA_029216955.1. Lineage (NCBI taxonomy): Eukaryota > Viridiplantae > Streptophyta > Magnoliopsida > Asparagales > Iridaceae > Iris > Iris pallida. The sequence continues at coordinate 50,218,203 of JANAVB010025196.1, forward strand.
TTTGCTTTGAAGTTGTAGAGACACTACTTGTACGGAGATAGAGTGGAGATCTTTACTGATCATAAGAGCCTGAAGTATGTTTTCACCCAGAAGGACCTTAATATGCGGCAGAGAAGATGGCTCGAGCTATTGGTGGATTATGATATGGATTTGCAGTATCATCCCGGGAAGGCCAACGTTGTAGCAGATGTATTGAGCAGGAGAGCCAGAGTTTACCTCCTGACGGCACAACCAGAATTATTGGCAGATCTTCAGAAGATGGGAATTGAAGTGGTTCTTCCAACCAGCATGGCATTGATGGCCAGCCTACAGGTTCAGTCCAGCATAGTTGAGAGAATCCGGGTGGCATAGTCAACAGATTCCAAGATCCAGCGACTCAGAGCAGAGTATGAAGCAAGAAGAAGGCCAGAGTTATGTATCCATAAAGATGGTACACTTCGACACGGCACTCGTCTTTGTGTACCCAGTGGAGATATCAGACAGGAAGTCATGGCAGAAGCCCACAGTTCACTGTATTCTATTCATCCGGGTGGTACAAAGATGTACCGTAATATTCGTCAGCATTTCTGGTGGAATGGCATGAAGAGGGAGATAGCCCGGTTTGTCTCTCGGTGTTTGGTTTGCCAACAGGTTAAAGCTGAACATCAGAGGCCCGCTGGACTTCTTCAACCCTTACCGATCCCAGAATGGAAATGGGAACATATAACCATGGATTTCGTGACCGGATTGCCCAGATCTCCGGCCGGCAGAGATGCTATTTGGGTAATTGTGGACAGGCTTACCAAGGTGGCACACTTTCTCCCATTCAGAGTTGGACAGTCGACGATGCAGCTAGCAGAGATGTATCTCAGGCAGATCGTCAGGCTTCACGGTGTGTCAGTCAGCATCACCTCGGACAGGGATTCAAGATTCACTTCACACTTTTGGCGTAGCTTGCAAGAGAGTTTGGGAACCCGTCTCCAGTTCAGTTCAGCATATCATCCGCAGACAGATGGCCAATCAGAGCGCACAATCCAGACTCTCGAAGATATGTTGAGATCTTGCACCCTTGACTTCGGTGGTTCGTGGGAGGATCATCTGCACCTGGTGGAATTCTCGTACAACAACTGTTATCAGGCCAGTATACAGATGGCACCCTTCGAGGCTCTCTATGGCAGAAAGTGCAGATCCCCGCTAGCATGGGACGTTGTCGGAGAGAGGCAGATGCTCGGACCCGAGTTGATTTCCCAGATGGTTGAAGTGGTCAGGAAGGTCAGAGACCACCTCCGAGTTGCCTAGGACCGCCAGCACCATTGGGCCGATGCTCATCGGCGTCCCTTAGAATTTGCTGTCGACGACCATGTATTCCTTAGGATCTCGCCTAACCACGGCGTCATTCGCTTCGACGTACGGGGAAAGCTTAGTCCTAGGAATATAGGGCCGTTCGATATTCTAGAGCGAGTAGGAGATGTATCCTATCGTCTCGCTCTTCTGCCATCGCTAAGTGAGGTACATGATGTATTCCATGTGTCCCAATTACGACGGTATATTTCGGACCCGAGTCACATCCTAGACCATTCGGAATTGGTTGTTGGTACCAACCTTTCGTATGAGGAGAGGCCCGTGTCTATATTGGACCGAAGGGAGAAGATACTCAAGAACAAGACTATTAAATTAGTCCGTGTTGCTTGGGGTCATCACTCTCTGGGTGAGTCAACGTGGGAGCGTGAGGACGACATCCGATCGCGATATCCCTACCTGTTTGACTCGTGAGGTATGATATATTTCTTATGCCTACAATTTCCCTTCCTTGCTTGCATTGTATGATTGTATGATTGGACTGCTTAGTGTAGCTTGCCTGTGCTTAGTGTAGCTTGTCGTGGCAATCTCTAGCTCCTTGATTAAATTCCGAGGACGGAATTCTTTTAAGGTGGGTAGAGTTGTCACCCTCATTTCCCGTATTTTTTGTATTTCATATTTATACACGTATCTAGATTTTTGGCATGTATTTTTATTTTTCTCAACTTGTGGAATTTCGGTATTTCTCGTATTTTGGGTTTTGGCATGGCTCGGTTTTATTGGGGATGGTTCGGTTTGGTTCGGTTTTATGTGTTGGAACACCCTAGCCCTATGCTACACCCTCAACCCACCATAACTCCCCCACTTTATAACACCACCTACCACTCTCTCTCCTCATAACTTCCACCATTAATTTTCTTCTTCTTCTTCTTCTCCTTCCTCTACACAACTCTCCTAACCCTAGGCAAGTGCATCTTGCCACTACATGAGAACCCTCTTTTATTTGTCCATTTGCTAGATTAGGACATGGTGATCAACATTAGGTCTTAGGTTTTTGTGATTTGGAGCCTCCATTGTTGTAGATCTAAGTTATATCTATTTTCGGATTTTGCATGGTTTAAGCTACTTAAGTTGGATTTTATGGATTTTTGATGTTTCCATGTGGAAGAGCATTCAATTCTACCTAAGTTGGAACTTTGGAAATCTGGACTTGGAGTTTGGATGGCCAAGTTATGAGGTTTTGAAGTTTTGGAGCCATTGGAGCTTCTTCTCAGCCATGGAGAAGAAGACCCAGACCCTGCGTGCGTGTTTTTACGCGTACGCAGCTCCCTTGAGCGTGCGTGACTTTTCATGCAGTAGCTCCCTTGAGCGTGCGTGACTTTTCACGCAGCAGCTCCCTTGAGCGTGCGTGACTTTTCACGCAGCTGCTCCCTTGAGCGTGCGTGACTTTTCACGCAGCAGCTCCCTTGAGCGTGCGTGACTTTTCACGCAGCTGCTCCCTTGAGCGTGCGTAACTTTTCACGCAGCTGCTCCCTTGAGCGTGCGTGACTTTTTACGCAGCAGCTCCCTTGAGCGTGTATGACTTTTCACGCAGCTGCTTCCTTGAGCGTGCGTGACTTTTCACCTACGCTGCTCTCTGTAGCGTGCGTGACTTTTCACGTACGCTGCTTCCTGTAGCATGCGTGACATTTCACGTACATTGCTCTCTCAGCGTGCATGACTTTTTACCTATACTGCTCCCTGTAGCGTGCGTGACTTTTTACGTACGCAGCTCTTTCAGCGTGCGTGACTTTTCGTACGCTGCTCCCCTGACCCTTGGTTAACCCATTGGCTCTTGGAGTTTTGGTTTTATTTCTTTAAGCTTGGCTCTTCTATAGCCCTGTTTATTGATATTTTATTAGATATTTTACGCCTATTTTATATCCTTACGTCTTTTGTCATAAACTTGATTTTACTTAATATGTTTAGAATGACTATTGTACATGGCTTGGTACGACAAGGAACTAGCATAACACGACAGTGACCCGTAGTGGTGCACTCCTAACATGACCAACCTAACATGATAGTGGCCCATCGTGGCGCACTCCTGACAAGTACCCTGACACGATTTATCTTAATAATTTAACTTGACCTGCCTTGACACCGTGGGTGGTTCTTTCTTGCTTGCTTGTTAAATCCACTTGTCCTGTCTTGCATCATGTCTAGGATGGGACTCCTGAGTACCACGGTCAGGAGTTCCAAGTAAAATGGATTAAGGTTAATAACTAGAATAACATAGTAGTCATGAAGAGATGACACAGCTACAGGCAATCCCGTTACCTGGGCGCTCTTGGGATCTGTAGCCTGCCGTCGAGTAGGGCACATTTCTAGCACACCGTCGCGTGTTGTACCCTCTAAGTCACCTAAGGGTACATGTGTCTCCTGGACGATGTACCCACCTGAATTCAACCCTAATCTTTCGTCCTGGGTAGCCTGGATGGTCTGCATGGCTTGTGGCTGTGGAACAATCTCACTGCATCTTGTTAGTAATTAGGCCTGTGATAACCCTAGTTAGTTAAAGTAGTAAGCCGTAGGATCTGCTTGGCCGTGATTGATTGAATGAGGTATAACTAGTCTAGTCATGTCTTGATCCCATGCAAGATTGCTTTCTGTCTTGGTTACTTGCATTACTTATCTTGCCGATAAATGGGGGGAAACCAAGCTCTGTTCAGATGAAGGGTTACAACCCCGGTCCTTGTTTGGTTTACGGGTTGTAACCTGGCTATCGGAATAGTTCCATGGTTATCTCGTCGTATATCCTCCTGACATGTTTCGTAATTTTAGTTTTAATATTAGATTTTCTGTGCTGATTGCTGGCTTTTGTTCTTATTTCGTGGCCCCCTTGTGGCACTTGCTCTTTCTGGGGTTGACCTAGCTGGTTTTGTGTGGCCAGATTTCGGAGCAGCTCCCGAGGATCTACCAAGTTTCCAGCCCAATGGTGGTGACTAGAAGGAACCGGGCTACGAGTGGGTTTTCTATTTTGTTTCGCTCACTCTATTATAAAGTTATTCTTTTGAGGCGTTTAGCCGACGAGCACCTGTTAGCTCGTAGCACTTTTACTTACTGTCTGCCTACGGGCTGTAAACATGATTAACAAATCCTAAGGTTGATCATGTATGACTAAACTCTTGCTAGTCCTAACATTTTGTAATGACTAGCTTCATGATCAGCTGAATATGTAATATTTGGGACGCCTTATTATTGTATATTTAATGATCATACATCTTGCGACTTTACTTACTTGTGGTGATTGAGACACTAGGCTCGTTCATGACCATAGGAGACTGTTGGCTTGTAGAAAACCCTCACATATCTAGACAGTCGTGACCGTATATCGAGGTGGTTTCCATTTCAATATACGTAGCTGGCTATGTCTGCCCCTGCTCTCTAGTATTCTGGTTCTGGGGCGTGACATGGTTTAAGTGGTGGCCCATGCAGGTCTTGTATCAAGATGTGTGGGGGTTTACCAGATAGATGTCTCAATCAGTACTCGTCCTTGATCTCTGTTCGTATCCTCTGAATCCCTGAAATTCTTGCCCTGGTTACATGCTTGTATCGTTGATCTGTCATGGTCCTTCCTTAATGTTTTCCTGTGTCGTCTTCCTCAGCGACACTGTACCTGACCCTGCCGATCAGCAAGGAAGAGCACCTCCCGTGGACCAGCAACAACCTGGAGATCAAGCCCAGCATTCCGGGGTAGCCTCCAGAGTGATACCTACTGGAGGAGAGTCACCAGTTCGGCCCGTCCAGCCCGCTGAGCCAGATGATGGTACCTTGGTAGGCCTCATCAGAACCTTGATAGCTTTCCAAGATCGTCGAAGCGACGCCCTGCACTAGATAGTTCAAGATGCTTTGACCCGAGGCGGTCATCCAGGGAACCAGGCGGCCAACAGCTTCAAGCGCTTGAACCCTCCTTTCTTCGACGGTACCGAGGATGCTATTGCCGCGGATGCATGGCTTCAGGATACCGAGGTGATTCTGGAAGCAGCCAGGACACCTGAGAATGAGAAGGTGGCGGTGGTACGCCTGCAGTTGTTGGACTTAGCTCGCAATTGGTGGGCGGCGCAGGCCATAGGATTAGTGGCACCCATTGCTTGGGCAGTATTTAGGGAGAGATTCCAGATGAAGTATTTCGATGCTGTGGCCCGGTACGACCTGCAGACCAGATTTACCAACTTGAAGCAAGGAGGCAGAACAGTTGACAGTTATGCATCGAAGTTTTCTAGACTCAGTAGGTTTTTCCCCACCTTGGTGGCGACCGAGTTTGATAGGGCCCAGCTGTTCCAGCAGGGACTGCATTTGGAGATCTTGTTGGCGGTTGAGCAGTTCGAGCACCAGACGTTCGATGCAATCTTGAGAGCAGCTAGAAGGCATGAGTACACCTCCCAGAGGATCGTGGATAGGACCGGAAGTAGGAAGCGATCCCACAGTCAGATGCACCAATCATCAGTTCCAGCCCCGGCAGCTAGGGGATTGACTATTGGAACTCCGAGGCAGGCGGCCTCAGTAACGTTGGTTCAGCATTCGACCCCGACGTACCCGCAGCAGCAGAAACAGAAGCAGACTTCCGCGATGGGATGTTCTCATTGCGGAAAGCCAGGCCATGTGGTGGCAGACTGTCGCAGGGCGCAGGGATTATGCCTGGCTTGTGGAGCAGCAGATCATAGGGTTGGGGCTTGCCCGAATAGGGGTGGTTCATCAGCATCCAACCCTTCTAGCTCTTCGGTGAGAGGACCGGCCCCAGCACCAGTTCAGCAGCAGCAATATCAATCTTCGAGGCCCTTGCCGCCTCAGTCTCAGGCATTTCAGCAACATCACCCCCAGCAGTATGCACAAGCCTAAGCTCAGACCCAGAATAGGCAGAGAGGTTTCCAGAAGAGGGGACCAGCAGCCAGAGGACAAGGTCAGGCCATGATGATGGCTATGGAAGAAGAAGTTGCACCAGGTGAGGTAGTAACAGGTACTATTCTCGTCAACTCCTCCCCAGCGTCTGTATTATTTGATTCTGGTGCATCGCATTCATTTATGTCTGCACGATTCGCGACACGGATAGGATTGGAGCCCGCGTCATTATCAGTGAGGCTCAATATACTTACTGGTAATGGCCTTGTGGGAGTAGATCGAGTGTTTTTCTCGTGTCGGATCGTAGTTAGCGGTAGGGAGTTCCCTGTCACTACCACATTTCTAGTATGAGGGTATTTTTGTCATTTTTGGGGTAAATAAAATTTATTTGTATTAATTAGAATTTATGGGAATTTTTAGAATTTATTTTGGATTTATTTGGACTAGTTTGATTTTTGGCCAGTTTTGACTCATGTAGACCAACCTAGGAACTAACCATGGTTAGTTGGGCTTGGTTAGGTCAAGTGACCCTAGTCTAACCTAGAGTGACTCAAGTTAGTGGTTAGTGATTCATAGAACTAGAATTAGAAATTTAGAAATCATTTGATTTGGTGAATGGCTTGTGGTTTCACAAGTCATTATGTGACTTAGCTAGATTGGACTCAAACCTAGCTCAACCCTAACCCAAAGCCAAGTGGTCAGCCATCCCTAGCTGAACCTAGGGATTCCCCCTATTTAATCCCTCCTAGTTTTTAGGGCTAGCCTCTTTTAGGGTTCTAGCAAATTTCTAAGGAATGAGGTGAGTTCCATCTTTCAAAAATCATAAGAAATCCAATTTAATTCCTTTTTCCTTCAAACCAATTCCATTAGAACCTAAATTCCTTCCTCTGGCTGCTGGAATTTATTGTATTGCAGGAAGAACCAATTTGTGGAGCTTGGAGGCTTGAGGAGTTTCTTCCATTTGAGGGCTTTTTTATTCATTGTGCATCAATAGGTATAACCCTCATTATTCCATTAAACTCCTGTTAATCTTCATCAATAGGAACCCTAAGTGATCCCCCTAAGGTCTGGAATGGATTCGTGTCCAGTATCGAATGATTCGTGTCCATTCTGGACACGTATCAGTGTCCTGGACAGGGTGTTCGATCAAATGCCACAGAGGGTAGGTCGATCATGTTAACCCATTCTCTTTGAATAGGAAATAGGTTTTAGGTCCACCCTTTGGTTTCCTGTCCTTGTGTCCTAGTTTCCGTGTCGTCCTGTGTCGATTTCTTACTATGGACACGCGCGTGCACACGGCCGCGCGCTGCTACAGGGATCCCCTGCCTATCGGGCCCTGTAGCGGACACGACACAAACCCACTGGACACGAAACTTTGTGGGAGCCACGGGGCACCCACTGACACTCCAGGTGTCAAGTTTCATGGGCCCACGTGGCGTTTCGAGCGAGAAATCCTCGACGCACGAGTCACTCTTTGTTCTGTGCTGTGTGTGTTCTTTCGTTCTGATACGCGTGCGTGGACACGCCTATGCGACACGACACGGCGGTGCAGGGTGTCCTATGGATAGCCCTATGGGTGGTTAACCTATGCTAATGAGCACGAGATTGAGTTCGACCCATGTTGTGCACACGAGCCATGTGCACACGTGCACGAGGACACTGCACTGTAGGCACTGTCTTGGTGCACAGTTGTGTGGACACGTTTGTGTCCAATTTCATGGACACAAACAAGTTGTGTAGCATGTATTAATTATGATTATTAGTTACCAACCTCTGTTTTTAGGTTTTAAATCAATTCATTAGTATTGCCACTCTTTTCCTTTTTCTGAAATGTAGTATCAGTGATTATATTTCCAGACTTTTAAACATGAGTTTTAATAGATTAATTAGCCTGTAAATTAGTGTTAAATGCATGTTTTAAAGTTCTAATGTGTTTTCCTATATGCTACTCACATGTGAATCAAATCCTAGAATGTTTGGAGGGTTGTGGACTGTGAATGGGAAGTATATGGTTTGATATCTGATTTTTGAATTCAAGCATAACAGTAATGTTCAATTTCCAGTTTTAGTGATTCCCCTTTCACTCTTGCATTGTCTGGTATGCATACCTGGGATTATGTCCAGTTTTGGGTTTGATTTTGAGAGCTGGGGGTTGAATCCCTAGCCATTGGTTTTCATAAACTTAGTTCCAGTTCAAGATGTTCATGAATTGTTTCTTTCTTCCTAAGGAATCCATGTGTTAACATTGGCAAATATATGAGAATCAGTTAGTTGTTTTCACAAGAGTTGATTTCAGTTTTAATGATCTCCTTCATTATTGAATTATCTGGTAAAGGAAACCTGAGGATTTCTTCTAGTTTTTATTGAAAGGGGTTAATGATACTTGTGATAGGTTTAAAGTCCCATGGTTAATGTATAAATCTGAGATTTAACTCAGTTTTGTAATAACTGAAGTTAGGTCCAGTTGATGAAAATGCATTGGTTTGTCTCCTCTCCTTGCTGTTTTTCTACACTTAAGCATTGGACACTGTTAATTTTTCCCAGTTTATAGCACCCCCTTCACTGATTATTTCACACACACAGCCTATTGTTTCCTGCACACTCTTACTGGCTACTGTCATGTAATTCCTGCACTTGGATACACACACAAGCCTGTTTCCTGCACACTGCATTTTCCTGAACACAGACACTTAGCCCTCTTGTATAACCTGCACACATCACACACACATGAATTCCCTGTTTTCTAATCTTCACTGACTTTTGTTTCTACACTTAGACACTTGACACACACTCATTTCTTCACTGTCTATGTGCATACACTGCCATCTTTTTCCTGCTTGCTAATTCCTGTACACCCTCATCACACACACACCACAGTAGCACACACACACACAGGCCTTACCTGTTACTGCCACATTATGTTTCCTGAACACTTGACACACCTACACATATTTTCTTCCCTTAGGTTTCATGAGTATATTGTATGCCTATATGTATAGTGTTTAGCCTAATGTTTAGTATAGCTCAAATTGTGTATCTATATATATGGTGTATATTCATAGGTATTATGAATTCTTGAATGTTGTGTTTATATCTTTGTTAGAGTCTAGTATAGCTTATTAGACCTAGCTAGTAAGTTTAGCCTAGTTTAGACAAGGTTGACCTAGTTTGACTTTTAGGGTTGACCAAAGTTGACCAAGAGTTGACTTTGGCCTAGATTGACTTAGAATCATGTAGAATGCATAGTAGGACTCTATTTTGATATTCTGGACTTGTTGTGACTTGTGCTGTTCTGATTAGGAGCCAGACACCACTCCTTGGACAGTACGTTTCATACCGGACACTCAGTTACAGGCGAGTACATTCTCTGATCATTTCATATCCTGCTTAGAATTATTACCTACAGTAGATTACTTTACTTGTGCTGTTACGATATTATCACGGGTTAGTACTATACGGATCTCTTCATGCGATGTTATCCCCCTCGGGAGCATCGGGTACATTGTGTCATGTGCGTTTCACTTTCATCATGTACTCCTGTGCTTTCACTATACATGTACACTCTTGTGAATCATGTACTCTCATGTTCACAGAGCCTTCATGTATACTATTATGTGCACCCTATATGGGCCCCATGTGATATCCTGTACAATAACATAACCTGCTTGGATCCTTGTGTACTGATTGGAGAAAACGGGGGAGTGCTAGTAGTCATGTGAACAATTCTTTAGTAGTGTAGATCATGTACAACTCTTTAGTGTAGATCATGTACCAATCTGTTCCGTTCACATGTGCTATCCTGTACTCTACATCACTAGCCACTATTAGTTCCTTACTTATAGTAGATATTTCTATTACAGTTCTCTCTCTATTTATATACTATATTCTTCAGCACTTGTATCTTACTTTACTGCATGTTTATATTTTCTAACCTGCTATGAATTGTTGAGATGTACTGTGCTCGCTCCCGTCCTGACTGGACCTGTTGAAAATATTACAGAGGACGAGGAGGAGGCTTGCCTGGACACCTATTACGGGGCAGCCCTTGATGGCACCTGTGAGCTGGACCCTCAGGAGGATCCAGCAGTAGCTGAGGACCTTCCCCCGACTGCCTAGACTAGATAGTTAGGCTTTTATTTATGTAGTTGGATTATGTTAGTTAGACTCTATGTGGAGATCAGTTGTATATATTCTTTTATCTGAGACTTGTACTGCTGGGATTATCTTAGACTATTGTTTTATCTATTGCATTTCCTTGAGTTCTATTCATATCGTGCCATATCTTCCTTAGTTGTGATAGAGTTCTATTGCTATGTCACCCCCATTCGGGGAGTATAAACTGTTTAGATATTACATTGTTAGATGTTGTGACCTAGGACAGCGTTCTACCGCCGACACTGCGGCGTAGGCTGGACGTATTCACGTCTCGTGCCCTTACTCTAGGGTGCGGGTCGTGACATTCCCCGCTAGATTCATAGAGTTTCCTATGGCAGATTATGATGTAGTCCTAGGCATGGATTGGTTGAGGAACCAGTATGCTAGGATAGACTTCCATATTGGCAGAGTTGTCTTTAGTATCCTCGGCGAGCCAGAGTTTTCGTTTTCTAAAGGCGCAGTGGAGCCATCTTCTCCAGCATTGCGGATGGCAGTAGCAGCAGTGCAGTTACCCCGGATAGTTGAAGAGTTTCCAGATGTCTTTCCAGAGGAGCTTCCAGGGATGCCGCCAGAGCGGGAGATTGAGTTCACTATAGACTTGATTCTCGGGACTGCACCAGTATCAGAGCGATTCTACAGAATGGCGCCTTCAGAGTTGGAGATTTTGTACAAGATGATTGAAGAACTGAGGACCAAGGGATTCATCCGTGCAAGTGGATCGCCTTGGGGAGCCCCGATGCTTCTTGTGAAAAAGAAGGATGGTACGTCCAAGCTATGTGTTGATTATCGTACCTTGAATTCGGTGACAATCAAGAACAGATACCCTCTTCCGAGGATAGATGACTTGTTTGATCAGCTCAGAGGGGCTTCTATATTTTCAAAGATCGACTTGCGGTCGGGATACCACCAGATCAGAGTCAGAGAGCTGGACATCCCGAAGACAGCATTCAGATCCAGGTATGGACATTGGGAGTTCCTTGTTATGCCCTTTGGAGCGACCAATGCGCCGGCCGTATTCATGGACCTCATGAATCGCATTTTCATGTCTTACTTGGATCAATTTGTGATCGTGTTCCTAGATGACATCCTGGTCTACAGCAAGAGTGAAGCAGAGCATGAGCAGCATCTCAGAGTCGTCCTCCAGACGCTTAGGGAGCATCAGTTGTACGCCAAGTTCAGTAAATGCGAGTTCTGGCTCGATCGTTTTTCATACTTGGGTCACATCATTACCCGAGGAGGAGTGGAAGTGGATCCCCAGAAGGTTGTGGCTATCGAGTCATGGCCGGTACCCAGCTCAGTGGCAGAGGTTCGCAGCTTCCTTGGATTGGCCGGCTACTACCGGCGGTTCGTTTCAGATTTCGTAAGGATTTCAGCACCGATGACCCAGTTGACCCGCAAGGATGTGCCATTTGTTTGGACAGCAGAGTGTCAGGAATCATTTGAGAAGTTGAAACGAGGTTTGATAACGACTCCCATTCTCACCCTTCCAGATGGGACCGCAGGATTCACAGTTTATTGCGACGCTTCAGGCAGAGGATTGGGGTGTGTCTTGATGCAGCATGGGAAGGTAATATCTTATGCGTCACGTCAACTACGTAATCATGAGAAGAATTACCCGACCCACGACTTGGAATTAGCGGCGGTAGTGTTTGCTTTGAAGTTGTGGAGACACTACTTGTACGGAGATAGAGTGGAGATCTTTTCTGATCATAAGAGCCTGAAGTATGTTTTCACCCAGAAGGACCTTAATATGCGGCAGAGAAGATGGCTCGAGCTATTGGTGGATTATGATGTAGATTTGCAGTATCATCCCGGGAAGGCCAACGTTGTAGCAGATGTATTGAGCGGGAGAGCCGGAGTTTATCTCCTGACGGTACAACCAGAATTATTGGCAGATCTTCAGAAGATGGGAATTGAAGTGGTTCTTCCAACCAGCGTGGCATTGATGGCCAGCCTACAGGTTCAGTCCAGCATAGTTGAGAGAATCCGGGTGGCACAGTCAACAGATTCCAAGATCCAGCAACTCAGAGCAGAGTGTGAAGCAGAAAGAAGGCCAGAGTTATGTATCCATGAAGATGGTACACTTCGGCACGGCACTCGTCTTTGTGTACCCAGTGGAGATATCAGACAGGAAGTCATGGCAGAAGCCCACAGTTCACTTTATTCTATTCATCCGGGTGGTACGAAGATGTACCGTGATATTCGTCAGCATTTCTGGTGGAATGGCATGAAGAGGGAGATAGCCCGGTTTGTCTCTCGGTGTTTGGTTTGCCAACAGGTTAAAGCTGAACATTAGAGGCCCGCTGGACTTCTTCAACCCTTACCGATCCCAGAATGGAAATGGGAACATATAACCATGGATTTCGTGACCGGATTGCCCAGATCTCCGGCCGGCAGAGATGCTATTTGGGTAATTATGGACAGGCTTACCAAGGTGGCATACTTTCTTCCATTCAGAGTTGGACAGTCGACGATGCAGCTAGCAGAGATGTATCTCAGGCAGATAGTCAGGCTTCACGGTGTGCCAGTCAGCATCACCTCGGACAGGGATTCAAGATTCACTTCACACTTTTGGCGTAGCTTGCAAGGGAGTTTGGGAACCCGTCTCCAGTTCAGTTCAGCATATCATCCGCAGACAGATGGCCAATCAGAGCGCACAATCCAGACTCTCGAAGATATGTTGAGATCTTGTACCCTTGACTTCGGTAGTTCGTGGGAGGATCATCTGCACCTGGTGGAATTCTCGTACAACAACAGTTATCAGGCTAGTATCCAGATGGCACCCTTAGAGGCTCTCTATGGCAGGAAGTGCAGATCCCCGCTAGCATGGGACGATGTCGGAGAGAGGCAGATGCTCGAACCCGAGTTGATTTCCCAGACGGTTGAAGTGGTCAGGAATGTCAGAGATCACCTCCGAGTTGCCCAGGACCGCCAGCGCCATTGGGCCGATGCTCATCGGCGTCCCTTAGAATTTACTGTCGGCGACCATGTATTCCTTAGGATCTCGCCTAACCGCGGCGTCATTCGCTTCAGCATGTGGGGAAAGCTTAGTCCTAGGTATATAGGGCCGTTCGATATTCTAGAGTGAGTAGGAGATGTATCCTATCGTCTCGCTCTTCCGCCATCGCTAAGTGAGGTACATGATGTATTCCATGTGTCCCAATTACGACGGTATATTCCGGACCCGAGCCACATCCTAGACCATTCGGAATTGGTTGTTGGTACCAACCTTTCGTATGAGGAGAGGCCCGTGTCTATATTGGATCGGAGGGAGAAGATACTCAAGAACAAGACTATTAAATTAGTCCGTGTTGCTTGGGATCATCACTCTCTGGGTGAGTCAACGTGGGAGCGTGGGGACGACATCCGATCGCGATATCCCTACCTGTTTGACTCGTGAGGTATAATATCTTTCTTATGCCTTACATTTTCCCTTCCTTGCTTGTATTGTATGATTGTATGATTGGACTGCTTAGTGTAGCTTGCCCGTGCTTAGTGTAGCTTGTCGTGGCAATCTCTAGCTCCTTGATTAAATTCCGAGGATGGAATTCTTTTAAGGTGGGTAGAGTTGTCACCCTCATTTCCCGTATTTTCCGTATTTCGTATTTATAATCGTATCTGGATTTTTGGTATGTATTTTTATTTTTCTCAACTTGTGGAATTTCGGTATTTCTCGTATTTTGGGTTTGGGCATGGCTCGGTTTTATTGGGGATGGTTCGGTTTGGTTCGGTTTTATGTGTTGGAACACCCTAGCCCTATGCTACACCCTCAACCCATCACAACTCCCCCACTTTATAACACCACCTACCACTCTCTCTCCTCATAACTTCCACCATTAATTTTTTTCTTCTTCTTCTTCTCCTTCCTCTACACAACTCTCCTAACCCTAGGCAAGTGCATCTTGCCACTACATGAGAACCCTCTTTTATTTGTCCATTTGCTAGATTAGGACATGGTGATCAATATTAGGTCTTGGATTTTTGTGATTTGGAGCCTCCATTGTTGTAGATCTAAGTTATATCTATTTTCGGATTTTGCATGGTTTGAGCTACTTAAGTTGGATTTTATGGGTTTTTGATGTTTCCATGAGGAAGAGCATTCAATTCTACCCAAGTTGGAACTTTGGAAATCTGGACTTGGAGTTAGGATGGCCAAGTTATGAGGTTTTGAAGTTTTGGCGCCATTGGAGCTTCTTCTCAGCCATGGAGAAGAAGACCCAGACCCTACGTACGTGTTTTTATGCGTACACAGCTCCCTTGAGCGTGCGTGACTTTTCACGCAGCAGCTCCCTTGAGCGTGCGTGACTTTTTACGCAGCAGCTCCCTTGAGCGTGCGTGACTTTTCACGCAGCTGCTCCCTTGAGCGTGCGTGACTTTTCACGCAGCAGCTCCCTTGAGCGTGCTTGACTTTTCACGCAGCTGCTCCCTTGAGCGTGCGTGACTTTTCATGCAGCTGCTCCCTTGAGCCTGCGTGACTTTTCACGCAGCAGCTCCCTTGAGCGTGCGTGACTTTTCACGCAGCTGCTCCCTTGAGCGTGCGTGACTTTTTACCTACGCTGCTCTTTGTAGCGTACGTGACTTTTCACGTACACTGCTCCCTGTAGCGCGCGTGACTTTTCACGTACGTTGCTCTCTCAGCGTGCGTGACTTTTTACCTACACTGCTCCCTGTAGCGTGCGTGACTTTTCACGTACGCAGCTCTTTCAGCGTGCGTGACTTTTCGTACTCTGCTCCCCTGACCCTTGCTTAACCCATTGGCTCTTGGAGTTTTGGTTTTATTTCTTTAATCTTGGCTCTTCTATAGCCCTGTTTATTGATATTTTATTATATGTTTGGAATGACTATTGTACATGGCTTGGTACGACAAGGAACTAGCATAATACGACAGTGACCCGTAGTGGTGCACTCCTGACATGACCAACCTAACATGATAGTGGCCCGTTGTGGCGCACTCCTGACAAGTACCCTGACACGATTTTTCTTGATAATTTAACTTGACCTGCCTTGACACCGTGGGTGGTTCTTTCTTGCTTGCTTGTTAAATCCACTTGTCCTGTCTTGCATCATGTCTAGGATGGGACTCCTGAGTACCACGGTCAGGAGTTCCTAGTAAAATGGATTAAGGTTAATAACTAGAATAACACAGTAGTCATGAAGAGATGACACAGCTACAGGCAATCCCGTTACCTGGGCGCTCTTGGGATCTGTAGCCTGCCGTCGAGTAGGGCATATTTCCAGCACACCGTCGCGTGTTGCACCCTCTAAGTCACCTAAGGGTACATGTGTCTCCAGGACAATGTACCCACCTGAATTCAACCCTAATCTTTCGTCCTGGGTAGCCTGGATGGTCTGCAGAGCTTGTGGCTGTGGAACAATCTCACTGCATCTTGTTAGTAATTAGGCCTGTGATAACCCTAGTTAGTTAAAGTAGTAAGCCGTAGGATCTGCTTGGCCGTGATTGATTGAATGAGGTATAACCAGTCTAGTCATGTCTTGATCCCATGCAAGATTGCTTTCTGTCTTGATTACTTGCATTACTTATCTTGCCGATAAATGGTAGGAAACCAAGCTCTATTCAGATGAAGGGTTACAACCCCGGTCCTTGTTTGGTTTACGAGTTGTAACCTGGCTATCGGAATAGTTCCATGGTTATCTCGTCGTATATCCTCCTGACATGTTTCGTAATTTTAGTTTTAATATTAGATTTTCTGTGCTGATTGCTGGCTTTTGTTCTTATTTCGTGGCCCCCTTGTGGCACTTGCTCTTTCCGGGGTTGATCCAGCTGGTTTTGTGTGGCCAGATTTCGGAGCAGCTCCCGAGGATCTACCAAGCTTCCAGCCCAATGGTGGCGACTAGAAGGAACCCGGGCTACGAGTGGGTTTTCTATTTTGTTTCGCTCACTCTATTGTAAAGTTATTCTTTTGAGGCGTTTAGCCGACGAGCACCTGTTAGCTCGTAGCACTTTTACTTACTGTCTGCCTACGGGCTGTAAACATGATTGACAAATCCTAGGGTTGATCATGTGTGACTAAACTCTTGCTAGTCCTAACATTTTGTAACGACTAGCTTCATGATCAGCTGAATATGTAATATTTGGGATGCCTTATTATTGTATATTTAATGATCATACATCTTGCGACTTTACTTACTTGTGGTGATTGAGACACTAGGCTTGTTCATGACTATAGGAGGCTGTTGGCTTGTAGAAAACTCTCACATATCTAGACAGCCGTGACCGTATATCGAGGTGGTTTCCATTTCAATATACGTAGCTTGCTATGTCTGCCCCCGCTCTCCAGTATTCTGGTTCTGGGGCGTGACACGGAGCCACTGACAATCAGGTTACCGAGAGTCGTCCAGCCACAAACAGAGAAGTTCAATCCCTCTGACAAGCCAATGACGATACGTCTTCCCAAGAAGAATCGTCACCCCGATGCAAAGTCTGGGGCTTCTAGTGAACCAACAACTCCCCGCCCAGCATCGAGTACCAAACTGGGGGTTGCTAGCGAACCAACTACTCCCCGCCCAGCATCGAGTACCAAACTGGTGGTCGCTATTTTGCCAACAACTCCACGTTCGGCTCCACCAACAGAACCCCTGATGATCAAGCTGCCCAGGTCATCCTCTCAGTCTTCATTTATACAGGGGGTGACCGAAGAAGATCTGGAACTGGCCAAGTATGTGGCTGCCCACACTGATGTTCCCTCCGCAGATGATGTAATCCTGCTAGAAAAGATACCTTACTTCGTCAATAAAGGGCTATTTTTGAACTACCTCGAGCTTAATAAGCTTTGTACAATGTACGCTATGGAACACGGTATAAGTACTCACCTACACACACAGGTGACAAATGTTTACACCGCAAACCAGCTTACTCCAGTGGAAGACGCTTACCACATAATCGAGGGAGGGGACCATCCAATCATCTTCGGCCGGAAGGATGATCCACAACCCTTCACCATAGAGAAGGTCGATCCCGAATCAGATACCAGGAGATTGCCTTTGTATCTTTATAGCCCCCAATCCAAATACCTCATGCAAAAATAGGGATAGATCTGGAGACTATGCCAGGCTTGAACTATGGCACTGGTCGACGATTACCTTTAAAGCCACCAGTCCCGGCTAGCAAACCACGGGACTACTACAGCAAGACCCGATGTGGATTAGGGTATGTCACGCCCACAACGACCCCTGAAAGTTTAGATGAGGAATGCGACTGGCATTCACATTCAACCAGGTCACCAACTTCGAATTCGGATACCAGCATCAGAGACACATTCAGACAAGTCCTGTTAGTCAATATGGCATTCGCCGACGCTTACGAAGAAGATGAAGACATTCCTGAAATACTCGAGTTAGAGCCATGGGCCCAACAGCTGGATGTGCAATGGAAAAAGCGGTTCGAACAGAAAGAGCCTCCTACTGAAGATGAGGTTATACAGGTCGACCTCGGCAGCGAATCTTCTCCAAAACCAATCTTCGTCAGTAAAAGCCTAACAGACAAAGAGCGAGAATCGCTACTGGAACTTGTCAAAGAATATATTGATGTGTTCGCCTGGAGCTATGAAGATATGCCAGGACTAAATCCCGAGGTTGCACTTCACAAGCTCAACATTCGGCCAGATGCAAAGCCGGTCAAGCAACAATAGCGACGCTTCCGCCCGGGCATCATGGATGCAATTGAAGCCGAAGTCAACAAACTGATAGCTAGCGGCTTCATTCGTGAAGAACAACATCCAGACTGGGTCGCCAACATAGTACCGGTCCTCAAGAAGAATGTGAAGATTCAAATCTGCATCGACTTCCGCAATCTGAACGAGGCATGTCCCAAAGATGAATTCTCCCTCCCTATCACAGACATCATGATTGACAACACATGTGACTTCGAATGCATGTCATTCATGGATGGTTTCTCGGGGTACAACCAAATCAAGATGTCTCTTGACGACGAAAAGCACACATCATTCCGAACACCGATTGGCACGTATTACTACACAGTCATGCATTTTGGTTTAAAGAATGCTGGCGCCACATATCAAAGAGCCATGAGTATCATCTTCAGAGACCACTTGCGCAAGACTGTGAAGTGCTATGTTGATGACATCGCCGTCAAGAGTCGCTATAAGGGAGACCACCTGCATGATCTGAGGACAGTGTTTGACCTGATGCGAGCACACAACCTGAAGATGAATCCCAAAAAATCCTTCTTGGGCGTATCCAGCAAAAAATTCCTGGGTTTTATTATTACTGCCCAGGGAATTCATGTAGACCCAGAGAAGACGAAGGCAATTTTGGAGATGGGTCCCCCGAAAAATCGTCGCGAACTCAGAGGCCTTCAGGGGAGGCTAGCTTACATCAGGAGGTTCATTTCTAACCTCTCCGGGCGATGTCGGCCATTCACCCATCTCATGAAAAAAGGCATCTCGTTCGTATGGGATGAGGAATGCTAATGTGCCTTCGACAGCATCAAAGAATACTTGTCGAACCTTCCAGTCCTGGGGGCCCCAGTTGTTGGGAAACTATTCTTGCTATATGTACGAGCAATAGAGCATTCCCTCAGTGCTCTGCTGGCGCATGATGATTGGGCCAGAGCACCGATACACCGCCGTGGAGAAGGAATGCCTTGCCCTGGTGTTCGCCATTCAAAAGAAGCGGCACTATATCACAGGACAAACCATACATATGATCTCACGAGTCAACCCTCTCAGGGTCCTCATGACTAAACCAGGGGCACTCAGCTCCCACCTCGCAACATGGGCAATATTGTTGTCTCCTTATCATATGGTCTTCGTCCCGTAAAAGGCTGTTAAAGGTCAAGCTCTGGCAGACTTTCTAGCAGCCCACCCAGGCTCGGAGTCGTCCAGAATATATGAAGGAATCCCAGATGAGGTCGCCAACTCACATGTGGCCTCCCATGATGATATATGGCGAATGTTCTTCGACGGTGCTTCGAGAACTGGACCCAAGGGCAACATCGTCGTTGGAGTCGGGGTGGTATTGATTTCTCCTTCCGGACTAGTGATCAATCACGCTTACTCCCTCACGGAACCCTGTTCTAACAATGTGGCTGAGTACAACGCTTTGGTCATTGGCCTCCAACTTATAAAAGAGCTGGAGGTAGAATATCTTGAAGCATACGGCGATTCGCAGTTAATCGTCAATTAGATCCGGGGTTCATACGAAGTCCGCCATGAAGACATGATCCCCAATCACCAAATGGAGATCAACATTATTTCGTCATTTGAGGGATTCTTCATCGAACACGTTCCCAGACTCCGAAACATCGAAGCCGATTCCCTAACAGGCCTTGCTGCTTCCCTAGCAGTGCCAAACCATACTCATTATTCGGTTGACGTGATAGGCCACGAATTGGTCTGTCCCAAGAACAACGTTCAGTTCGTGGTGAGTTATACCGCTCAGACGATCGACGAAGCGCCAGACTGGAGACAACCATTCATAGACTTCATAGTCTACGACATCCTTCCCGAAAACCCAAAGGAAGCCACTTCCATCAGAAGGCGTTCTCTCAGATTCTTCTACGATACAGAGACAAAAATACTGTATCGGCGATCTTACGATGGATTATTGCTTCGGTGTCTGTCAAACGCAGAAGCCAAAATAGCCGTACGCAAAGCTCACGACGGTGTCTGCGGGGCCCATCAGCCTGGCCCTAAATTGCAAGACCGTCTTCGCCGAATGGGCTACTACTGGCCTACGATGGTAGCAGATGCAATAGACTATACAAGAAAGTACAAAGCCTACCAAGTCCACGCGGACTTCATCCACCAACCATCCGAGTTTCTACATCCGACAGTGGCGTCCTGGCCATTTGAAGCATGGGGAATTTACATCATCGGTCTGATTCCTCCACCTCCTCCCGAGGACATCGCTTCATACTCGCAATCACGGATTACTTCTCCAAATGGGCGGAAGCTGTTCCACTCACAGAAGTAAAGACTTCAAACGTGATCAGCTTCCTCAAGCATCATGTCATCTATCGCTTTGGACTGCCCCGAAGGATCATCCACAATAATAGTCCGCACGTCGCAAGCCATGCCTTCTATCGATTCTGCGACAAGCATCGCATCCAGAATATTGCTTCGACACCATACAATCCGGCAGCAAATGTGTTAGTAGAAGCATTCAACAAAACAATCATTAAACTTCTCAAGAAGTTTGTGTCTTCCAACAAACGTGACTGGAACAAGAAGCTTGGTGAATGCTTATGGGCATACCGTACTACAGTCCGAACAGCCACTGGAAACACGCCATTTTTCTTGGTGTACGAGAGTGAGGCAGTCCTTCCGTTGGAGACTCAAATATCCTCACTCCGCGTCGCCCTTACTTACCAATTAACGACGGATGATGACTATCGTCGCCGGCTACAAGAGTTGGAGGCCTTAGATGAAAAGCGCCTCTTGGCTCAGCAATGAATCGAGCTATACCAAGCACGCATCTCCGGAGCCTTCAATAAGAAGGTTAAAATCAGAACATTCCAAGTGGACGATCTCGTTCTGGCAGTCCGGACGCCGATGGTCATGGCTCACAAAATTGCCGGTAAATTCCAGCCAAAATGGGAAGGTCCATTTATCATTGAGGCCGTATTCTCCAACGGTGCTTACCGCCTCGCAAAACAAAACGGAGACTTGCTCATGCTGCCCGTCAACGGCAAGTTCCTGAAGAAATATTATGTCTAAACGAGATTTTCCAGATCATCGAGTCATGTACCCGCTGGTACCACTGAACTCACATGCGCAAAATTCCAGATTATCGAGTCAAGTACCCGCTGGTGCCGCTGAACTCACATTCACAAAATTCCAGATCATCAAGTCATGTACCCGCTGGTGCCGATGAACTTACATTCACAAAATTCTAAATCATCGAGTTATGTACCCGCTGGTGCCGCTGAACTTATATTCACAATGTTCCAGATTATCGAGTCATGTACCTGCTGGTACCGCTGAACTCACATTCACAAAATCCCAAATTATCGAGTCATGTACCCGCTGGTACCTCTGAACTTACACTTTGATTCTAAAATTCCTGGATTGTCGAGTTATGTACCCGCTGGGTACCCCTGAACTTACATCCCTGTCACTCTTTTGGGGAGAAAGTCATGTATAACCATACCTCTGAACTTTCCCCTTGAAAGAGCCCCTTCCTTATGATCCACTATCCGCACTCCCAGTGCACAAAAAGGGTAACAGATCCACAAATTTCCAAAACGACCATGTCGATGTTACCTCTGAGTCGTCTCAATTCCGCCAAAAACAAATCACCTCTCTACATAAAACTTCCATGTCCTCATTACCTCTGAGGCGTTCTATGTACTCCCCTTCATTGAGCCCACTCCTGCGATGTCCTCATTACCTCTGAGTGGGAAGGCTCCGTCGAAGAAACCCTCATGCTTGCCATGTCCTCATTACCTCTGAGTAAGTATGTTGATTCCCTTTCGACTTATTATTCGTACCCACAACCGGAGTACGTCAAGGATAGTAGGTCCACAAATATCCTCCGTTGAGTCCACTCCTGCCATGTCCTCATTACCTCTGAGTAGGAAGATTCCGCGGTGAAAAAAGCCCTCATACTTGCCATGTCCTCATTACCTCTGAGTAAGTATGTTGGTTCCCCTTTCTCCTATTATCCGTATCCTAAGCCAGGATACACCAAGGATAATAGGCCCATAAATGTCCTTTGCTAAGTTTCTTAGTACAGGCCTATCATCTCTCATCATGCCCCGGGAGCCCAACTGCTCCATGGCATTCCTTCTCCCGCTACCAGGAATGTCCATGACCACCTTACCGTAGAACTGTTCTAGGTATCCCTAATCAAACTTGTTATCCGTACCTAAAACCAAGGTATGCCAAGGGTAACAGGTCCACAGACAAGTCCCCCATGTGGGGCAAACACCACCATAACACCACAGGCACAACAAGCAGTACAAGTAAAGGGTAAAATAAAACATACTCTTTTATTTGGAAGACGAAAATACTGCATGTTCTAGGGACAACGTCCCATATAAAGAAAGGAAAAGAACGAAAATAAAAAAAAGAAAAAAAAGCCGTCTATGGTTCGGCGGTACATAATTCCAGGAGACGGTTCTTCACCAAGGCGGTCTCCCGTTCAAGCCGCTTCCTAGCTCGCCGCTCGGCCTCATGGGACAACCGCTCCGCACTATCCAAGTCCATGTGCGCCCGTCAGCCCTCCTCAAACTTCTTCAGAGCGCATTCCAGATTAGCAGAGGCTCTGGAAACCCTTTCGGCATCCTGAACAATTAGCTCCTTGTCAGCACGAGAAGCTTCAAGCTCAGACTCCAAGAAGGCCAGCTTCTTCTGAAGCTCGAGAATCTGCTCCCTGGTAGCGGATATCCCCTGGGAGGCGGCCGCCTCCCGAGCCCCATAAGCCTCACTCCGGTGGCTCAGCTGGTCGTACAAAAGAGACAGGTCGCCAGGGTCCTTTGCTATAGCCGTCTTAGATGTATCTCGCGTGAGCCTTATCTTCTCCAGGGTGGTGGTGAGGAACTCCCTCTCCTGATCAATTGCTGCAGACAAATCAGCTTGTCACAGCATTTGAAACTGGGCCATCAGCTGATCAGCCTCCAGCAGCTTAGGCTCCAGAAGCGCGGCTATCCCTTCCCCGCCAGGAAGGGTTTTGAGAATATCAATCTGGCCCTGGGTGCATTGTCGGGCCAAGGTGAAAGGAGTCCCCCGCTCCACAGCAGCGTCTACTCCCCTCTTCAAATGGCGATAGAAGCTATCAACCACATCCTGCGATACCTCATCCAGAACTTCTGTAGAGGACGGTGTCAGAGAAAGTGTGGCCGACAGTATCGAGGAAGACGCAATAGAACTTGCCGCCCTGCCACAAAGGAAATAAATTCTGAGCGAAATGACGCCTGAACAGTGGCCAATTCCTCCTCCGCGGCCCGAATGATTTGGATACTCGATAAAGCTGAGAGGTCAACCCCCAAAGTCATACGAGCAGAGGAAGATACAGGGGCCATTGCCCTTTGTTCGGGCTGTGCCGCCATATGAACTCCTGAACTCGATTCGGCGGGAGGCCTTTCAAGACAAGCCGAAAGAGTAGGAGGCATGCTTCCTTCCACTAGGTCCCTTCTGGCAGAGCCTACCATAACAACGTCCGTCATCTGCACTGAAAGGGCATGACCTGTGTGCCCAGAACAACTATTAATCAGTCTAACCCGAAGGATGTGATGAAAGAGCGAATAGGCCTCCTCATTAGTTAAAATATGGCTTATCTTACCAGGGGATGGTTGTGAAGGCCGAGGCTTGTTCACAACCACCATTGCCCCTTCACCTATGACCCCCGGGCCAAATTCAGCTGGCTCTTCTGCTCCAGCCGTCCCAGAGAGGGATACGGCTCGATCACCGTCACCTTGACGAAATTCAGCAGTTTTGGGGACAGGTTCATCGAAGCCCCCGTCGTCTCGAGTCACAACCTCGGCAACCTGAGATTCCTCTTCTTCTGACACCTACGAGAGGGAAGGAAAATGATTAGGATCAAAGCTAGAAGAAAGGAAGAACTAAATAGAGATGGTAGTGACTTGTTTACCTCCGACGCGGGGTTAACTTCCTCGCCTCTTTCCTTTATAGTTAGCTTGCAATGTCAGGTCGCAGCCAGTTTCCGGGAGCGAAGAATACCGCCAACAGGAGAAATTTGCCTGCTACGCTTTTGTACAGGACCAGGTGTAACGGGTGGCTGATCTGCCACCAACTCATCTGGCAAAACAGGCGGCTGATCTGTCCCTACATCTTCCACCATAAGGGAATAGTCATCTGCATCATTCTCGTCGCCCTCATCATCCGCAGTAGTGGAGTCCGAATCTGGCACTTCGACTCTATTCTTCCTCTTCCTCGTCTTGGCCCCCTGGGACCTCTCATCCAGGCCAGTACCAATATTAAAACTGGCACCCGGGTTAAAACCGACAGGGGGTTTGTTCGCCATAACATGGTACAAAGCCGCCATATACAAAATCTCTACCGACGTCTTAATAGCAGGAACCGAGAAAATGGTACGGGTATAGAATGTATCATAATAGTGCCAGGCCCTGATACTCTCAAGAAGGCTACCTTCAAAATCCAGACAAGAGCTGCGACTGTCCAGAAAAAGCTGGCTGTATCCAAACTGACGGGCAAACCTGCTGGGCAGATAAGGCTTCAGGAAGACATCATTGCGGTTGTGATACACCAGATGAGTAAGGCGGATGTTACGCAGCCACAGAAGCATCTGGTCGTCCAGAAGCTGAGGGTCCCAATACCGTCGAGATGTACAGTCGCTATTTCCTCAGCAGTAAAACGAGGGACAGATACGAAAAAGTTGTACATATCTGCTATCGCCAGCGCCATCCGGCAGGCGCACATGGTTTCGTACTCCCAAGTCTCATTGCGGTAATAGAAGATAAAAGCGTCATCGTCAGTTATGCCATCTTCAGAGCCTGGTCTCATCAAAGATGGATAGTGCATCAACAGCCACCCCATCAGATAATGATAGGGCAGCTCAGTCCATTCAAAGTCTTTTGTCACATCGCGGGCGATGACCTTGGACTTAAAAGTGTGGAGGCCACGGTGTATGCTGTACACCATGGCCGAAAGGAGAGCTAATCTGACTCCCAAAACTAGCTTCACAGCCGGAAGGATAAAATTACGACTGATCCTCTCAATAGAACCAGCTCCGTCCGAGACTACGCAATTCCGCAGCCATACCATCAAGAATCCCGCCAGGAGCGCCTTCTCTGACAGCTCTTGGGTATCCTGATAAAAATAACCAAAAGAGTCAGTTTGACTCCCAAATCTGTCACTAGTGGTGGCCATCCTCTTGGCCGACGACACCAAGGCTTGAACCGCCTCCAGGGATTGAGGACGTCGGGAAGTAACTCGACCTTAGGCACCCATCGAGAAGAGATAGCGTACTCAGTCCTTAGTATGGGGAGCATTCCCTTCCGAGCTGCTGTGCTTCTTGGCTATCTGCTGACATGTGCTGTAGTGGCACAATATCTCTTGATAAATAGCCACGAAGCCTGGATACCGTCCCTCCAACTCCTCGAACTCCTCATTCGTAGGAGTGTACGCCTCAAAAGCTTCATCCCCCCAAGGAAGCTTGGAAACCGCGTGCATTTCATAGAGTACAAGCCCCATTTCCCCTACAGGTGTATAGAAGGTTCCCGTACGGCGGTTATACATCTCCAGCAGAGCTATAAATAATCTCTTGTTTACGGGCAAGCCATGGCTGGTGCCCCGAATAGCATGATAAAGACCAATCTCACACAGAAAGGCCTCATACTTTCGCGAGATCCACAAAGACAGATTGATCCATGAGGGAATGGGGTGTATCCAACTCGGAAGCATCAGCCGGCCAATGGGATAGGAGCCCTTCTGAGTTAGTTGGTTCAGGAAAGTGTCAGCTGCAGAAAACGTGAAATTGGGACCCGGCACATTCAAGAAAGTGCCCGGGGCCAATCCTATTACATAGCGGCTGGCATGCACCTTGCCCGCACACACTGACTTCATGCTGTTGTTGTAATGGATGTCTCCCACAAACATTCCATTTTGGGTAGGAGTCAAAGACTCTTCCATCTTCCGGTCCAGTTGGAGTATATTAAACCAAGATAGTGGAAAGTGACGCTCCATTTGGGGGATGCGGATCACCATCCCGTTAGAAATAAAGCTCCAGTTCTCTGACACATCCAGAACTTGACTGTTCTTCACAGTATAGGCATCTCCGAAGAAGAACGCAGGCTTTAGGTATTCCCCTTCTAATTTCCCCGAGTTTATCATAGCGTTGAGAAAATAGAAAGGCTGGTTCTTGAGGGCATTCAATCTCGCCGGAGGCTCGTCTCTAGGTAACTGGTCCGCCACATACCGAACTATATGGTCGTACCTATAGCCCATAGCGGCCTGGGCACGACCCACCAGGGGTTCTCCAGTAGCGTCAACTGGCAAATTCACTGAGACGAAGACAAAAGAAATAAGTTAAAAAGATGACTGACTAGTGCCCTCAAGCCTATGCAGCTCGGATTCAATAAAGCCTCAGGCGGCCCAACTCAGAAAAAAAAGCTTATGCGGCTCCGACTAGTGGTGACTCATGCTACAGTGACTAAACATAGTTATGCGACTCTCTTCAAACGCAGCCTCATACGACAGAGTTCGAATAAGTTTAAAAGGCTCATACGACAAGACGAGTTTAGGCGAGCATATGCGGTCCAAATCAAGTGAGCTTATGCGGCCCCGTTAGAGATACGCTTATGCGGCTCAATGCAAATAAGTTCATACAGTCCAGTTCAAATAGGCTTATGCGGGCCAAATCAAGTGAGCTTATGCTGAGCTTATGCGGCCCCATTAGATTTGCGCTCATGCGGTCACAACAACAGATCTCATGCGACTCAGACATGGAACATACCCCATGTGGCTCGAGACGTGTATGCGGCACATAGAAAGATGAAGGCTCGTACATAAAATATACGACGTAGCCATGATAGTCAGGGTTCCAAACTCACGCAAAAGTCCTTACCGGCGTTGGCGAGGTTGACGTCGGAGTGAACTACGGGCACGACAGCTGGCGGAGGAGCTGTCACATTCGTCGCCGCCGAAGCAGCTTTCTTACCCTTCGCCGCCGACGAAACGCTGCCTTCTTACCCTTCGCCGCAACAGTCTTCTTAGGATCCATTACTATGATCAGAGAAGGAGGACGAGGACAAGAAAGCTAGGGCAAGAGCGGAAAGTAAAGAAAGTCTTTTTTTCCAAACACTCAGCTATTTATAGGTAGAACCCCAATGGACCGATGCATCGATCCACGTGCAGTATAACCGACTCTTCGGTTATCAAGGCGATCTGATTATTTAAGGCTAAACTCGTGGAATCCTGCCCCAAAAAAGTGGCCTTAAATCTGACAGAAAATCAAACAGCAAATAATGCAAAAGATTTGCACACGTGGCAGGATGACGGGGCAAGGAGCTTATGCGGCCAGACAGCCTATGCGGCCAAAGAGTCCATGCGGCTGATTGACCAATGCGGCTGAGGAGGCCATACGGCTGGAACATCCATGCGGCCAGGACATCATATGCGGCCGAAAGATTTTATGTATAGCCATGCTTCTTATTCAAAGTATTTCAATTTTGTAAATTAAAAACTTTGAAGGGGGTCTTGTAGAAGCATGAAAAAGAATAATAAAGAAAGATCCATGCGACCAAGGATCCCCATGCGGCTCAGAGAGCTCATACGGCTCAGGGATCCATGCGGCTCAAACGTCTATGCTGCTCAAATAGTTCCATACGGCCCAGAGAGGAGCCACGTAGCCTTCAACAGCTCTTTCCTTTGTCTTTCTGACGGCTGACAGCTGTGACAGATGACAGCTCTGACATAAAGACGTAATAATGACTAACGTAAAAGAGCGTTCCTAGGGAAGAGGAGGAGATCTTCTCACAACTGGCAGAATCCACCGAGCCCCAAGGCATGCGACTGCTGTATTTATACGGCCGCCCACTTCATGCGGCCGCCTACTCCATGGGGCCACCCATCTTCATGCGGCTGCATCCTTTATGTGGCCGCCCGTCAGCATGCGGCTGCCCATCCTCATGCGGCTCCTATCCTTATGCGGCTGACTATTTTCATGCGGCTGTTCGTCCCCATGCGGCTGCCCATCTTCATGCGGCTGTTCATCCTCATGGGGCCCACTCATATACGGCTCTACCAAGATTTACTGCAATCACCATAATTTCCAAGATCGAGCAAATTAGACACGTGGCAAGCCATCACAAGTCGCGAATATTCATAGTAATCGACATTTATTGCCCACAGAGATTTGATGCAATCACATTAATTGCAATCTATTATATTCAAGATGAGCGGCCCAGATTCATTGATCCTTAACCGCCGACTTTTGAGAATGGGCAATCATTGCAAACCCTAATGATGCCTCCCACTCTTATAAATAGCAAGGTTCCATTCCCTTGCAGAGGAGAGCATGGCAGAGCACACCTCCCTCAGATCCAAAGAGCCAGAGAGAGAATATACAGAGATCGAAAGGAGAGCATTTCTTCATCAACACCAAGCTGTTCTTCTACAGAGCCAAGGCTGCACCCGATCGTCCAAGGAGTAAGGCAGAGCTGCCGTCGCTTTTCCGAGCCTCTATCGTCACCCCCCAGAATCTAAAATAAACAATTGTACTTAGATTACTGTACCTAGATTTTTGTCCCTAGGCTTTCTTTGTACAAGCGAGTTTGTATTGTGAGTCTAAGTTCAGTCCTTCTACATAAATTGTTCTGTACTTTTATAATCAATGGCAAACACAAGCATGTCCAGAGATAGCCACGTACTGGGTCTAGACAAGATGGGACTCCATCCAACATTCACGGCCAAACAAGAGTACGGCTTGATAGTTAACTAGCTAGGGTTATCACAAGCCTAGTTACTAGCAGATGTAATAAGATATTCCTATGGCCACAAGCCCTGCAGACTATCCAAGTTATCCAAACGCAGGATTCAAGCTTAGAGTTATCATGTCTTCTTAGGTGACTTGAGTGCAACACATGATAGTATACAAAGTAATCATTTCATATAGTACCCCACATAAAAGTAAGCTGGAAATATGCCCTACTTGTCGGCAAGCTACAAGTCCATCAGGAAGGCGCCCAGATAACAGGATTGCTTGTAGCCGAAATATCTCTCTATATGAACTAATCGATCAATCTAGTCATTAACCTAGTCAGATTCAGCATGAATCCCTGACCGTGGTAACCAGGGATACAAATCCTAGACATGATGCAAGATATGACTGGTGGCTTATACAAGCCCATTCAATACAATCACCCACGGTGTCATGAGAGTTTACTAGCATGTCAAAATAGCCGTCGCAACAACATTCATGATTACATGTTAGACTTACTTATCAAGATTACTTGTCAAGAGTGCGCCATGATGGGCCACTGTCAAGATTACTTATCATGTCAAGAGTGCATCACGACGGACCTCCAACAAGAATTACTATGTCAAGGTTGCTTGTCGAGAGTGCACCACGACGGGTCACTAATTCAGATTTATCATGTCAAGTTACTTATTAAGAGTGCGCCCTAACAGGCCACTATCAAGATTAAGAGAAACATGCATAAAATAGCTAGTAACATATTCTTGAAGCCAAGAAAAAGATCTACAACTTCTATGTTAGAAGTTGGGAGAGATTATGACCACAAATCAGCCAAATAGGACAAAAAATAGCCAAATTAGGCAATATGCGGCCAAGGGTGGATGGGGTATCATGAGGCAGTGGGTGGGTACCCATCCATGCGGCTGGGGTCGATTGGGATCCATCTATGCGGCTGGGACAATGGAGACCCATCCATGCGGCTGGGGTCGATGGGGACCCATCTATGCGGCTGGGGCGATGGGGACCCATCCATGCAGTTGGGGTCGATGGGGACCCATCCATGCGACTGGGGTCAATAGGGACCCATCCATGCGGCTGGGGTCGATGGGGACCCATCCATGCGGCTAGGGTCGATGGGGACCCATCCATGCAATTGGGGCGATAGGGACCCATCCATGCGGCTGGGGTCGATGGGGACCCATCCATGCGACTGGGGTCGATGGGGACCCATCCATGCGGCTGGGGTCGATGGGGACCCATCCATGCGGCGGGTCGATGGGTACCCATCCATCTCTGAAAATCTGAGAAGGATGGCCATGGAACCCATAGCTTCCAAGCTCCATAAAACCTTCACCGTAAGTCCAAATTTGGACTTCCATAGGTCAAAATGTGGTAGAATAAAATTCTCTACAATATAGAACAACCAAAACTTGAAAATAATAAAGTTGATAGATTAAAACCCAAAAAATCTAAAAATAAAACAAGCTTAGATCTACAAGAAATAAACCATGGAAATTGAAAATGCTAAGTACTAAAGTGCCTTAGAATCTCGTGAGGAAGATAATGGAACAATAAAAATAGAGTTCCTCCATAAAGCAAGTTGCACTTGCCTAAGCCTCTCTTGGTAGGTGGAGAAGTTAAGAGGAAGAAGATAAAGAAGGAGAAGTAAATGAGGAGAGAAAGGGGTTGGTAGCTTTTAAAGGAAGGGGTCACATGTTGAACCAACCCAACCAAGCCAATCCAAAATAAACCAAGTCAAAGCATGATGAACCTAAACAAGATTAAATCAAAATTAGCTAGCTAGACAAGACAAGCAAAAATATGTGTCAGGATCCAGTACACGTATACTGAAAATACGTATAACGAAAAAAATGTGGGTGACAACTCTACCCACCTTAAAAGAATTCTGTCCTCAAAATTTAATCAAGAGGCTAGAGATGTCGAGCAAGCTATACTAATCACAGGCAAGTTATAACTAAGCAATCAATCAAGCAATCATTCACGCAAGCAATAAAGTTGAAGGCATAAGGCATAAGACGACATTATACCTTATGAGTCAAATAGGTCGGGATATCGCGATCGGATATCATCCTCACGCTCCCACGTTGACTTACCCAAGGAGTGATGACCCCAAGCAACACGGACTAACTTGATAATCTTGTTCTTGAGTATCTTCTCTCTTCGGTCCAATATAGATACGGGTCTCTCCTCATACGAAAGGTTGGTACCAACAACCAATTCCGAATGATTGAGGATGTGACTCGGATCCGGAATATACCGTCGCAACTGGAATACATGGAAAACATCATACACCTCACGTAGTGATAGCGGAAGAGCGAGACGATAGGACACATCACCTACTCGCTCCAGGACGTCGAAAGGCCCAATATACCTAGGACTAAGCTTTCCCCGTATGCCGAAATGAATGACGTCATGGGTAGGCGAGATCCTAAGGAATACATAGTTGCCGACAGAGAATTCAAGGGGACGCCGATGAGAATCGGTCCAATGACGCTGGCGATCTTGTGCAACTCGAAGATGATCTCTGACTTGTCTGACCACCTCAATAGTCCGAGTCACCATCTCTGGTCCAAGCATTTGCCTTTCACCGACATCATCCGAGGCTAAAGGAGATCTGCACTTCCTACCATACAATGCCTTGAAAGGTGCCATCTGGATATTGGCCTAGAAACTATTATTATAGGAGAACTCCACGAGATGCAGGTGATCTTCCTACGAACCACCGAAGTCAAGTGTACATGACTGCAACATATCTTCAAGAGTCTGGATCATGCGTTCTGACTGACCATCTGTCTGTGGATGGTAGGCCGAACTGAACTTGAGGCGAGACCCCAAACTCTCTTGAAGACTCCACCAAAAGTGCGAGGTGAATCTCAAATCTCTGTTGTATACAATACTGACTAGTACTCTATACAATCTGACTATCTGTCTGAGGTACATCTCTGCAAGATGATCCATCGACTGACCGATTCTGAAAGGGTAAAATGAGCTACCTTCGTAAGTCTGTCAACTATAACCCAGATAGCATCTCTTTCAGCTAGAGATCTAGGTAATCCAGTTATAAAATCCATGGTAATGTGCTCCCATTTCTATTCTGGGATCGGTAAAGGTTGAAGAAGTCCAGCTGGTCTCTGATGTTCGGTTTTAACTTACTGACAAACCAAACAACGAGAGACAAACCGGGCTATCTCCTTCTTCATGCCATTCTACCAAAAATGTTGTCAAATATTACGATACATCTTTGTACCGTCGGGGTAAATCGAATACTGAGAACTGTGAGCTTCTGCCATGATCTCCTGTCTGATATCTCCACTGGGTACACAAAGACGCCTCCCATGTCGAAGTATACCATCTTCATAAATACATAACTCTGGTCTTCTTCCTGCTACACATTCTGCCCTAAGTCGTTGAAGCTTAGAATCCACTGACTGAGCTAACTTGATCCTCTCAACTATACTGGACTGAACTTGCATACTGGCCATCAATGCCATATTGGTAGAAAAAACAACTTCAATACCCATCTTCTGAAGATTGGCTAACAATTTTGGCTGTGATGTTAGAAAATAAGCTCATGCTCTTCTGCTCAATGCATCTGTAACAACATTGGCCTTCCTAGGATGATACTGCAAGTTGATATCATAATCCATAAGTAGCTCTAGCCATCTCCTCTGATGCATATTGAGATCCTTCTGGGTAAACACATACTTAAGACACTTGTGGTCGGTGAAAATCTTCACCCGATCTCCATACAAATAATGCCTCCACAACTTAAGTACGAAAACCACCGCTGCTAATTCCAAGTCATTGGTTGGGTAATTTCTCTCATGATCACGTAGCTGACGTAACGCATAAGCCACTACCTTACCATGCTGCATCAAGACACATCCTAATCCTCTGCCAGAAGCATCACAATAAACTGAAAATCCTCGAGTCCCATCGAAAAGAGTGAGAATGGGGGCCGTCATCAATCTCTGTTTCAACTTCTCGAATGAACTCTGACACTCGGATGTCCAAGCAAACTGCACATCCTTGCGGGTTAACTACGTCAATGGCGCTGAAATCCGAGCAAAGTCTGATACAAATCGCCGATAATAGCCGGCCAATCCAAGGAAACTTCGAACTTCCGCGACAGTGCTAGGTACTGGCCATGTCTCTATGGCAACTATCTTCTGGGGGTCTACTTCCACTCCACCTCTGGTGATGATGTGACCCAAGTACGAGATACGATCCAACCAAAACTCGCACTTACTGAACTTCGCATACAACTGGTGCTCCCTGAGAATCTGAAGAACCATACTGAGATGCTGCTCATGCTCCGCCTCACTCTTGCTATAGACTAGGATGTCGTTTATAAATACTATTACGAACTGGTCCAAATAGGGCATGAAGATACGATTCATGAGGTCCATAAATATGGCTGGCGCATTGGTCTCTCCAAATGGCATAACAAGAAACTTCCAATGTCCATACCTCGATCTGAATGCTGTCTTCGGGATATCCTGCTCTCTAACTCTGATCTGATGGTACTCCGACCGCAATTCAATCTTCGAGAATACAGCCGCTCCCTTGAGCTGATCAAATAAGTCATCTATCCTTGGTAGAGGATATCTGTTCTTGATTGTTACAGAGTTCAAGGTACGATAATCAACACATAATCTGGACGTACCATCCTTCTTTTTTATAAGAAGCATCGGGGCTCCCCAAGGTGATCCACTGGCGCGAATGAATCCCTTTGTTCGAAGTTCTTCAATCATCTTGTACAAGATCTCCAACTCTGAAGGCGCCATCCTGTAGACTCTCTCTGATACTAGTGCTGATCCGGGAACCAAATCAATGGTGAACTCGATCTCTCTCTCTGGGGGCATGCCTGGAAGCTCTTCAAAAAATACGTCAGGAAAGTCATCTATAACTCTGGGAAATTGAACTGCTACTGCTACTGCCATCCGCAACGCTGAGGAAGAAGGTTCTACTCTGCCTCGAAAAAATAAAAACTCTGGCTCACCAGGAATACTAAAAATAATCTTGCTGATATGGCAATCTATTCTAGCATACTGGTCCCTCAACCAATCTATTCCTAGGACCACATCGTAATCGGCCATCGGGAATTCTATCTACCTAGCGGGAAACTCTCTACCGCTAACTACGATTCGACACGAGAAAAATACTCTATCTACTCCTACAAGACTATTACCAGTAAGTATATTGAGCCTTACTGATAATGACTCGGGCTCTAGTCCTATCCGTATCGCGAATCGTGCAGACATAAATGAATGCGATGCACCCGAATCAAATAATACTAATGCAGAAAAAGAGTTAACGAGAATAGTACCTGCCACCACCTCACCTGATGCCAACTACTCCTCAACGGTCAAAGCCATCACATGACCTTGCCCTCTGGGTGCTAGTCCCCTCTGCTGGAAACCTCTCTGGCAGTTCTGGATCTGAGCCTGGGCCTGGGCATACTGTTGCGGTCGCTGCTGCTGGAATGCTTGAGCCTGAGGTGGCAATAGCCTCGGAGGCTGGTACTGCTGTTGCTGTACTGGTGCCGGTCCCCTCACCGAGGGACTAGTCTGGGCCGATGAGGATGAACCGACTCTCTGTGGGCAGGACCCTATCATGTGATCCGATGCTCCAAAAGCCAAATACAATCTTTGTGCTCGGCGACATTCTGATACTACATGCCACGACTTTCCACAATGAGTGCATCCCATTGCGGAAGACGGCCTCCGTTTCTGCTGGTATGGGTATGTCGGGGTTGAATGCTGAACCGACGTAACTAATGTCACCCTCCTCGGAGCTCCAATAGTCAAGGCCTTAGCTGCCGGGGCTGGGGCTGAGGACTGGGTCATCTGACCATGGGACCGCTTCCGTCCTTCAGTTCTGTCTACAATCCTCTGCGAAGTATACTCATGCCTCTTCGCTGCTCGCAAGATGGCATCAAAAGTATGATGCTCAAACTGCTCCACTGCTAAAATGATCTCTAGGTGGAGTCCCTGCTGGAACCGATGCGCTCGGTCGAACTCGGTTGCTACCAAAGTGGGAGCAAACCGATTCGGTCGTAAAAACTCGACCGCATATATATCGACCATCCTGCTCATCTGCCTGAGATTGGTGAATCTCATCTGTTGGTCGTGCCGAGCTACAGCATCGAAGTACTTGATCTGAAACTTGTCATTGAATACCGTCCATGGGACAGGCGTCGCCAACCCAACTGCTATCATCGCCCACCTGGTGCGGGCTAGGTCCAATAACTACAGGGCTATCTTCTCTCCTTCCGGAGTCTTGGCTGCATCCAAGATGATCTCGATGTCCTGGAACCACGTATCAGCTGCAATAGCGTCCTCACTGCCATCAAAGAAGGAAGGGTTCAGGCGCTTGAAACTGTTAGCCGCATTGTTCCCTTGGTAACTAACATGGCCCATGGCATCTTGTACTGTCTGTTGCAGGGCATCGCCCCGACGATTTTGAGATGCAAGCAATATCCTGATGAGACCCACCAAGGTTCCATCGTCAGGCTCTACAGGCTGGACTGGCTGGACTGGTGGCTCTTGACCCCCAGTAGGCATGACTCTGGAGGCTACTCCTGAGTGATGGGCTTGATCTCCAGGTTGCTGCTGGTCCACGGGAGGTGCTCCGTCTTGCCGATGGGTAGGACCTGGAATAATACCGCTGAAGAAAGGACATAGGGAACAATAAGAAAGAACCATGATAGATCAAGGATATAAGTATGTGATCAAATCAAGACTTCGGAAAGACTAGAAGACACGAGTAGAGATCAAGGACGAGTACTGATTGAGACATCTATCCGGTTAAACCCTCACACATCTTGATCTACAAGACCTGCATTGGCTACCACTTAAACCGTATCACGCGCCAGAACCAGATTACTGGAGAGCAGAGGACAGACACAGCCATCTACGTACATTAAAGTGAATCCTACCTCGCAATACGGTCACGGCTGTCTAGATGCATGAGGGTTTACTACAAGCTATTAGTCTCTTAGGGTTAAGAACAAGCCTAGTGTCTCAATCTCAAGCAAACGAGTAAATGTAACAAGATGGTAGATCATCAGACATACAAAGTAAGGCATCCCAAACATTACATATTCAGATGATCATGAAGCTAGTCATACCAAATGTGAAGACTAGCAAGAGTTTAAGTCATACATGATCAACCCTAGGATTTGTCAATCATGTTACAGCCCGTAGGCAGACAGAAATATAAATTCAACACGAGCTAACACTTGTTCGGCGGCTAAACGCCTCAAAAGAATAATTTTACAATAGAATGGGAGAGCAAAATAAACCTACTCGTTGCCAGGGTTTTTTCTAGTGGTCACCATCTGGCAAGAAGGCTGGAAGATCCTCGAAAGCTGCTCCAAAATCTGGCCATACAAAACCAGCTTGGTCAGACCCCAGAAAGAGCAAGTCCCACAAAGGAGGCTTCACTTAAGAACTAAAACTAGCATATTAGCACATAAGTCATAGATGAAATAACATAGGACATAAGTTAAAGAAAACAGGATGATAAACGATAAGATGACTAAAGGACTATTTCGGTAACCAAGTTACAATCCGTGAACCAAACAAGGACCGGGATTGTAACCCTTTACCTGAACGAAACTTTCAGTCTCTAACCAATTATCGATAGAGTAAAGCATATACAAGCATGTCCAGAGATAGCCATGTACTAGGTCTAGACAAGACTAGACAAGATGGGACTCCATCCAATATTCACGACCAAACAAGAGTACGGCTTGATAGTTAACTAGCTAGGATTATCACAAGCCTAGTTACTAGTAGATGCAATGAGATATTCCTACGGCCACAAGCCCTACAGGCTATCCAGGTTATCCAAACGCAGGGTTCAAGCTTAGAGTTGTCATGTCTTATTAGGTAACTTGAGTGCAACACATGACAGTGTGCATAGTAATCGTTTTATGTAGTGCTCCACAAAAAAGTGAGCTGAAAATGTACCCTAATCGTTGGCAGGCTACAAGTCCATCAGGAATGTGCCCAGATAACGGGATTACCTGTAGCCGAAATATCTCTCTATATGAACTACTTGATCAATCTAGTCATTAACGTAGTCAGATTCAGCATGAATCCCTGACAGTGGTAACCAGGGATACAAGTCCTAGACATGATGCGAGACAAGACTGGTAGCTTACACAAGCGCATCCAATACAATCACCCACGGTGTCATAAGAGTTTACTAGCATGTCGAAATAGCCGTCGTAACAGCATTCAAGATTACATGTTAGACATACTTATCAAGATTACTTGTCAAGAGTGCGCCACGATGGGCCACTGTCAAGATTACTTATCATGTCAAGATTGCGTCACAACGGACCACCATCAAGAATTACCATGTCAAGGTTGCTTGTCGAGAGTGCACCACGACGGGTCACTAATTCAGAGTTATCATGTCAAGTTACTTATTAAGAGTGCGCATTAACAGGCCACTATCAAGATTAAGAGAAACATGCATAAAATAGATAGTAACATATTCTTGAAGCCAAGAAAAAGATCTACAACTTCTATGTTGGAAGTTGAGAGAGATTATGACCACAAATCAGCCAAATAGGACAAGAAAATAGCCAAAATAGGCATTATGCGGCCAAGGGTGGATGGGGTCTCATGCGGCAGTGGGTGGGTACCCATCCATGCGGCTGGGGTCGATGGGGACCCATCCATACGGCTGGGGTCGATGGGGACCCATCCATGCGGCTGGGTCGATGGGGACCCATCCATGCGACTGGGGTCAATGGGGACCCATCCATGCGGCTGGGGTCGATGGTGACCCATCCATGCGGCTGGGTCGATGGGGACCCATCCATACGGCTGGGGTCAATGGGGACCCATCCATGCGGCTGGGTCGATGGGGACCCCTCCATGCGGCTGGGGTCGAATGGGACCCGTCCATGCGGCTAGGTCGATGGGTACCCATCTATCTCTGAATATCTGAGAAGGATGGCCATGGAACCCATAGCTTCCAAGCTTCATAAAACCTTCACCGTAAGTCCAAATTTGGACTTCCATAGGTCAAAATATGGTAGAATAAAATTCTCTACAACATTGAACAATCAAAACTTGAAAATAATAAAGTTTGATAGATCAAAATCTAAGAAATCTAAAATTACAATAAGCTTAGATCTACAAAAAATAAACCATGGAAATTGAAAATTCTAAGTACTAAAGTGTCTTAGAATCTCGTGAGGAAGACAATAGAACAATAAAAATGGAGTTCCTCCATGAAGCAAGTTGTACTTGCCTAAGCCTCTCTTGGTAGGTGGAGAAGTTAAGAGGAAGAAGATGAAGAAATAAATAAAGAAGGAGAAGTAAATAAGGAGAGAGAGGGGTTGGTATCTTTTAAAGGGAGGGGTCACATGTTGAACCAACCCAACCAAGCCAACCCAAAATGAACTAAGTCAAAGCATGATGAACCTAAACAAGATTAAATCAAAATTAGCTAGCTAGACAAGACAAGCAAAAATCCGTGTCAGGATCTCGTACACGTATACTGGAAATACGTATAACAAAAAAAATGGGGGTGACACTAATTAACTCAATCTCTGGTGAAATTAGACGATCGACCTGAATCCTAAAGAAGATATAGTTATTTATTGTGCAGTTGAATTAGAAGAGGCTAGTAATTACCGAGTTGCTTACATATTCGCTCAACCAATTAGAAAAATGATGTCTCATTTCTTGTCCTAATGCTTCGTCTGTTAGGTAGGGTCTAACCGACCTCAACTCATCATTATATGTGCTGAAAAACAACGAAGCAACCGCCGATTAGTACAATAATATTAGCTTATACTATTACATTGAGATGACGTAAACTTATCATTAATTACTTACCCCTCTAGCTTCTCCACTTCATCCTCGCCACAATTGAGTAATATATACAACTGAGCTGCCCTTAGCACTTCGTCATTCAAATATCTCTTCTTCATTTTCCTCGACGGCTTTTCGGACACATTGAATACTTTCAGTATTCCATCATTAGATTCTTGATATCCGTCGTCGTTTCTCGGAGCCCTCATTCTATTCGTAGCAATATGAGGTTTGAAATATGTCGAGCAGAAGTTTTTAATCTCCTCGAGAATATAGGCTTCACAAATAGAACCCTCGACCCGAGCCTTATTTTCATCTTTCTCTTTAGGTGGTTCAAATGTCGCTCAAACGGGTACATCTACTGATAACTGACAGGCCCACCAATACTTGCCTCGTAGGAAAGTTGAATTGGCAAATGCTCCATGGAGTCGAAGAATCCAGGAGGAAATACCTTCTCGAGCTTGCACAGTGTTACTGCAACATCGTTCTCCTATTTTTCTAGACAATTGACGAGCAACTTAGTAGAACAAAGATCTCTAAAGAATATGCTAAGCTCGGTCAATGATCCCAAACAACCTGGGGTAAGAATTCCCAAAATACAATCGGAATTAACTTTTTCAGGAATACGTGACAATCATGGCTCTTCATACTTGTCAGTTTGTTCTCCTTGAGGTCGACACATCTTCTCAAGTTCGAAACATACCCGTCTAGAAATTTTAGACCTTGAATCCACCTACAAAGTCTCACTTTATCCTCCTTTTCTAGTGTGAAAATTGCCTTAGGCTACTTCAACTTTCCATTCCCCTTCTCTATCAAATACAGTGCAGGACTTCTATATTTCTTTCAAGTCCAATCTAGCCTTTGGATTGCCTTTCGTCTTCCCCTTTACGTCTATTACAGTATTAATTATGTCGTCAAACATATTCTTTTTGATATGTACGACATCAAGGTTATGTCTAATCAGATTGGTACTCTAATATGGCAGATCCCAGAATATACTCATCTTCGTCCAGTTATGAGTGCGACCAAATCCGCCACACTTGTAGCCCGTAGCAGGCTTTTCAATAGCTCTTGGTAAATCTTTTACCTCTTTCCATATCGTGTATCCGGGCCACCTTGGTGGGGGATTAGCCTTCTCCACAATGCCAGCATAAAAAGTATTCATGTTCCTCCGGTACGGATGATCCTTCGATAGGAATTGTCGACGATAATCGAAGAAGCACGGATTGCCTCCGTGTTTCAAATGGAAAGCCTTAGTGCGGTCCATACAATACGAGCATGAAAGACGACCATGCGTGCTCCAACCAGATAACATACCATAGGTCGAAAAGTCGTTGATGGTCCACATAAGTGTTGCCCGCATCTGAAAATTTTATTTTCTAAATAAATCGTACGTGTTAGAACCTGCTTCCCACAGCTGATTTAACTCATTAATTAATGGTGTTTGCCATTAAAATCTTTTGATGTAATTTTAATACAAACAGAAAAGTGTTATAATGTAGGACTTAGATGTAGTCCTAGGAGTACACTTTTGTTTATCTGGGTCCCTTGTGCCGATGGAGCGAGTGGTAATGCGTTGACTCCGTTGTCGATCTGACGACGGTTATCGGTTCTCTGAAGGTCTGGGTTGCTCTGGGTGCTGGAGCTGGTGGAGAGGAAGAAGATATTGAGTGTCTGTATCTGCCTCTGTGGTTGTGTGACGTCTCTATCTGTATATGTATGTTCATTTAGAAGAAGGAAATGTTCCCTCTATTTATAGTCTGTAGGCTGGCTGCTCATGTGCGCATATGTAGGATGCGCCTGGACGCAAGGACGCCACGTGGTGATTGCTGATAGAGGCGCATGGACGATGTGCCCTGATTGAGGGGTTGAATTCTTTATGCTGCTGTTATAGGCTGGCACGTAGCAGAGAAGAGGATCTTTCTATTGCTGAGATCTTGGGTGAATCGAGTCAAAGGACAAGTGTCATCGGCCCATGGCTCAGAGATCTCAGATTTGGTGGGGAATGATCTGGTAGGATGCGCCTGGGATTGGGCACATGAGGAGACTTTGGCTCATAACTTTTAGGAGTTACGAACCATTCAGGGCGCATGGCTTTTGAGGCGCATGCGAAGCTTCAGTAGTGACTTTACTTTTGTCTTTAGGGATCAGAGAAAAGTCTGAGACGCATGGCTTTTGAGGCGCATACAGAGCTTCAGTAGTGACTTTACTTCTGTCTTTAGGGATCAGAGAAAAGTCTGAGGCACATGGCTCGAGGCGCATGCAGAGCTTTGGACGCATGGCTGCGGAGGCGCATGCGAGTTGTTGGGCGGCCACGTAGCTGTAACCGTCGGAGAAGAGTAATGATGATGCTGACGTTGGCGATGCTTCTTTTTCTGAAAAAGCTGTCAACTGTTCAGTCCTCGAGAGGCGTGCTGCCAACTCTGTCAGACTTCAGCATTTAATATTTTTGACATTTGATAGACTGTTGAGTAGGCGCATCGATCGGCGTTCTACTAGGCATATAGGGTCGCATGGGGGTACATGCTTTGTGAGGAACTTGGTGTTGAGAGGTGCGTCTGTGTGATGCGCGGCCTTGCCACCGCATCCGCTCCGTATGACACGTCTTTAATGGTGCGACTGTTACGTTCTTCGAGTGCTTTAAATAGCCGTTTTTGACTTAGCTGAATTCGAAGCGTCTGGTTCATCCATTTAATGTAAATTCATTGTACGGGATTCGGAGATCCATCCACTTGGCGCATGGGTTTGATTTGCCCGGCCTATAAATAGTGGCATGGAGAGAGTTTGTTTCTCGTTCTCTTACGTCCTCCCGAAGTGAATTTGTTTGCTCGAGCACACTCTGTTGATGAGATGCTCCCGAAGGGGAAGATACGACGTAATGTCTTTATTGATGCACCTGAAGATGACTGTTACTTCCAAAAGTCGGAGTCGAGGGCTTCTGAGGCAGACGGAAGGTGCCTGTTGCATCCAAAGATCGGGATGCTCGAGCCTCGTCTCCGTTATGCTAGAAGAGTCGCAGATCGAAATTGCGGTACCGCGGCTTTGGAGGCTCTTTCTTCTGTCAGAGTGGGTGTTGCTTATTCTGGTTGTGTTGAAAGCTGC
The DNA here is from genome assembly GCA_029216955.1 of Iris pallida. NCBI lineage: Eukaryota > Viridiplantae > Streptophyta > Magnoliopsida > Asparagales > Iridaceae > Iris > Iris pallida. The sequence continues at coordinate 50,259,857 of JANAVB010025196.1, forward strand.
TCCTTTAGTCGCGGTTTCGATTGCGGTCTTCTTTGGTCTTTGGAGGCTCTTTCAAAGCCTATCCTGGCCACAGATTGATTTGCGGTGATCCTCTCTTCCTCGGTTTTAGGATCTCTTTCTCCAGCTAGAGGGTTGATTGCCACCCTCGTTCTGCTCAATAAATGCTTTATTAGTCGAAGCATTAGATGGCGTATATGCTGACACTTCCTGGTGAGCCTGGCTGGAAGGGTAGCACATAACTGAGCTGCTGAAGGGATGCACATAACTGAGGATGCACATAACTGAGCTGCTGAAAGGATGCGCCCTACTGAGGGCGCATGGTGGGATGCGCCTGACTGAGAGTGCATGGTGGCTGCTGCGCCGGTTCAAGAACGCATGATGATCGCTGCGCCTCTTCAAGAGCGCATGATGATCGCTGCGCCTGGCTGTAGACTTAGGGTCTTTTCTTTTTGTAGAAGTTCTCCTTTGTACAGCCTTTTCTAAACATGTAATAGACTTTTATATGTAAATTGAGCTCCCTAGCGCATGTAGTATTTGGTGCATAGGATTTCTGATCGTAAAATTCCATGCTTCTACCTGACCCCTTTCAAAGTTTTCAAAACTTTTTTGTCAAAGTTTTGGAATACTTTGAATAAGAAGCATGGTGGTTGGGGCGCATGACTGTTCGGGCGCATAGATACTCCGCACATCAGTGATGGGGTGCATGCTCCTCTCAGTTAATGCAAATGATAATGCCTCCATAACCAAAAAGATTAATGATGATCTTTTTGGTTTTATTTGCAGTTATCTCCTCGTAGAACCCGATGCGGCGGCTGAGGTCACACCTCATCGGTTCACGCGTACGACTGAGCCTATAAATAGGCATGATGTGGAGAGAGAGAGTTCTTCTTCTCCTTGCTTTTGTCCTTTAGAGTTCTTTCTTCGAAAAAACCCTAACTTTCTCCCTTCAAGGAATGGCTCCCAAGACTCCTCGTGACGGTGCTGGCAAGGAAAAGGAGCCTGCGGAGTTCGCCGAGGAAGACGCTCCTGTCGCCATTGTGACTCCGGCCGACGTTCGGCCTGCGGTAACGGGTGGGTGTCATCTTTTCTACTATTTTTTGTTCAGACAGGTTTTGGATCATACGGCTGAGTTGGTGTGCCCTAACATTTTGCCGCCGACGCGCATGGACTTCTGTCTTGATGATGTGCTAAAGTTTTATTCCGTCGACGTGCATGGGTTTAGGCCCTTATTATGTGCCGAGGTTTAACTGCTAACGCGCATGGGTTTACACCCTGATGATGCGCCGAAGCTTCACTGCTGATGCGTATGGGTTTACATCCTGATGATGTACCGAAGTTTCACTGCTGATGCGCATGGGTTTACACCCTGATGATGCGCCGAAGCTTCATTGCTGATGCGCATGGGTTCACACCCTGATGATGCGCCGAAGCTTCACTACTGATGCGCATGAGTTTACACCCTGATGATGCGTCGAGCTGCCTGACATACTTTATCTCCTTAAAGTTTTTTGCCTGACTTTTGTTTTTGTTGTGTCAGTGTTGATGACAATCCCTTTGCTGAATAAAGTCCTTCTGGATGCTTCTCTTTGTCAAATGGGAGTTGATTTTGACGAGGAGGTTATCAACCCTGCGAAGGATGCTATCCTACAGAATCAACCTCCTGAGAGAATGCTGCAGATCTAGAATCAGTTGCCGATTTTCCTCCAGAGTATGATGGAGAGCGGTAAACTGAAATCTGCTGAATCCGAGGATGTGACTTTCTTAAAACCTGCCTTTTTGTTCGGTGACCGACTGATCTCCTCTGAGGCAAAGATACTAAAGATCAAAGAAGACTGGTTCTTCTCTGTAAAAGGCATGGTTCTGTATATACGACAACTTGAATGCCAGTTGCCGCTGACGGCCTTCTACCGTTTAGCTTCCAAGAGAAGGATGTCCTGGGAACTTACTCATTCTCAAGGAGGGGCAGTGGGAGGTACTCTTTCGATTGATGCTACTTCGAATCAAAGGGATACCTTGGCCGCTTCGTGAGCCAGACCTTCGTTTAGTTGCCGAACTTTGCGTCTTGGGAGCCTTTATAGTGAGGTCCCTAATGACACCTTTGTCTTCAGTGCTTTGACCTTTGCAAATCGGATGCTAACATCGAGGATCATGTATCCGAAAGGTAGCTTTAGGGTTGAAGGTTGGTGTCACCACATGTCGAAGTGGGACGAGTTGACCCTTTGGGTGTTGTCGAAGTTCAAGGCTGAGGTTAAAGAGATTGGGCTGACGGCCGCTATCCGTGCCACACAGGTTGGCGTGGATCTCAATAAGCATGTGTTCCTTGCGCTCTTGGAAATGTTTAATACCCAGACTGGCACTTTCTTTACTCCAGTGGGAGAGTTGGGATTGGCTTTCCATGAAATGTATGAGATATCCAAGCTTTCCTGGGGCTCGGAACCGTACGAGGAATACTTTCCGTCAAACGAAGAGATCCTTGTCTTGGAGAAGAAGGACCCGGAGATGATGGTTGTTTTCAAAGAGGTGGCGAGCCATCATAATCTGATATAACGGAGGGGTAAAGGCAAGTCTCAGCCTCATATGATTGCTTGGAGGGATTACGTCTTCAAGCAGGATTTGGCGGATTCCTCGAAGGTCCAGTTTATGACTCCGCAAGGGCTGAAACCTGCGGAAGTGACTTCTGAAATGAGCCGGTTGGACGAGAGGGCCCCTCGATCAAATGAGAGTGGCGAGAACGCGTATAGCTGCTTCTGGCATTGTGTGCACCGAATGTCATCTAAGGCAGTATTGACTGCGTACTTGATGATATGGCTCCGGGATTGTGTGTTTGCGGGCGGATCTGGTTCTGTGGAGAGGGTACACCGGAACCTCATTTTGCCAGCAATAAAATTAGCTTTTGGTCGCCCTTTGGCTCTCCTCCCTGTGATGGTGTGTAACCTATTGTGGGGCTTGAGGACCTTTGCTGAGGATGTGATCCATGGGAGAGGTAGGAACGACAACTTTCTACGGGCTGAGCTACCATTCCATTATCTGATGGGATGGTTGATTCTACATCATCCGAACGTGATGACTCCAGGCCCGGAGGAAGATCACGTCGAAGGTGATGCCTTTATCCGCCGATTCTACAAGAGGAAGTGGTTGTACACTGGCGTCCCCGTTTGTAGGAGAGTTTTGTCCTATCTTCAGGGGTGGGAGATTGTCATGGTCGGTCCCATCTTCAAAGATTTTGAGGCTGACCAAGATTTGGATGACTCTGGTGAAGATGCGATTACTCTGCCGAAATGGGGCTTTCGTTGGTTGTAAAGTATTCGGCCATCTCACTTGGTCTATCGCAACCAAAATAGGTGTTATCTGGAGCCATATCTGCCAATCCGGTTTGCTCGCCAGTTTGGCTACACCCAGCTAATGTTACGAAATCCTAGTAACAGTCTGGGGTTTATCGAGAGTTTACTGGACGGATCCCGGGGCTAGCAATATTACAATGCCGGGTGCACTGGTGTTCATTTTACTACGCCAGTTCGCAACCCTCGGCCACTGATCCTGTATTCGGCCGTTAAGCTGTATTATACCATGAATACTGTGTCTCCTGATTATGATAGGAAGACCAGTTTCATTATTGGAACTCAGCTAGAGGCTACGACGAATATGTTGGTAGCGGTTCGGTCATATCGTCCACCAGAATTGGCGGGATATCGGGCTGCTGCTGTAGCATCAGTAAGAGATCCCCCTGTTGGAAAAAGACGGGCTGACGCAGAAGCCGGTTCATCTGTACCAAAAAGGCCAAGGAAAGTGACGACTCCAACGGCTGCGTCACTAGAATCAGTCCCTGCTGAGGTAAAGAGTCCTGCGTAATCTGGCTTATCTTGTCATTTTGGTGACCTTTGCTTTTCTTCTTGTAGGGATCGTCGAAGAAGAAAACCCGTATTTCGAAACTGGGCGTCAGTAAACCGAAGGAGGTGGCAAGCTCTTCTGACGAGCGCATTCCTCCGATGGTAATGTGTCCAATGGAAGAGAATCCTGAAGATGTTGTTCCTGCAGAGGTTTTAATATCTCCAGACTTTGTCGGAAGAGACGCTGAGGTTGCAGCAACTTTCGGGATAGTGCAAGCTGCCGTGGGGGCCTTGGACGTTAAGGGTCCTGCGGATACGGGGCTTCCCGATGATGAAGTGGAGTGGAGTTCGCTGTCTTCAGATGACGTTCTTCCAGAAATGCATGAGTCTGTTGCGGGGGAAACAGATGTGATTGGAACAGAGGAGAGGGTTGATTCCCCTCCTTGTCATGATGAGGGGAGGTCGGCTGTAGCGCTGTCGAGCCCTACCCCAGACTCAGCAGCGGAAGCTGAGGTGGCTGCCGACCGGGAGGTAGCGACAGATCCTGTCCCTGTAGAGGGATTTGATGAGGAAAATGAGACTCATCTGCCGGTCCTGACTCCAGGGGCGAGTCAGGAGACAAGTGTTGATCTCCCCATTCTTCCAGAGAGGGAATGTCCCGTACTGGCTGCTGATAGCACGTTGGGGGCTGATGAGGTAGCCACTGACGTCGGTGGTTCTTCCGAGCTTGAGAAGGGTAAGGGTTTGGTGGAACCCTCTGTTGCTCCTTCTACTTGGGGTACTATATCGACGCCTCTCTCGGCTTCCTCCATTCTTTTGGCTCCTCGGGCTAGTAGTCAAGCCCATGTTGATGAAGAGCCTGTTGATGCCGAGGTTCCAGCCTCGCAGGTTGAGGCAGGCGGGACTTCTTTCGGTCCGCTATCTAGAGCACCTTCGACTCCTGCTATGATGCTGCAGGTGCTGGAGGATGCAGATGAATATATGAAGTTCATCATCGAGGCGGTGTATAAAATACTGCAGAGGGGCGTATCGGCAGTGATGGATGCCAATGGGAGCTTTACAACGGCATAAACTCTGGCACTGCCTCATATCAACCTGATCCGTCTTCACCAGGGCCATGATCATATGGCCGACATTCTGGAAGCCTCGGTGGTCGAGTTGGACCAGCGGCTTTCTGAGTTTCATTGTATCCAGTGAAATAATCTCTCTGTCCTGATAGACGCGGAAAAGAAGAAGCTGATCGCTGAGGCTAAGTCCTCTTACCAGGCCACCGTGAGTGTCTGGGAATACGAAGTGGCTGAGACTAAAGCTGCAGGGGAGCGGTTGTCTCAGTCTACGCAGGAGAAGGTGGAGTTGTGAGCTACGTTGGACGCTAGTATCGCGGAGGTTGATGCCCAGATTAGCCGCCTTGAGGACCAGCAGGCCCGACTCCTATTAGATGCAGAACGTGTCCAGGCTGAACATATAGCATTCAAGAAGGAGGAAGCAGCTTTCACCCACCGGGCTCTTACTCTGGCTCAGTAACGGCAGCAGTTGGATGAGAAGCATGAGGATGACACTTCTCCTGAGTCCATAGAAGCGATGCGTCAAGAAGCTGAACGCCGGGTCCTGGCGACTGTGGAGACTCGGGCGGCAGACTTGAGGCATCGGATTGAAGAGCTTTCAGCCAACCCTGGGGATGTTTAGGGATTGTAGTCTCTTCTTTTTGGTGTATTTGCAACTCTTGTTGGGGAGGGTGTAATCCTTTACTCTCTATTTTTAGAATAAAGAATACAAAAAAATTTGTGATGTGTTCATTTTTGCTGTCATGAACTTGATGATTTATGTGGACCTATTATCTTTTGCGCACCTTGATTTTTAGGTACAGATAATAAGTTTGAGAGAACCAATATGTTTGCTCAGAGGTGATATGGACATGGCAAATATGGGATTCAAATGATAGAATCTTCCTACTCAGAGGTGTTATGGACGTGATAGGAATGACTCTGGGGGATACGGGGAACTCTTCATAGGTAATGTGGACATGGAAGTTCTGCGATCAATGTACGGCAACGTAGGGGTTGTCTGTACGGGATGTTTACTCAGAGGTAATATGCACGTGGTAAACATGATGGGTAGCGTAGTCTTATGGAATGTAAGATTCTGCTTTGTAGGGTGTAGGGCAACAACTCAGAGGTGAGGTGGACGTGGTTGTCCTTCTACTGGAGGATGCCACGGAACAGCTGGGTTCCGGAAGCATATGATTTTATGAAAGGGAATTGTATGTGAGCCCTGATGATTGGGTCCACAGATCCCCTTGTGGAAGTACATGTCTGAAAGATGTCAAGAGTAGTGCTTCTTTAGGAACTTGTCGTTGATGGGCATCATGAACAAGTCCCCATTGGGTTTGGCAAGGCGGTAAGCACCGTTTGAGTATACTGTCTCTATGATGAAAGGTCCTTCCCACTATGGATCGAACTTTCCTGGTATCTTGTGAGTCAACACCATCGGCCTCCTGACTGCCAGAACCAGGTCGCCTACTTGGAAAGTCCTCTGCTTGACCTTCTTGTTGAAAGCCTGTGATATACGGCTTGGTAGAGTTCGATGCGTTGTTGAGCTAGGAGACACTTTTCGTCAAGTGCCTCCAGTTCCCGCAGACGATGACGTTGATTGTCCTCTTCTGTGAGTTGGTTAGTGATTGCTACGCGGAGTGAGGTTATGTGGATCTCGAGAGGTAGTACCGCTTCGCTCCCGTAGACCAGGGAGAATGGTGTGTTGCCTGTCGGGGTCCGTACCGTTGTGCGGTAGGCCCAAAGGCATTGGCCAAGCTTTTCGTCCCAGTCGCGTTTGTTGGATGATACAACTTTTTTGAGTAGCCTGACGATAGTCTTGTTGAACGCCTCGGCCAATCTATTTGCTGCCGGATTGTAGGCGGCTGAGGCCACGTTTTGAATGCGATTCTTGTCACAGAATCTGCTGAAAATATGACTGATGAACTGAGGACCATTATCGTGGATGATCCTCCGGGGTACCCCGAAACGGTAGATGACATGGTGCTTGATGAAGCTGATCACCCTGGAGCTCTTCACTTCCGCCAGTGGAACGGCCTCTGCCTATTTGGAGAAGTAGTCGGTGATGGCTAGGATGAAGCGGTGTCTTCTAGATGAAGGAGGAGCCATGCCCCAAGCTTCGAAGGGCCAAGAGGCGGTTGTAGGATGTAGTGGTTCTAACAGTGTATGAATGAAGTCTTGTGAAGCTGGCACGCATGGCACTTCTTAGCATAGTCGACAGCGTCAGCGGCCATGGTTGGCCAGTAGTAGCCCATGCGTCGCAGTCGGTCCTGCAACTTAGGGCCAGGTTGATGGGCCCCGCAGGTTCCATCGTGAGCTTCTCGAAGGGCTTCGACTGCTTCTTCGTTGGACAAACATCGAAGGAGAAGTCCATCGTAGGTGCGTCGGTACAGCATTTTAGTAGCTGTATCATAGTTGAATCGAAGGGAGCGCCTCCTTACTGAGACGGCTTCTTTCGGGTCCTCTGGGAGAATTCCATAGATAGCGAAGTCGATGAACGGGAATCTCCAGTCTCTGACGTTAACACCAGCACTCGTTGACATGGCATGGGCTATTTGTGAGCATAGGTTATTTTTAGGACAGACCAAGTCTCGACCAACTACCATGATGTAGTGTTGAGTCCCGATGGGTGCTGCCAATGAGGCTGCGAGGCCAGCCAGAGCATCAGCCTCCAGATTTTGTAGACTAGGTACGTGTTCGATGAAGAACTTGATAAAGGTTGAAATGATGTTCAATACAACTTCATGGTAAGGGATCATATCTTCATGGCGAACTTGTAGCTCCCCTCCCCGAAAATTTTAGAAATACTTTATTTATTATTTAATTGATTTAAATGGTGATTACTAGATTTTATAAATAATTAATTAGTTATTATTTTATTACTTTGTGGTGATTAAATAAATATATTTTATTGTTACTGAATCAGTATTCTAATTTTAGAAATTAGATAAATGCTTTTATATTATTATGTTGACGCATTTTTTAAATAAATATATGTCTATACCCTTATAACTCACTTTCACCTTTACATATACATATTTTATTATATAGGCATATATATATTTTCAGAATTTAAAAATGTGTGTATATATATAAGTCATATATATATAGGGTATAGGTGTTTGTATACATAAATATATAATACATATATGTGTGTGTATATACATATATATGGTTCTCTCTCTCTCTCTCTAACTATATGTTATTTTGCTTGTGTATATATATATATATATATATATATATATATATATATATATATATATATATATATATATATATATATACATACAAATATAGAGATATATACATATAGATGTATATATATATAAATATATATGTATAAATATATTTATTTACATGTATACATATAGATGTATATATATATAAATATATATATATAAATATAAATGTATAAATATATATAGATGTATACATATATAAATATAAATATAGATGTATATATATATTTTTATATAGAATTTATTAATGTATTTACATGTATACATGTTATATATACAAATATAGAGATATATACATATAGATGTATATATATATAAATATATATGTATAAATGTATGTGTATATATATCTAAAATATATATGAATGTATATTAATATACATAAATATATGTATGTGTGCATGTGTATATATATAAATATATATATGTATGTATACATATATATGTATGTATGTAAACATATATATATACAATAGTTCCATAAAAATAGTAGAAGGAACTAAACCTTCCCCCGAGCCCGGCCTAGCTTAGGCCAGGCCCAACCTTAGCCGAGCAGGCCCCAACCCTTGTGTACTCCCCAGACCCGAGCCCCCTGTTTCATTCAAACTGCACATATGTATATAGGTATACGAGAGAGGGAATCGGGAAGAACCCTAAACCAAAACCCTAAACCCGATACCCCAACACCCCAAGCGACCCCAGCCACCTGGGCGGCCCCCCCCGACGGTCGTGCACCGCCGCGGCGCACCGTCGACGGCCTGGCACATGAGCCACCCCGCGCGAAAACAGAACACGCACAGCAGCAGCAAACTGTGAGGTACGCTACTTCGAACACTAATTTCTCCCTCATCGCTCAACGTTTATCCGAGCCATAAATTTCTAGGAGTAGCCTATATGACCCCCTATCAATCCCTTTAATTAGATTCGTTTGATTTGCTTTAAATAAATTATGTAAATTCCTGAAACTTCGGGAAAAACCAGCAAGGAATAGAGTATTAAAACTGTTCTGGACCCCAACTTTGAAGGCCTGTCTCGGTCGAACCGTTGATCAAATTCGAAATCCACCTAAAGGCAGTTAAAGACAACCTATAGAGCTAAAAAACCCATTTTGTAGGAATTAGTTTCTTCGACTGTGCGTCGAGTAATCCGATTTCCAAAAACTGATAAAACCTGTTTTCAAAACAGAAAAAATATTGAAAAACCATCCACACGACGTACGTCCCGCCATTCCGAGCGACGTGGTCGCAAACCGAAAGCATCGAAAGCTGTGTATCGGCTTCGTGGTCGTGTGGGCTTTGGCAAAATTCAAATTGGTCGCGTGTGCGCGACGAATTTGATGCGTATCCGTCGAAATTCACTGTATCGTGCACTTTGCAAATTTCTCAATTACTTTGTGCACGCTCGTCAGATCGAGACGAAACTTGCGCCAACAGAACCGTATCATTTTTTTGGTCCTGTATGCCAAGTTTGGTCCGATTCTGAGACCGTTGATAAAATTACCGTTTTGTGGGCCCCATGGTCCCACTCAACGGGCGATTTTGTGCACGGCCCGTCGGAATCCAACTCTGGACATACAGTTGGGTTCGTATCAGAAAATTGGATCCGTAGACATGTAGTTTGACGACTTTAGAGACCGTTGACTCTGGCACGCTTTTCGGTGCAAAGCGGGTCCAACGGCGGATATCTTTTTTGTCCAAAATTATCGTTTTGCCCCTGTGTCCAGAATTGGACTTAAGGACAGGCAATCCTAGCTAATTTGACTATTCTGAGAACATAGGTACTATTTATTTTAGCATTTGGAGACTCCTGCATGTGTTGACTGATTGTGGCTCATTGAGTGGTATAGTATTATTGGTTTCTCCAGCTAAGGACCTCAGGCAAGTGCACTTTCTGATTGCTTTTCGATTCGTAGTAGTCTTCTCATTTCATGTCTATACATATATCTTGCTGCTTGTTGACACGCTCGTCACACGGAGTAGTCGGAAGGAGAAATATCTTAGTATACATGTGGACTACCCAGAAATATCCCAATATGTCTATTCTTAAACGATAGTCGCTGCACACGACACGTGCAGTGTGCCAGATTTTACCCCCTAGCCATTCACATGTCGAAAGGATATTTCACACCACCTAGATAGATGCCTTTTAATAGTTTTTCCTTGTTTACTTCTCTATCGTGCTATGTCATCAGTTTTCTTACTAGCTTTCATATTCCATATGCTATTTTCATGTCTTGTTAATTCTATTGTGTTTTGCATTGCCGTCGGTTTGTGTACTTGTTCCATTCCTGAATGGAAACCAACATTATTCAGGTTTAGCCGCGATCACTGTTAGCATTGGGAAGGCTTGGGTATGCTGAAGTCAACCTAGAAATAGAAGCAGTTGTATAAATTCCATTAAATGTAAAGTCTTGTATTTTCTTTAAATATAAATTTTGTAAATGTTGTAATAAACATAGAATTGTGAATGAGCAGCAAATATTATATTTTGCGATTTAGAGCAATTATTTCTTGCGGGCTTGACAGCGTTCTTACGCCGACTCTGCGGCGTAGGCTGGCTTGGACACGTCTCGTATCCGGAAAAGCGGATGTGGGTCGTGACAAGTTTTTGTGGTGGCCCATGCAGGTCAGTTTTCGCAAAATATTACGAACTCGTGATGGTACGTTAGTCGTACTATTGCGAGCCTGCGTCCAGGAATGCTCATTCACAATTAGGATTAAAATAATTTAGGAGAATGACTTGGACTAGGAGTCCCTTATTTAAAATTGACTGATTGGGTAGTTAAGGTTGTTAGATAGGCCATGCAATTTAGAAGTATTAAATTCAGATAGCTTGCTAGATCCCTATAGACACACTATTACTTTTGAATATGACATTGTGATTCAATGTGGATATACTATTCGCTTGGTATGTTAGGCTTGCTTAGAATTAAGGCATTAATTTTGATAAACTGTTCAGTTTTCTTATTTTAGATATAAATCTTATATCATAAATTAGAATTGCCTATTTAAATTTTATTTTGCTGCAAGGAATAGATTTATAATTACTGATTCTTTTATTTGTATAGAATCTCGAGGTAGATCGATTCAAGAATTCCCTCAACCATTGAAATGCATATGAAATAGATACTAGAATGTTGGTATTTCTTTCGTATTTAGTTATTTTTTTCATGTTAAATATTTTAATTTAAGTGTTGTGACTGATAGGACAAATACCTACGCTTTATTCTTAGTCAACTTGTTTGGATCTCTAGAAGCTCATGAATTTTTATGGATATAGTTAAAGGAGTATTAGTTTAACTAATAATAGTTAGACAGCAGCGCACTGTCATCAATTAGCTGAGAGTGGAGATGTGGATTCACTACAGCCAGCAGCGCACTGGCGAGCCACAACTCATAGAATTGATATCATTTCAGAGAATCATAGTCTATAAAACATTGCTAAAACTATGTCCCCTTGACCTCTTTAGAACTCTGATACCCTTGTGTTAATATAAGGTATAGTACCTGATGGCATAGCACCCCTGAATCACGGAGCCAAGAGTTTACCGCAACCTGAGTATACGGACGGGGCATAATTCTCGGTAAAATGACTCCAGGCGTGATGATCAGATTAGGATACTATAGAGAATAGAAAGATGCCCGGTATGACCCTAAGATCCAAAACTAATACTAGTGGAAGCTCTATAAGTCGGTAGCATGTCTCTCAATTTAGCATTATGTGATCCTTGTGATCTATTAACAAGGTAGGTGACTGACACTAATAAGTCACCTGGAATATAGAATTTAGAGGTCAATAACCCATTAGTCGACCAAGGCCTTATATATAGGAAGATAGTGGGATGACTGTATAGGCAAGAACACCAGGTAAGGATTTGATACTCACAAACCTCAAACCAATTGTACCTCATTTCAACAATCTTGCATATTTATATTTCGACTCTCTTGACCAATGTGCTATTACAGCCTAGTTTTTGCAAGCTTACTCTTTTATCGAGCTTAATTCAAGACATATGTTTATTGGGGACGCCCGCTAACATATTGTCTAATCAGAATCATTGTATTATGGTCTGATCAACCATGATACATTTGGTTCGCTCTTCATCTAATTCCCCTACGTGGATTGAGATGTAGATGTCTCTAGGATCTCATCCGTGACTGCTTGACAATTCCTTTTGAATTATGCCTTCACCTTTGAATCACGTAATTGTATTCAGTGACATCTTTCTTGAACTTCTTAATGCTTTTGTCTTTCACTAATTGGAAAGGCGAACGCTCGTGTTTGATAGATAGATACAGAATATCCCCATGGCTACGATAGTTGTATATGCAAGTGTAGCTGCCATCGGCCAACCCTGTGACTGGAACCTTGCCTCAAGTTACTCGTCCTCCCTTCGACCCTAAACCTCCTATCCTAATCTTCTAGTCCCTGGAATCCGAGAATGATTAGGACCTTTCCCTTGATCAAATGCCAACATAGGAGACTACGTTTTCTCAAGAGACCAAGTGTTGTGAGCCTCTAATCATTGTTTGAAGCTTGCTTCAATTAGAACTCTTGTAACAATAGTCCGGCAGGTTTGACCCCAATAGAAATTCATGACTCAGTTGTTAGAAATCTTTCCATATGATGTGCTTTAGAGTTGGATATCCCTCTATAAATCTTGTATACTGTGGACGAGTAGATCATTCTATTTTATCGACCATGTGTCATTGTATATACTCGTTCTCCATTTATTGAGGAACGATCCTTGGCATGACCTATATTTACGGTATCCTGTAACGCCGTGCCTTATTCTCTTTTAACAAGAGTCGAGGTACAGTATCCAGACTTTGGAATTCTTCTAATTTTATTATTCCTAAAACTATATCCTAGCTTCTAAGGTGGGTAGATTATAAGCCTTCTTGGGATATTCGAAGACTACCGATTGATTAGAATGATTTTCATTAGAATGATAATTAGTGCCCCCATGAACTCCCACTTACCATTTAGTTTATTTTGTGCCCCTGGTCGTGCCATTAATATTCGGAGCACGAGACCAGCTGTTATCTTCCAACAAATTTCATATGTAAGATCTAGAAAAGTCCACTTTCATCTAGGTATATCATGTCCCACTCAAATTTGTCCTCTTGTACTCTATTTTTGGGGTGCGACTTTCGGGTTAAGGAGATTAGCCATAACCCTTACCGTAATATCGGTATATTTCCCGACTTCCATTAGAGCCTCAACTTCGACTCATTTCCTTCGACCAAATATATGGTTGTTACCTACTCGAAACCCACTATGCTCATGCCACTAGTGTGCCACCCAATTGAGGCCTCATGTGCTACTTAAACACAAAAGTCACTGAAGGTGCACTTGGGGTTATGGACCTAGCTAACCAACTTGACGGACAACTAGCTCAACCCTTGGATAGAAACCTATTCTAGGTTACCCTAACTTAGTAGACATAGTTTTATCGTCGGAATCTTGTCCAGTCCATATAGATTAAAATCCAATATTCATCCAACCAATGACTGACGTCCAATAGGAAACCCATTAAGACCCAGTAAAACCCATTCATGCATACCACTATTTTTAAACTTATAAACCAAACTATTTGAAGTAGGTCACTTTATCTATTATGTAGTCCTCACCTATGAGAATGTGAAGTCATCTGTAACCCTTTTTCCATCTACCTGGAAGTCGCGATATGATCTTGGTGTTGCATTTACATCCCTTGCTTATGTGTTTAAATAACCACGGAAAAGATCACAATCTCGACTTCTCAAATTCCATTTTATTATGGAACCTTATTTAGATTAAATGTCGAGAATAGAAATTTTGTATTACACTGATGGCAAACTCCTAAGAAACGAAGGGTGAAGAACAGATGGCAACTGTAGAGGGGGATGAATAGAGTTTATAGCGATAATAGCCAATTAAAAAATCAACTCTTTCACAATCTAAAATTAATCAGAGTAAATGCGAAAATAAATAAGGAACAAGAAAGCATACGCAAATACAGCCAATTTTAACCTGGTTTCCCTCGTGGAGGACTAGTCCAGGCCTGAGAACTCTAGCTCAGGATTAAATCCACTATTTGTGAAATAGTAGTTACACCCCGTGCCTTTTCTTCAGAAGAGCACGTCAACTTCTTACAAAGGATCGTTGTGGCGATGCTTAGAATTTTCCAAGCGACTTCTTGAACTCTTGCACAAACTCCTAGCTGAGAGATGCTGAGCACTTGAGGCTTAGGGAGCTTGTGGCTAGTAGATGAAGAAGGGTATGGCTTATATTGAGCTTTAGAGAGAAGAGAAGAGAAGATTGGATTAATGAAAATGAGAGAATTCATGGCCTATTTATAGGATATTAGCAGGCAGAATTCGGCCAGAATTCTGGTAGGATTTTTCAAAAATTTGGCCGTTGGACAACTAGCAACCAGCCAACCCTAAAAATTAGGGTGCTAATTTTTAGGGGACAGAGTTCGGCCCGAACTCTGTGTGGAGGCAGAGTTCGGCCCGAACTCTGTCTCCAGAGCACAGAATGGGTCTTAGGGTCCAATGGGCTTATTTGGATGAGTGGAGCTTTATGGATTTTGGGTAGGTTATGGGTTAAGTCTCAAGAGCTCAGCACAACTCAGCTTACATTAGTCTAGACTCAATAAATATAAAAATACAGACTCAAAAACGACTTGCATTTGCAAAACTGAGCTGTCGTCTGGCTTGAGCTAGATGTAGGCGACGTGCGTCGTATTGAATTATTACAAGTATTATTTAGTCAATGTTATCAATATTTAGTTGACTGTAACTTTGTGTCAACAATCTCCCCCATATTGATAATTGATAAAATAATAATTGTATATTCAATATTCATACCTGGACACATGCAAAGCATAGCTCTCCCATAATTAGTGCCGAGCTTAAGAATAGCTCCCCCGTAAACAATGCTGTGAATCTTGTTGGCCTGTTAATAACATTCTTCCAAAAGCACATATAGACCAAAAAGAATATAGAATATACACATATCTCCCCCTTTTGGCATTTAGCAATTTAAGATAAACAATGAATAACTGGCAAACACACCAAAAAAAAAGAGAAGAAACTGCATATAAACTAATATAACTGGCAAATGTCTCAAGAGTGATAATGACATAAAAACTGATAGAACTACTAAAGTCTCAAGAGTCACAACTCATAATAAGTCAAATACAAACCAAGTACATAAAAGTAACTAAAAGCAAAGTGCATAAACCATAATCTATGATCCTCAGTAGCAGCATCAAGGAGCAGTCCATATCCATCATCGAGCACGTGAAGGCCTAACATCGTCTGATGGATCAGTAAAGGAGCGACGTGGGTCCACAAATGCCGCATCCGGATCCATGTAGCGACGAACCCAAGGGTCATTGATATGAAATCCCTCATGACCAGGGTCTCGCTCTATAGGAATGGGCATGGAGGGATGGCGAGACATGGAATACCGAATATCGTGCAGCGAGTTGCTGATGGCACTCATCTGCAAGGTAGTCCGGTAATCCAGCTTAGTCCAACGATCGTCCTCCAAGGTGAAGCGATCTCGAAGCATAGTCTGAAGAGACTCGAGAGTGGCAGGAGGAGGAGGAGGATCCTGTACGAAAAGAGGGGCATCTGGCTCATCATAAGAATGCTCAGACACGACCGGTGAGCTAACTGCCGCATGAAGCCTCCTTGCCTTAGAGAGGAAGGCAGGGGCAGGTAAGAATGGACACTCATCAAGGGGTACATAAAACGCACGAAGGATCATAGGAAGGTATAATGCATAAACCAAAGATCTTGGTTTCTTCCTACAGTTAATCATCCAATCCATCAATGTGCGTGGAAGATTAAAGGGAACATGGAAGTGGAGATGGTATAAGGCCGAGATTTTAAAATAAGTGACTTCATCGGTAGAACCCGCTTTGGGTAGAATGGTGTTGAAAATGATTCGATGAAGCTCATAGAAATAGGGATTGAGGAATTTAGCCAAAAGCTTACAAGGACGTGTGTTAGGGCTACACAAGTCGTCCTTGAAGCTTTCAAGTGAAATCCCTTCGGGAAATTGAAATGATCTAGCTTCAACAAGCTTTTCCCATGAATTAGGCTCTTGGAGTTCAAGATATTCGGCCAATTCGAAATCGTCAAAAGAGATATCAACTCCCGCAACTCGTGAATAAATATGAGTATCATCATGGGTTAAGTTGCAGTAGAACATTTGAATAGCACTACGATAAATGACCGAATTAGTGGTAACAAGTTCATCAAGGCAAAGGTCATAAAAAAGTGCATCATATTGAGAAAATATAGTAAAGTTGATAGGGTGTCCCGCAAACACCGGACGTGTCCGAAAATCACTAAACCAATCATTTGATGCGTCTAGTGATACAAAAATTCGGTCGTCAAAAGTGTTTGGATCATGTGGACGTGGAGGATTGAACAACGGATGGATTGGTGGTTGTTGTTCAATGGCCGGTGCAACAGGTGGTGCAACGGGCGGTTCAACGGGAGGAGGAGCATTCGACGAGGATGCTCCCTCGGTCCGAAGTCTCTTCCCGCAGTTGAGCAAACGTGGAGCCATAACACAATAGATAATGAAAGAAATTGAGATATAGAAAAGTATGGGATTATACCTCAAACTAGTGATGAACAGTGAAGGAGAATTGAAAAAGAAGCCTTCTCCTTGAGTTTGGGAAAGAAATGAGCTCTAGAAAGTAGGAATTAGGGTTAAGGTTTTGAGAAAAAGATGTTGGAGAAGTGGAAAAGGTGGTAATGAGGAAGAAGAAGGAGGGGAACCCAAAAATATGTGAGGGTTTCCAACTGGTCGGAGCAAATAATGGCCATTGGATCTAAGTTTTGATCAACGGTTGAGACTGTTCCCGGTTCTGGAACAGTGAGGCCAAATTTGGCCCGAACTTTGGTAAGGGCAGAGTTCGGCCCGAATTCCGGATCCTGGTCACAGAATAGGAATCAGGCTGAAATGAAACAAAAATTGGTTAAGGAATAAAGACCAATATAAGATAAGAGTATAAATACAAGAAAAGATCCAATGAAGTAAACAAAGAGTAACAAAGAGTGAACTTGAAGCAGCAAAGTGAGTTTGAAAAAATAGTATTTCAGCATGTGATAAATAAAATTAAACCGTATAATAAACAAAGAATTATATCATGATTCAATATTTTGAAGCTGCCATGGGTTAGCTGCAGGGGCCGGATCCCAGCTAGCGGTAGTCCTGAGGACTAGTGCACCGTGTCGCTTCGACTTTTACGCCTTATTGTCAGAAGGGCCCTTTCGGCTTGTACCCATAGCTAGTTCATCATAAGAGAGTCACGATATACTCGATATTTACGCAGGTTGATTTTAATTTATAACAGCTTCATCTAAAATTCCAAGTTCATGACAAAGAAAATTGAAGCGCTCTTCGGATAATGGTTTTGTAAAGAAATCTGCTAACTGATGATCAGTGTCAATAAATTCTAAGTAAATCATGCTATTTTGCTGATGATCACGCAAAAAGTGATGACGTATTTTAATGTGCTTCGTGCGTGAGTGACAAATAGGATTCTTAGTGAGATTTATAGCACTAGTGTTGTCATAAAAGATTGGAATATGCATGAAAGATAAGTTGTAGTCTTCAAGGGTTTGCTTCATCCACAGAATTTGTGCACAACAACGCCCAGCTGCGATGTATTCAGCTTCTGTTGTGGATAGTGCGACAGAATTCTGCTTCTTGCTAAACCAAGAGACTAAAGCCTTTCCTAATAAATGACACGTACCGCTCGTACTTTTACGGTCGACCTTGCATCCGGCGAAGTCACCATCAGAGTAACCAATGAGGTCAAATAATGTTGACTTGGGATACCAAAGGCCTACTGTAATCGTACCCTTAAGGTATCGAAAGATACGCTTAACAGCGATCATGTGTGATTCCTTAGGATTTGCTTGATATCTAGCACACAGGCAAACGCTAAACATAATATCAGGACGACTAGCAGTAAGATAGAGTAGACTGCCTATCATACCTCGATACTTACGTTGATCTACGGGTTTGCCGCTATCATCTGGTTCAAGTTTGGTTGAAGTAGCCATTGGAATGTTGATTATTTTGACGTTGTCAAGGTCAAATTTCTTCCGCATGTCCTTTGTATACTTCGACTGACAGATGAAGGTTTCATTTGACATTTGTTTGACTTACAGTCCAAGAAAGTAGTTGAGCTCCCCCATCATGCTCATCTCAAACTCGGTCTGCATACACTTGGCAAAATCTTGACAAAGGGTTTCATCAGTAGAACCAAATATAATATCATCTACGTATATTTGTACTAAAAGAATAGTATCCTTAAAAGGTTTTATGAAAAGTGTGGTGTCAATTTTTCCTTTTGAAAAACCTTTCTCAAGCAAGAAATTGCTTAGCCGTTCATACCAAGCTCTAGGGGCTTGTTTGAGACCATACAGCGCTTTCTTTAGCTTGAACACGTGGTCGAGAAATTTGTGATTTTCAAAACCATGGGGTTGTTTTACATAAACTTCCTCCTTAATAAATCCATTCAAGAAAGCACTTTTAACATCCATTTGAAATAATTTGAAATTTTGAAAATTTGCAAATGCACAAAGCATCTGAATGGATTCCAATCTAGCAACAGGAGTATATGTTTCATCGTAGTCGATACCTTCCTCTTGGTTGTATCCTTGGGCTACTAGACGAGCTTTGTTGCGTGTGACTGAACCATCTTTATTCACTTTGTTTCTAAAAACCCATTTAGTACCAATAATCGAGTGATTAGCCGGTCTAGGAATGAGTTCCCATACTTGGCTCCTCTCGAATTGGTTGAGTTCCTCTTGCATAGCAGAAATCCAAAATTCATCATTGAAAGCTTCTAAAATGTTTTTCGGCTCAAATTGTGAAATAAAGGCAGTGCTAGCAATAGAGTCTCTTAATGATGATCTAGTAGTTACTCCATGTGAAACCTCACCGATCACCAAATTTTCTGGATGTGACGGCTTGAAAGAGAATTTCTTTCGCAAGTCTTCTAGAGAATTGGTTTCGGTTGTGGTATTCATTGGAGTAGAAGTTGATGGCTCAACATCATCATTAAGAGTAGCTGTTGTACTGTTATCTTCATCAAAAGTCACATTTGTAGACTCTTCTACAATTAATGAGCGTTTGTTAAAAACTCTATATCCCTTGCTCTTGGCAGCATAGCCAAGGAAAATACCATCGTCAGCTTTGGCATCAAATTTGTTTAAGTTGTCTTTGGTGTTAAGGATAAAGCATCTACAACCAAAAACTCTAAAATAAGAAACATTTGGTGTTCTCCCAAACCAAAGCTCATAGGGTGTTTTCTTCGTAATAGGACGAATAAGTACCCTATTTAAAATGTGGCATGTTGTACTGACAGCTTCAGCCCAAAAGTATTTCGGAAGTGAAAACTTGTTCAACATGACTCTAGCCATATCGCCGAGAGTCCTATTCTTCCGCTCTATGACACCATTTTGTTGAGGAGTTCTTGGACAAGAAAACTCATGATCAAAACCATTGGAATCATAAAACTTTTCAAAATCAGAATTTTCGAATTCGCCTCCATGATCACTTCAGATTTGAGTAATCATGTAGCCTTTTTCGTTTTGAACTTTCTTAACAAAAATCTTGAAAACCGAAATAGCATCACTTTTATTTGTAAGAAAGAAAACCCAAGTAAATCTTGAAAAGTCATCAACAATAACAAAGGCATAGAGTTTTCCACCAAGACTGGTTACTCTACTAGGGCCAAATAAATCAATATGGAGTAGTTGCAAGGGTCTAGTAGTGCTTACAGAGTTAATGGAATGAAATAAAGACTTGGTTGCCTTATTCAACTCACATTCGACACATACAGTGTCCTTTTTGAATGTGATATCGGGCAAGCCTCTAACTAGCTTCTTGGTCGATAGCCTGGATATAGTATCCATGTTGGCATGACCAAGGCGCTGGTGCCATAGTAATCGTTCATCTTTTTTAGCATATAGGCATCTACCTGCATTGTTAGTATATCTAGATAAATAGAAAATATAAATGTTATCCTCTCTTATCCCTTCAAAAGTGATGTCTCCTGTTAACCTGTAGTGTCCCGCTCCTAGCGGTTCACTATGTAAGGCTTGTGGCTTGGCTAACTCGGTCGGAACCGAGTATTGGGGAAACTCACCGTCGGCACCGAATCGATCACGGACAAGTGCATAAGAACCTTTCCAACTAATGGATTGGTTTCTCTTGAAATGCGTCCAAGAGTTTTCTCTGGATGTTTTGCTGCTGGTTTTGCTGCTTGGTTTTGATGGATGCTTTTCTGAATGATTTTCGATGATTTGATTCTTGCCCGTTTTTATCGATTTGCATAGCATTCATTCTTGAGAATTCTGAGAGAAGAGAACACAACGAGATGGATTATTAACCAAACTTTTGGTGCCAATGCAGACTGACGCGTGACGGAAGGCTAAGCGTACAAGTGTTCCTCTCTCTCTCGGCGATTCTCTAATTTGGTGAGTGTGGATCTCTGTGGTGGTATTGTCCCTCTCGCTATTCCTTCATGCCAACTAAATAATTGTCTTGCAACATCCGTTGATCGATATCAAGTTGCTAAATGCCACAAGTCAATACCACTAAGAAGCTAGAGATTGAACATTGAACATTGAAATGAATGCTAGTCCCTTGAACATTGAAATGAATCGATTACACTGTTAACAACAATTGAGATTATGCTTGTCCACTGAACATTGAATTGAGATTGAATTGATACCTAGAATGATGATGAAATGCTGCGAAATGAACAAGTTGTCTATTTACTTTCAAAATTACCATGCACTGTTTGCTTATCGAGTCGATCACGCATTCGTATGGTCATGGACAACTTGTGCACAAGGTTTGGTGGTGTGTTTCCTCGAATCGGTACTGGGGCGCCGGGACCGATTCGGCCTAGGAGGAAGCATTGGCGTGCTAATGGGAGCACGGGTATTGTGAGGCATCCTTAGGGGCTAGCTACCTACTTTGGAGTCATTGCATTACCTTGAAGTCCTATAAGGCAAAGAGATGTCCATATGGTTTAACAACGCCAGTGGCCATGTAGTCAGGATGCATGCTAATGATTATTTTATGCAGGGGCGGTAAGTATATTATTATTATCCTGTATCTTATGCAGGAAAGCTGGATTCGGCTTAAAGTAAACATGGTTTATTCCATGTTACATTTATTGTGAATTACTCTGAATGTTGCCTGTCCCTAATAAGTTCATATCTTTAAAATGCTTGTCATTAATCAAATGTTGGTTTAGCTGAGTGGGCCAACGGGGCTCACCAGCGCATTGTTATAATGTGCTGACCCCTCCTCCACAGGTACTGGAGAAGGCTCAGGCGCACGTCCGAACTAAAGCTTTCTGAACTGCTGTTTCCTTTCAAGTTGTTTTTCCCTAAAGACGCACAAAGTATTGCGGAGATTTCAAAGATAGCTGCTTATATTTCAAAGTACTAAAGGGGCATGATGTATGGAACGGGAAATTATTTCATGGCAGCCTATCAGTTGTACTTCTTTTCATGAATCAATGTAGCCGAAATGGCATTTCAAATATTATCGAGAAAAGTTGTATTCTGACTACACTTATGAATAAAATGAGTATTTCTTCTTCCTATATTGTGTTCCAATGTTTCCGCAACTGTGGCTTAATTTTAAATGTTTCAAATGATATGAATGTGCATGTTCTAGCCTTGTACAAGTGTAACTCCAGACTTGTACGGCATCACGCCTTAGCGAGGACGATCGATTCGACGTGAATCGAAGCAAAGCGAGCGATTCCCCGAATCGGGGCGTGACAAGTTGGTATCAGAGCACGGTTTAGAATCCTCGGATTTCAAAAATATTTTTTTAAAAAAGGAAGTCTTGATGCAAATTTTCTCGATTGATGGTGTCGATAGCGCTGGCATGAAATAATGTTCCATACAATAAGCCCATAAATATTTTATGAGTGCTAATGGAATTATTTCTTTGTTGTAGAATGACTAAGGGTGATAGCTCAAAGGCGAATTCATCGTCGGACCCGATTGAGAAACTGATTAAGCAAATGGAGGCTCAAAGGAAGCAGAGCGAAGCTCAACATCGCGCGCTTCAGGAGCAGCTTCAGTATCAGTTTCAGGAGCAGCTGGATGCTCAACAAAAGCAAGTTGATAGTCTGACTCAGATTGTCACCAAGTTGACGGCCGATTCTAATGTTTCTGCAAAGGCCGCAACAACCGAGACCGTGGAAGTGCCGGCAGAAAAAGCTGAGACGCCGACACGGAAGAGGACGAGCTTCAAGTTCTCTGAATTTAAAAGTTGCAACCCGCCTGAATTTAATGGGAAAGAGGAGCCAGATGAGGTGATGGGCTTCTTGAACACACTGGAGGGCTATTTCCGAATGTTAGAGATTCAGGGCAGTAAGAGAGTGGAGTGTGCCGCTGTACTACTTCGCCTCAAGGCCCAGGAATGGTGGATTTCGCAGAGACAGGCACTTTGCAGAAATAATCAGGATATGAAGATGTCTTGGGAGGCCTTCAAACAGGCTTTCATTACTCAATTCATTCCACCCGCTGTCCGACAACAAAAAGAGAATGAGTTCATTGCACTTCGACAAGGCAGTATGTCAGTGCATGACTACGAGACAGAGTTTTTGAAGAGAGTCGCATTCGCTGGGTACATGGTACCGAATGACGATACCAAGCGAAAAAGATTTGTGCAAGGCCTGAATGAGGGCCTGGAGCGGGATGTTCTAAGTCGTAAATGTACGTCTTACCGGGAGGCGTACGAGACAGCTCTCGAAATGGAGAGATTTCATCAACCGGGTAGTCGTGGGACAACGCAGAGCAACCAAGGACTCAACAATCAGAAATGACCTTGGTCTGCAGGAAGAAATAACGCGCCTAAGCGTCCGAATATGGGCAATAACAAAGGACCGTATCAGGAACTGCGTTGCAACAGGTGCAATCGAATTGGTCATCGTCGCGAGGATTGTCGCGTCGGGTGTTACAAATGTGGGGGAATGAATCACAAGGCATTTGAATGCAGAACTAAGGGAGAGAACCAGTATCCTCCTCGTGGGAATAACAATAATTACTATCGTGGGCATAACAACAATCAGAACCGGGGCCAACACAACAACCAGTATCGTGGCCAGGCGCCACCAGCCTTGCCAGCTCCAACTGGAAATGCACCGAATCAACAAGGTGGCCAAGCAAGGGTTTATGCCTTGACTCAGGCAGAGGCCCAGACCGCAGAGAATGTTATAACAGGTATGTTGCTGTACAAAGGCATACCTGCAAGAGTACTTTTTGATTCTGGTGCTACTCATTGCTTTATCTCTTCTGATTTTGCAACAGAAAATAAAATTTGTATGACTCAATTAAAGACAGCTTTGTGTGTTAGTACTCCTTCGGGAGTAGATATACCTGCAACTTTGATTTGCAGGGACGGCTACATCAAGATTGGAGGCAAAACTTTATCTTTGGACGCAATTGTACTCGACATCAAGGAGTACGATATCATATTGGGAATGGACTGGCTCAGCGCCTGTCATGCAACGATCGACTGTACGGATAAGAGAGTTGTGTTTCGCCTACCTGGAGAAACAGAGTTTTCTTACTCGAGCGGCTCGGCGTTCCAAGGACCTATGGTAATATCGGCAGTTACAGCAAGGCACATGCTGTACTCGGGGTGTGAAGGCTTTCTCGCTTCTGTCCAAGACACTCGAATGAATAGTGTAGGCTCAAATCAGACCGAAATTGTGGCAGAGTTTCCTGATGTGTTTCTGGATGAGATACCTGGGATGCCGCCGGATAGAGAAATTGAGTTCACAATTGACACCTTTCCGGATACTCGTCCGATATCTAAGGCGCCGTACAGGATGGCTCCGGCAGAATTAAAGGAACTAAAGGTGCAGCTACAAGAATTATTAGACCGGGGATACATTCGCCCAAGTGTATCTCCATGGGGAGCTCCAGTGCTATTTGTAAAGAAGAAGGATGGAACGATGCGGCTATGCATCGATTACAGAGAACTGAATAAGGCAACCATCCGTAACAAGTATCCTTTGCCAAGGATAGATGATCTATTCGATCAGCTACAAGGGGCGACCGTGTTTTCAAAAATTGATCTTCGTTCAGGATACCATCAGTTGAAGATCAGACCCGAAGATGTTCCTAAGTCAGCATTCCGTACAAGATACGGACATTATGAGTTTTTGGTCATGCCATTCGGCTTGACCAATGCTCCAGCAGCCTTTATGGATTTAATGAATAGAGTGTTTCGACCATTCTTAGACAAGTTTGTTGTTGTGTTCATCGATGACATCTTGATCTACTCAAAGGACAGGGAGACTCATGTCGAGCACTTGAGAGAAGTACTTCAGACGCTGCGGGACAACCAGCTCTATGCAAAGCTAAGTAAGTGCGAGTTTTGGATGAACAGCGTGTCGTTCCTAGGACATGTTGTTTCGGCAAAAGGTGTTGCCGTTGACCCAAAGAAGATTGAGGCAGTTGTGGACTGGAAGCAGCCTGCATCAGCTAGTGAAATACGGAGTTTCCTTGGTTTAGCCGGGTACTACCGTAGATTTGTGAAAGACTTTTCGAGAATCGCGTCGCCTTTGACTCGCCTAACTCAGAAGGGAGTCGTATTTAAGTGGACTGACGACTGTGAGAGTAGCTTCCAAGAACTCAAGCAGCGGCTCGTCACAGCTCCAATTTTAGCACTTTCGGAAGGCTCCGAGGGATTTCAGATCTACAGTGACGCATCGGGACTTGGATTGGGATGTGTTCTCATGCAACGTGGGAAGACAATATCTTATGCTTCGAGACAACTCAAACAGCATGAGAAGAATTACCCGACACATGATTTAGAACTGGCGGCAATTGTGTTCGCGTTGAAATTGTGGCGACACTATCTCTATGGTGTGTCCTGCGAGATCTTCACGGATCACAAAAGCCTAAAATACATATTCACACAAAAGGAATTGAATTTAAGGCAGCGGCGTTGGTTAGAATTGATCAAAGATTATGACTTGACAATCTCTTACACGCCGGGTAAAGGGAATGTGGTAGCTGATGCCTTGAGTCGGAAATTTGTTGGGTCCCTAACAGTGGCAAAAGAGGTACTACGAGATCTTGAAGAGATGGGCATCGAGTTCAGGATTCGTCCACAGAATGTGCAGTTGGCTCAGTTACAACTTGAGCCGAGTCTCCAGGGAAGGATTAAGATTGCTCAGAAGGATGACCCGTTTCTGCAGAAGATACGCGAGTTGATTCTAGCAGGAAAGGCGTCAGACTTTACCGTTGAAGATGACACTATTCGTGTCAAGGGAAGATTGTGCGTCCCTAAGGACGAGGATATCAGGAAGGAAATACTGACCGAGGCTCATTTCGCAAAGTATTCCTTGCATCCGGGAGGCACGAAAATGTATAAAGATCTACGCTCAACTTTTTGGTGGCATGGTATGAAGAAGAATGTGGCGCTATTTGTGTCACAATGCATGGATTGTCAGCGTGTGAAGGCCGAACACCAACGGCCAGGCGGAGAATTACAAAATTTGGCTATTCCACTGTGGAAGTGGGATAATATCTGTATGGATTTTATAGTCGGCTTGCCAAGAACTCAGAAGGGAAATGATGCGATTTGGGTTATCGTGGATAGATTAACCAAGTCGGCACATTTCATTCCAATAAAAGTTACATGGGGAGTAGAACGGTTGGCTCAGATTTACATAAATGAAATTGTTCGATTACATGGGGTGCCAGCTTCTATAGTATCGGATAGAGACGGAAGATTCTTGTCGCGATTTTGGATAAGTCTGCACTCGGCTATGGGCACAAAGTTAAACTTCGGTACGGCTTACCATCCGCAGACTGATGGTCAGACAGAGAGAGTAAACCAGATTCTTGAAGATATGTTGAGATTGTGCGTGCTCGATTCGAAGACAAATTGGGACACACATCTCGCATTAGCAGAATTTGCCTATAACAACAGTTATCAGGCAAGTATCCAAATGGCCCCGTACGAAGCCTTATATGGACGGAAATGTCGATCACCGATATGCTGGGATAAAGTCGGTGAACGGCAAGTGCTCGGACCAGAACTTGTGGAACAGGCCGTCGAGAAAGTTCGCTTAATTCGAGAAAGACTTAGAGTTGCTCAAAGTCGACAGAAGAGTTATACGGACGTACATCGACGACCTTTGGAATTTGCGGCAGGAGATCATGTCTTCTTGAAGGTCACACCCATGCGAGGTGTGATGCGGTTTGGGATGAAAGGAAAGCTAAGCCCGAGATTCGTCGGACCATTCGAGATTTTAGAGAAGGTAGCCTCAGTGGCTTATCGACTTGCACTACCTCCAGCTCTGGCTGATGTGCACGATATCTTCCATGTATCTCAACTTCGGAAGTACGTACATGATCCAAGTCATGTAGTGAACTTCGACCAGCTGCAGCTGAGCGCTGACCTATCCTACACTGAAGAGCCTGTCCAAATTTTGGACAGGAAAGAGAAAGTTTTGCGGAATCGGACAGTACCCCTGGTCAACGTGCTGTGGCGGAACCATGCTGTAGAGGAGTCGACATGGGAACTAGAGGAAGAGATGCGGGTGAAATACCCTTCGCTGTTTGATATTTTTGAGGTAGGACTTTTGCTTTAAGTTTCGAGGACGAAACTTTTTCTTAGTGGTATATTATGTAGTGTCCCGCTCCTAGCGGTTCACTATGTAAGGCTTGTGGCTTGGCTAACTCGGTCGGAACCGAGTATTGGGGAAACTCACCGTCGGCACCGAATCGATCACGGACAAGTGCATAAGAACCTTTCCAACTAATGGATTGGTTTCTCTTGAAATGCGTCCAAGAGTTTTCTCTGGATGTTTTGCTGCTGGTTTTGCTGCTTGGTTTTGATGGATGCTTTTCTGAATGATTTTTGATGATTTGATTCTTGCCCGTTTTCATCGATTTGCATAGCATTCATTCTTGAGAATTCTGAGAGAAGAGAACACAACGAGATGGATTATTAACCAAACTTTTGGTGCCAATGCAGACTGACGCGTGACGGAAGGCTAAGCGTACAAGTGTTCCTCTCTCTCTCGGCGATTCTCTAATTTGGTGAGTGTGGATCTCTGTGGTGGTATTGTCCCTCTCGCTATTCCTTCATGCCAACTAAATAATTGTCTTGCAACATCCGTTGATCGATATCAAGTTGCTAAATGCCACAAGTCAATACCACTAAGAAGCTAGAGATTGAACATTGAACATTGAAATGAATGCTAGTCCCTTGAACATTGAAATGAATCGATTACACTGTTAACAACAATTGAGATTATGCTTGTCCACTGAACATTGAATTGAGATTGAATTGATACCTAGAATGATGATAAAATGCTGCGAAATGAACAAGTTGTCTATTTACTTTCAAAATTACCATGCACTGTTTGCTTATCAAGTCGATCACGCATTCGCATGGTCATGGACAACTTGTGCACAAGGTTTGGTGGTGTGTTTCCTCGAATCGGTACTGGGGCGCCGGGACCGATTCGGCCTAGGAGGAAGCATTGGCGTGCTAATGGGAGCACGGGTATTGTGAGGCATCCTTAGGGGCTAGCTACCTACTTTGGAGTCATTGCATTACCTTGAAGTCCTATAAGGCAAAGAGATGTCCATATGGTTTAACAACGCCAGTGGCCATGTAGTCAGGATGCATGCTAATGATTATTTTATGCAGGGGCGGTAAGTATATTATTATTATCCTGTATCTTATGCAGGAAAGCTGGATTCGGCCAATGGTAAAGTAAACATGGTTTATTCCATGTTACATTTATTGTGAATTACTCTGAATGTTGCCTGTCCCTAATAAGTTCATATCTTTAAAATGCTTGTCATTAATCAAATGTTGGTTTAGCTGAGTGGGCCAACGGGGCTCACTAGCGCATTGTTATAATGTGCTGACCCCTCCTCCACAGGTACTGGAGAAGGCTCAGGCGCACGTCCGAACTAAAGCTTTCTGAACTGCTGTTTCCTTTCAAGTTGTTTTTTCCTAAAGACGCACAAAGTATTGCGGAGATTTCAAAGATAGCTGCTTATATTTCAAAGTACTAAAGGGGCATGATGTATGGAACGGGAAATTATTTCATGGCAGCCTATCAGTTGTACTTCTTTTCATGAATCAATGTAGCCGAAATGGCATTTCAAATATTATCGAGAAAAGTTGTATTCTGACTACACTTATGAATAAAATGAGTATTTCTTCTTCCTATATTGTGTTCCAATGTTTCCGCAACTGTGGCTTAATTTTAAATGTTTCAAATGATATGAATGTGCATGTTCTAGCCTTGTACAAGTGCAACTCCAGACTTGTACGGCATCACGCCTTAGCGAGGACGATCGATTCAGCGTGAATCGAAGCAAAGCGAGCGATTCTCCGAATCGGGGCGTGACATAACCTATCATAAATAAAATATTTATTTTGTCCAAAGTTAATGTCATATCCATGGTCAGCAAGATGACTGATGCTGAGCAGGTTATGCTTTAACTCGGTCACTAGGCAGACATCCTTTATTACGGGAGATGGAGGATGACCAATAATACCATTACCTATAATATAACCTTTTAGGTTGTTGCCGAAGGATACGTATCCTTCTCTCTTCATCGATAGTGATGCAAAAAGATTTGCGTCTCCCGTCATATGCCGCGAGCATCCACTATCGAGAGTCCACTTACTCTTAGTTGAGGAGGGAAGGTCCACCTACATCAAGAGTAGATGTGACCTTTGGTACCCAAGTTCTTAAGGGTCTTGAAAAGTTAGTTTTTGGAAACCATGCATATATCTTTCCATCTACTAATCTTCTAATTCTGCATTGTGGTGAAATGTGTCCATGTAAACCACAATAAGTACATGTAGTATTCCTATTTACATTAGGAGCATGCTGATGATGTCTATAAGCAGAGTGATGAGGAGAAGTATGATGATTTGTAGAGTTAGCATGGTGATGATGACTATATATAGTGTGATGTGGAGTGGCATGGTGATATTGTCTATATGGTATGGCATGGTGATGATTTCTATATGTAGAGTGATGTTGATTGTGTTTTTGTGTAATATTGTGATGATTGTATCTATGTGTAGCATGATGATTGTGTAACATATGAGAGTTATTTCTACGTGCATGTGGTTTGTATGCTTTGTGAAAGTGTGTGTATATGTATGCATGATTCCGTGCTGCAGGTGAATGATGTGTGTGACTAGTATGAGAAGTGTCATGCTTTGTGTGTGTCTCATGTGATTAGGTTTGAGGTTGTGCAACCTGTTTTCCCAATTTAGTCTCTAGTTTCTTAGAGACAGCCTGCAGTTCAGTAACCTTAGCATTCAAACCATATATCTTAGTAATAGAAATCTTGTGTCTACTTTTTTCTTCTGCAAGCTCCGTGTTGAGTGCGGTGATTTCTTGTGTTTGTTGTTCAATGCGTGCTTCGGCATCATACAAGCTTATTTTAAGCTTAGATACCTCATCTGTTACATCCGTGGGTGAAGTGTCTCTAATGTTATCAAGCAGTAAAGAAAGTCTTTGAATTTTGACTTCATGACTTTTGATCTTTTCCTTGGCATGTTTATATTTACCAATGACCTTTTTATGATCATCAAGTAAATCGGTAAACGCATCGCCATGTTCATCAAAAGTGAAGTCATCAAGAGTTTCGTTTGATACCTTGTCGGAAGTTGCCATTAGGCACACATTTGATGTATCTTGAGGAGAGTCCTTTTCTTCCTCAGAGTCACTAGCTTCGCTTTCATGCCAAATGCTTGTGTTGGCATATTTCTTTGATGAAGTCTTCTTGTATGGCTTCTCATAGCGGTTGCTCTTCTTTAAGTATGTACAGTCTTTTCGGACATGTCCCGTCTTCTTGCAACTGTAGCAGGTTGGCTCTTCTTCGTCGTCTTCTTGGGGTTTCTTCTTTCTTCGATTGAAGTGAAGGAATTTTTTGAAGTTGCGGACGAGGAGTGCTTGATCATCACCTTCCGAGTTATCGTCATCCGTCTCTTCGGGGTCAGCCCTCCGTCGGTGAGCTTTGAGTGCGATCTCCTTAGCCTTAGGAGCAGGCTCTTCGAAGTCCTTGAGGTCATGCTCATGAGTCATTAGCTTTCGCATCAAGGTCTCCATGGACATGATTGTGAGATCATTCCCTTCGATAATGGCTGTCACCTTAGGGTTCCAAATCTTTGGTAGCCCCCTAAGTAGCTTGTGAATCTTCTCGTGATTTGAATATTGCTTGCCGAGCGAGGATAGAGGATTGATGATGTCGAGGAATCTTGTGAATATTTGCGTGATCGTCTCATTTGGCTTCATCTTGAAGGCCTCATATTCTTGAGTGAGACGACTGATTTTTGATTCCTTGACTTGGGTGGTTCCTTCATGCGTCACTTCTAGAAGTTTCTATACTTCGTGAGAGGTGGTGCATGTAGAGACCCTGTTGAACTCATTCTTGTCTATAGCACAGAATAAAGCATTAATAGCTCTCGCGTCTAGACTTGCATGTTTCTTCTCCTCGTCAGAATATTTGTCATGTTATTTCTCAACGAGATCACCATTGACAACTATTCTGGCGGGCTTTTGGTAACCGTCAGTGACGATAGTCCACAGGTCAAAGTCTAGCGACTTGAAATAAAAGCTCATCCTTGTTTTCCAATATGTGTAGTTAGTTCCATCAAATAGGGGAGGCCTATGAGTGGATTGCCCTTCACCGTGATTGGAAATCAAGGATTGTGTGGTTGCCATGGATCAGCTCTAGGATGTAAGTCCTTGTCGAGAGAACAGAGCTCTGATACCAATTGAAGAACAGATGGCAACTCTAGAGGGGGGTGAATAGAGTTTATAGCGATAATAGCCAATTAAAAATCAACTCTTTCACAATCTAAAATTAATCAGAGTAAATGTGGAAATAAATTAGGAGCAAGAAAGCATACGCAAACACAGCCGATTTTAACCTAGTTTCCCTCGTGGAGGACTAGTCCAGGCCTGAGAACTCTAGCTCAGGATTAAATCCATTATTTGTGAAATAGTAGTTAAACCTCGTGCCTTTTCTTCAAAAGAGCACGTCAACTTCTTACAAAGGATCGCTGTGGCGATGCTTGGAATTTTCTAAGCGACTTCTTAAACTCGTGCACAAACTCCTTGCTGAGAGATGCTGAGCACTTGAGGCTTAGGGAGCTTGTGGCTAGTAGATAAAGAAGGGTTTGGCTTATATTGAGCTTTAGAGAGAAAAGAAGAGAAGATTGGATTAATGAAAATGAGAGAATTCATGGCCTATTTATAGGATATTAGCAGGCAGAATTCGGCCAGAATTCTGGTAGGATTTTTTAAAAATTTGGCCGTTGGACAACTAGCAACCAGCCAACCCTAAAAATTAGGATGCTCATTTTTAGGGGACAGAGTTCGGCCCGAACTCTGTGTGGAGGCAGAGTTCGGCCCGAACTCTGTCTCCAGAGCACAGAATGGGTCTTAGGGTCCAATGGGCTTATTTGGATGAGTGGAGCTTTTTGGATTTTGGGTAGGTTATGGGTTAAGTCTCAAGAGCTCAGCACAACTCAGCTTACATTAGTCTATACTCAATAAATATAAAAATACAGACTCAAAAACGACTTGTATTTGCAAAACTGAGCTGTCGTCTGGCTTGAGCTAGATGTAGGCAACGTGTGTCGTATTGAATTATTACAAGTATTATTTAGTCAATGTTATCAATATTTGGTTGACTGTGACTTTGTGTTCTAGGTTACCCTAACTTAGTAGACATAGTTTTATCGTCGGAATCTTGTCCAGTCCATATAGATTGAAATCCAATGTTCATCCAACCAATGACTGACGTCCAATAGGGAACCCATTAAGACCCAGTAAAACCCATTCATGCATACCACAATTTTTGAACTATAAAACCAAACTATTTGAAGTAGGTCCCTTTATCTATTATGTAGTCCTCACCTATGAGAATGTGAAGTCATCTGTAACCCTTTTTCCATCTACCTGGAAGTCGCGATACGATCTTGGTGTTGCATTTACATCCCTTGCTTATGTGTTTAATTAACCACGGAAAAGATCACGATCTCGACTTCTCAAATTCCGTTTTATTATGGAACCTTGTTTAGATTAAATGTCGAGAATGGAAATTTTGTATTACACGGATGGCAAACTCCTAAGAAACGAAGGGTTCTTTGACCTAGCAAGTGATTGGACTAGAGTAGCCCAATCTAGCAAATAGGTCAATGGCTCATAACTTTCTTTTTATCTGTAACATTGGATACTCTCTACCGCTCTTGAAACTTCATAATTGTTTTCGATTATTCATCCTTATCTTCCTGTCCTTCCTATTGCAGAGCGACGTATGGTCATGCTTATTCGAATTTATCAATAGTTTTAGCTACTTGTGTAAATTGTTGTTTGTTAAATTTTGGGTTGCTTGATATATACGAGAGGATTATAGATACCATATGACCAGATATTTGTTGGTAGGATTGTTAGCAACCACTTAGAAGATTTTAAGATTTTGGTGTGAGGAGTAGTGTGACCAAAGGTGGGTAGAAGTCCTCGGAGATTCGTAGTCATGAAATGGCTAGAAGGGGGATACAATTATTTTCGAGAAATTAAATTTAAGGAGATTAAGGTTATAGTAGATTTCCTTTTTGAATTTAAGGATAGTCATGAATAAGAATTTCGAGGACGAAATTATTTTTAAGGTGGGTAGATTTGTAGCTCCCCTCCCCAAAAATTTTAGAAATACTTTATTTATTATTTAATTGATTTAAATGGTGATTACTAGATTTTATAAATAATTAATTAGTTATTATTTTATTACTTTGTGGTGATTAAATAAATATATTTTATTGTTACTGAATCAGTATTCTAATTTTAGAAATTAGATAAATGCTTTTATATTATTATGTTGACGCATTTTTTAAATAAATATATGTGTATACCCTTATAACTCACTTTCACCTTTACATATACATATTTTATTATATAGGCATATATATATTTTTAGAATTTATTAATGTGTATATATATATATATAAGTCATATATATATATATATAGGGTATAGGTGTTTGTATACATAAATATATAATACATATATGTGTGTGTATATACATATATATATGGTTCTCTCTCTCTCTCTAACTATATGTTATTTTGCTTGTGACAGTTATATATATATATATATATATATATATATATATATATATATATATATATATATATATATAAGGTTTTATAATTAAAAGAAATAAGAAAAAGAAAAAGTAGATATAAAATTATAGGAATATATATATTTAATTTTATATAGGCGTATAAATATTTTTAGAATTTATTAATGTATTTACATGTATACATGTTATATATACAAATATAGAGATATATACATATAGATGTATATATATATAAATATATATGCATAAATGTATGTGTATATATATTTAAAATATATATGAATGTATATTAATATACATAAATATATGTATGTGTGCGTGTGTATATATATAAATATATATACGCATGTATAAATATATATGTATGTATATAAACATATATATATACAATAGTTCCATATAAATAGTAGAAGGAACTAAACCTTCCCCCGAGCCCGGCCCAGCATAGGCCAGGCCCAACCTTAGCCGAGTAGGCCCCAACCCTTGTGTACTCCCCAGACCCGAGCCCCCTGTTTCATTCAAACTGCACATATGTATATAGGTATACGAGAGAGGGAATCGGGAAGAACCCTAAACCAAAACCCTAAACCCGATCCCCCAAACCCCAGGCGACCCCAGCCACCTGTGCGCCCCCCCCCCCCCGACGGTCGCGCACCACCGACGGCCAGGCACAGGAACCACCCCGCGCGAAAACAGAACACGCACAGCAGCAGCACACCGTGAGGTACGCTACTTTGAACACTAATTTCTCCCTCATCGCTCAACGTTTATCCGAGCTGTAAATTTCTAGGAGTAGCCTATATGACCCCCTATCAATCCCTTTAATTAGATTCGTTTGATTTGCTTTAAATAAATTATGTAAATTCCTGAAACTTCGGGAAAAACCAGCAAGGAATAGAGTATTAAAACTGTTCTGGACCCCAACTTTGAAGGCCTGTCTCGGTCGAACCGTTGATCGAATTCGAAATCCACCTGAAGGCCGTTAAAGACAACCTATAGGGCTACAAAACCCATTTTGTAGGAATTAGTTTCATCGACTGTGCGTCGAGTAATCCAATTTCCAAAAACTGATAAAACCTGTTTTCAAAATAAAA
This sequence comes from Iris pallida, assembly GCA_029216955.1. NCBI lineage: Eukaryota > Viridiplantae > Streptophyta > Magnoliopsida > Asparagales > Iridaceae > Iris > Iris pallida. Next base: position 50,294,271 of record JANAVB010025196.1, read on the forward strand.
GAAATATTGAAAAACCATCCACACGACGTACGTCCCGCCATTTCGGGCGACGTAGTCGCGAACCAAAAGCATCGAAAGCTGCGTATCGGCTTCGTGGTCGTGTGGACTTTGGCGGAATTCAAATTGGTCGCGTGTGCGCGACAAATTTGATACGTATCCGTCGAAATTCACCGTATCGTGTACTTTGCAAATTTCTCAATTATTTTGTACACACTCGTCAGATCGAGATGTAACTTGCGCCAACAGAACCGTATCGTTTTTCTGGTCCTGTATGCCAAGTTTGGTCCAATTCTGAGACCGTTGATAAAATTACATTTTACGGGCCCCATAGTCCCACTCAACGGGCAATTTTGTGCACGGCCCGCCGGAATCCAACTCTGGACATATGGTTGGGTTCGTATCGGAAAACTGGATCCGTAGACATGTAGTTTGATGATTTTAGAGACCGTTGACTCTGGCACGCTTTTTGATGCAAAGCGGGTTCAACAGCGGACATCGTTTTTGCCCGAAATTACCGTTTTACCCCTGTATCCAGAATTGGACTTAAGGACAGGCAATCCTAGCTAATTTAACTATTCTGAGAACATTGGTACTATTTATTTCAGCGTTTGGAGACTCCTGCATGTGTTGACTGATTGTGGCTCATTGAGTGGTATAGTATTATTGGTTTCTCCAGCTAAGGACCTCAGGCAAGTGCACTTTATGATTGTTTTTCGATTCATAGTAGTCTTCTCATTTCATGTCTATACATATATCTTGCTGCTTGTTGACACGCTCGTCACACGGAGTAGTCGGGAGGGGAAATATCTTAGTATACATGTGGACTACCCAGAAATATCCTAATATGCCTATTCTTGAATGATAGCCGCTGTACACGATACGTGCAGTGTGCCAGATTTTACCCCCTAGCCGTTCACATGTCGAAAGGATATTTCACACCACCTAGATAGATGTCATTTAATAGTTTTTCCTTGTTTACTTCTCTATCGTGCTATGTCATCAGTTTTCTTACTAGCTTTCATATTCCATATGCTATTTTCATGTCTTATTAATTCTATTGTGTTTTGCATTGCCGTTGGTTTGTGTACTTGTTCCATTCCTGACTGGAAACCAACATTTTTCAGGTTTAGCCGCGATCACTGTTAGTATTGGGAAGACTTGGGTATGCTGAAGTCAACCTAGAAATAGAAGCAGTTGTATATATTCCATTAAATGTAAAGTCTTGTATTTTCTTTAAATATAAATCTTGTAAATGTTGTAATAAACTTAGAATTGTGAATGAGCAGTAAATATTATATTTTACAATTTAGAGCAATTATTTCTTGCGGGCTTGACAGCATTCTACCGCCGACTCTGCGGCGTAGGCTGGCTTGGACACATCTCGTATCCGAAAAAGCGGGTGCGGGTCGTGACAGAACTTCGTATTGCCCTCTGATCTGGTTTACGACGAGTTTTGAGTCGCTGTAGGCTTCCAGATGATTCACCCCCAGCTGTTGTGCCAACTGGAGTCCCATGATGAGTGCGTTGTACTCGGCAACATTGTTGGAGCACGGCTTTGAAAGGGAGTAAGTACGTTGGATGACCATTTGATCGGGGGAGACTAATACTACCCCCACTCCTGCAATGATTTGGCTTTTGGGGCCTATTCTTGAAGCGCCATCGAAAAACATCCGCTAGATGGAGCCTTCTTCGGTGACGTTTGATTCTTGGACCTCATCCGGGATATCTTCATAGAGTCTTGAGGACTCTGGGATGGGGTGTACAGCTAAAAAGTCAGCCAGAGCCTGACCCTTAACAGCTTTTTGTGGAACGAACACCATGTTGTATGGCGTTAGCAAGATCGCCCATATGGCAAGCCGGGAGTTTAATGATCCTGGCTTCGTCATGAGAACTCTGAGCTGATTGACTCGGGAAATGACATAAATTGTCTGGCCCGAGACATAATGGCGAGTCTTTTGGATGGCAAATACCAAAGCCAAGCACTCCTTTTCAACGGGGTTATACCAATGTTCGACCCCGATCAATGTTCTACTGAGGTAGTAGATAGCTTGCTCATAGCCTGTATCGCTGTTCTGAGCCAGCAGAGCGCCGAGGGAATGATCCATGGCACGGAAATAGAGGAGAAATAGTTTACCGGTGACTGGTACCACCAGGACTGGCAGGCTCGTCAGATAAGCCTTGATGTCGTCGAAAGCTTTTTGGCATTCCTCCGTCCAGACGTAAGAGACTCCCTTCTTCATGAGCTGAGTGAAGGGTTGACATTTTTCGAAAAGGTTTGCTATGAACCTCCGGATGTATGCCAGACGCCCCTGCAGGCCTTGAAGTTCTCGGAGGTTCTTCGGAGGGTCCATGTCGAGGATGGCTTTGGTCTTCTCGGGATCGACATGAATGCCTTTCGCCGTGATAATGAAGCCCAAGAACTTTCTGCTAGAAATCCTTAGGAAGGATTTAGCAGGGTTCATCCTGAGTTGATGCGCCCGCATGAGATCGAAGACTGTCTTAAGGTCTTGCAGGTGATCACCTTTGAGACGGCTCTTGACTGCGATGTCGTCAACATAGCATTCGACTGTCTTGCGAAGATGCCGACGAAAAATGGTGCTCATAGCTCGTTGGTATGTCACACCAGCGTTCTTCAAGCAGAAGGGCATCACTGTGTAGCAGAAAACACCCTTTGGAGTCCTGAATGACGTATGTTTTGCGTCATCGGGGAACATCTTGATCTGGTTGTAGCCCGAATACCCGTCCATGAAAGACATGCGTTCGAAGCCACATGTGTTGTCGATCATCACGTCGGTGATTGGAAAAAGGAATTCGTCCTTCGGGCAAGCAGTATTGAGGTCCTTGAAGTCGATACAAACCCGTATCTCTCCATTCTTTTTGGTGACAAGGACGACGTTGGCTAACCAATCTGGGTATTGTTCTTCACGGATGAAGCTGCTGGTCAAGAGTTTGTCCACCTCCTGATCGATGGCGTTCATGATGTCCAGACGAAAGCGTCGCTATTGTTGTTTGATAGGCTTGGCATCAGGTAAGATATTAAGCCTATGCATCACGATCTGGGGATCAAGTCCCGGCATATCTTCGTAGCTCCAGGCGAAGACATCAATATACTCTTTAGCCAGCTGGATTAAAGATTCTCGGTCTTCTCCTTTTAGGCTTTTGCTGATGAAGATGGGTTTGGAAGAAGATCTGTCCCCAAGGTCGATCTACTCGACTTTGTCTTCGGTGGGAGGTTCGCGTAATTCAAAACGAGACTCCCACTGTTCTCCTAGGCGTTGAGCCCAGGGTTCTTCTTCGAAGAATTCTGGCGTTTGGTCTTCGCCTTCATCTTCTTGAGATTGTGCAGATGTCATATTGGCTGATAGCACTCTCTTGAAGACTGAGCTGATACTCGTATTGGAATCCCAAGTTGATGCTTCGGACGAGTGAGAATGTTATACTTCATCTGCGTCCGAACTCTCTGGAGTTGACGGAGGCGTGACATAGCCTACTCCCCGTCGAGTTAGATAATAGTAGTCCTGCGGCTTTCCTTTAGGTGTTGGAAGCCGGAGGGGAAGACGTTGACCCTTGCCGTAGTTCAGGCCTTTGTTGCTTTTTAGGTCGTGACCCATCTTTTGGATGAGGTATTTTACCTTGTCCGTGTACCGATAGACTTATATTCTGCCGGTATCTGGTTCTGGCTCGAGTGGCGGGAGGTCTTGATGACGCTAAACTTTGCCGAAGATGATGGATTCTTCGTCTCGACTCCGTGGAAGGACTACAAAACAGACCCCTTGGGACGGGACTACTCGATTTACATGATGGACGGTCGTTATTTGTGTTTGCAACGACCGTAGAGCGTTATCTAATGTATACATGGCATTCCAATGTGGAAGACTAGAATAATTAAAAGACACTCTATTATTGATGAAACACGAGATTTTATCCCGCGAGATTACATTGTCCAGAGTGGGTGCGTCTACATCAGCAGAGATATATTCCCCTAGCTCTTCATCTGTGAGTATTGGGGTAGGATCGGGAGAGTCCACCACATCGTTGGTCTTGGGGTCCGAGAGGACTATGTGGGCCTTCTCTGGCAGCTTGGATTGCGGCGGCTTGCCTTTAAGACGCACCTTCAGAGGTGCCTCCACTGTGCCTCTGGTGATTGGTGCATTCCCCTGTAGTTTTGCCACAAGGGGAGCCGATGTTTGAGGCAGCTTTTCTTTGAGCTGTATCTTCAAGGGAGCTTCAGGAGCAGTTGGTGCTTTCCCGGGTAGCTTGATATTCGTGGGAGGCAACTTCTGAGGCGGTTTGCCTTTGAGTCGGATCTTCAAAGGAGCGTCGGAAGTCATCTCAGGCTCCATGTCCGGCTCTGTTGCCGTTTCTGCTTCGTCGTCAGCATCATTGGCTTCCTCCTCGTCAGGTAACTTGTACAAGGAGGAATCGGTAAAGTAGGCTTCAACCCCTTTGAAAGGGTCAATGTCCGTGAACTCCGTCCGGATAACGTCATTGGTGGACACGTACTTCATATATTGGTGGAGTGTATATGGTACCACCATGTACTCATGCAGCCATGGACGACCCAATAGAAGGTTGTAGTTGACGTCGGCGTCCACGACATAACAAGTGACCTCGGTTCTGAGGTTACCGATATGGCACTTTAGTCGTATCTTGCCCAGTGGCTCGCTTTTGCTAGCATTGAAGCCACTGATTGTTGTGTTGGAAGGCGTCAGTCGGTACATTGGGATCCCCAGTGTTGAGAGTAGCGTCTTCGGAATGATGCTGAGGGAAGACCCCGGGTCGATCTGAATCTGCTTCACCTTGACAGAACCGATATACCCTGTATAATACAGCGGTCTGTTGTGTCGGTTGTGCTTGAGCAGCATGTCTTGTTGGGTGAAGGTTATATTGGGGATAACCTCATCCGCATAACGACAGTGCACACATGTAGTCGGGAGATCTTCAGGCTGCTTGACCTGACTAATGAAGGATTCGGCATCTTTCAGAGCTTCACAGAGAGCTTCTCGAGTGTCTTTGGAAAGACGAAGGAGCTCAAACAGAGATAGGCGGGCAGAAGTACTGGCCAGTTGTGCCAGTATGTCGAAGTTGTGGGGCTTGGCTAGCCCCGAAGCATTCTCCTTTCGCAGAGGCCTATCGAAGCGGGCCTCTACATGCTTCTGCTTATTGGCTGCTGGAGGCTTAGACGGGCCCTCTTCCTGGACAGCAGGAACGGTGCAAGGAGGCACCACCTCGACGGCAGCTTCGTCGGGTTGGGCGTTATGTTGTGAACGCGTCTGTACAGGAAGTGCCTCTTCCGCTGAGGAAGAGACCATGCGACAAGACTTGATCTTCCTGCCTTTGGATTTGGAGGTAGGGCGTACCTCCAGTTGAGTAACCTCGGAGACAAGATCAGGGTGAACCCATAAGATCTCTCACCGAGATGTGGTGAGTGGGATGAGTCCACTCACGTTGTCACGAGTAGGTGGTAAGTTAACCACCTCCATTGTCGCCTTAGGGATAGGAACGACGCCATCTTGTGTTGTAGTTGGCGGCAATGTACCGAACTGGAGTGACACCACGTTGGCCGATACCGTCTTCTGTTCGTAGTCAACGAAGATAACATCTATATTGATCATGCACTGGATGTAGTTTTTGAGGACGTAGCAGTCCTTGGTTGGGTGTCCGACAAACCGATGGTAGTGACAGTACCTCGGATTGTCCACTTTTCTAACCTCGTCGGGACACTTCGGGTCCTGCAGCTTGATCTTGTCACCCTGCTTCAGTATCTCAAAGAGTTGCAGGGTGTCTTCATCGTTGAACGAATAAACCTCCTTTGGCCTTGGTGTAAGTGGAGGCTTCTAAGTAGACGCTGATGCACCTTTTGAGGCATTGACAGTCAACGCCTGTTTCCCTTTCGTATTTCGTCCGAGGTTGTTAGCTGCAGGCCGTTTCCCCTTGTCCTCAAAGGCAGGAAAACTAACTCCCAGAAGGCGAGCATTGGACGCCTTCTTATCTGCTGCTTCTGCTTCGATGATCACGGAACTCCAGTCGGGAGGAAGAGTAGAGTTGAGCCAGAGTTTGACTGCAGGCAGCATGTTCATGCTGTAGGAGGAGAGGAGTGCATGTTCTGGCATGCCCGAGGGTAGTCTGAAATAGGCCTGTCGGAAGCGTTCGATGAACACTCGAACAGTTTCCTTCTCCTTCTGGCGTATCTCTATGAGGGACGCTATTGTCATGTCCTTTCCGCCGTCGTAGAAACGGTCGAGGAAAAGGCACATCAAGTCGTCGAAGGAAGATATAGAATTGTCGGAAAGGATGCAGTACCAGTCGTACGCCACTCCTTTCAGTGCCCCGACGAATATGCTGGTGAGTAGCGCGTCCTCCTTCAGAAGATGTCCTGTTTGGAACTGGAAGTACGTCAGATAGCGACACGGAGAGTCCTTTCCGTCGTATGGTGTCAATGTTTGTGGTTTATATTTGGAAGGATAAACCACCTTGTTCTATTCGAGGGGATAAGGTTGGGGGATGCCCATCTTTTGGCGCTCCTCTTGTCTATTCTTGGACTCAAAGCATTCGCGCAGGTCCCTGATCATCTTGACCACGTCTTCCGTGGAGCTGGGAGTCGGGGAAGGTGGTACCACCTGGAGTTGAGCATTTGAGGGCTCCGATGTCCAAGGTGCTTCGCGACGATCCATATCCAAGGATACCCGTTGAAGGGGTACACTTGATTCTCCATTGGCCCCTGTGTCGGGACAGGTAGAAGGTGTCCTGGCCAAGGCTGACCGTATCTCAAACACTGCTTGAGTCAGCGTTTGCATGGAGACAGAGAGGGTTTTGAGTCATCCCTCCAATGTATCCATGCGCTGGACGAGGTCTGCTGGCGGAGCATCAGACTCGGTATCACCCCGAGCCATGTATACTATCATGACGCGGCTGGAAGTGGATGGATCGGTTGAGGCTTCACTCTCGGCTTTACTCTTCTGTAGGGGAGTTGCCACTCCTGGAGCTTTGTCCTGGCCACCCCCAGCTATGTTTTGGAGAACATTCTCGACAAGAGCGTCTGTAAGGGCCTGATTACCCTCAGTTCTGTCTTGAAGGACACCCTCGTCTTCGAGAATCAGATCCGCAGGGGCTAGACTACCCCCAGTTATGTTTTGGAGGACACCCTCGCCTTCGGGAGAAGTATCCGTAAGGACCTGATTACTCCCAGTCCTATCTTGAAGGACTTCTTCGTCTTCGAGATGTAGATCCACAGGGGCTAGACGACCCCTAGCTACGTCCGGAAGGCTGACCTCGCTTCGAGGATGAAGATGCACCCCAGCTGTCCTTTGGAGGACACCTTCGTCTTCGGAAGGAGGCTCAACAAGGGTCTGACTACCCCCAGTTTTCTCCAAGATCTTCTTCCTCCCCCGAGTGCCTTCGAACACTCCGGAGGACGAGACACTTGTCTTGGTTTTCCTCGGTTGGCTCTTGGACGAAGACAAGGAATTGCCAGTCGCCTTTCGGACTGACGAGGAGTTAGAGATCACGTTGCATGAAGCAACCCTTGGCTCTTCTTTTGTTGACATCTTCTTCCCGAGGCAACGTCGGAAGGGTGTCGATGATTGCAGCCGCTGGAACACCGACTGTCTTGGTGGGACTGCTGCCTTGCAACAGCAGTTGATGGTGACTACAGCATAAGTGTGCCCTGTGAGGGGCGTATCGTGCTTGTCAGTCGACTCTTCTGATCGGCGCTTGTGAGTGATCACGTTACGCAGATCGTTGGAGGAGAGTGCCACCTTTGCACCCCCTTCAGGCGCATGGCAAGGCCAAGCGCCGGGGTGGTCAAGTGAATGCTGTGCCCCCTGATCCAACACCAAAAAGGCGCTCCGATCAGTAGTGGGGGAACAACATTTAAAGTGACTTGAACGGACCTCAGACGCACAACCAGAGGAGGCACGGGAGTTCAAGACCACTGGGTTTGCCTTACTCGACTTGGTTGCGAACGCAACAGATGCGCCCAAGTGAGATAAGGACTTTGAAGGTTGGCTCGTTTCTGGCGCAGAAGCACCTGAGTCAACCTTATACAGCTTACCATCGGCAGCGCGCATGATTGTGAGCGCATGCTTCTAGCTTGCTGCTGGCATAGCACATTTGGGGTGCATGGCTCGTGCTGTCTTGGACTTCTTCGTACTAGCCCACTGGGGCGCGTAGTACTCAGAATCCAAATTCTCCTCGCCACTACAGCGAGTGAGTCTGTCAAAGACAGAGACCTTCTGTGGCGCATCGGAGGTAATACGCGGGACATTAGCTGTGCCCCTGCTCCGTCGACACATCTTTCTCGCCTGAGAGGGAGATGGCTGGGGAATGTGGTCAGTCGCACGTTTCCCCGAGAGATACGCTACACTGGTGGGCACATCTTGGTTGCTGAGGACGTCAGCAGGAATGGAAGGCTGGATCGGTGCATCCTCTTCGGTGGTGGTGCCAAAGGCGTCGACCTTACGCACCCAGACTCGACGAGTCTTCTTCGGCTTCGGTAGCCGCTTCGAAGGACTCGTACTGCCTTCAGAGATAAACTTCTCATACGCCTGTTGATTGAGGCGTACGACCAGCATCTTGTGGGAGAAGCCCACCTTCACGTCGTCGGATTGCGACACAGCTTTCTCGGTGGAGGAGAAAGAGTTCCCCAGCAGAGTCGCCAGCTTGTTTGCCATTAAAATCTTTTGATGTAATTTCAATACAAACAGAACAGTGTTACAATGTAGGACTTAGATGTAGTCCTAGGAGTACACTTTTGTTTATCTGGGTCCCTTGTGCCGATGGAGCGAGTGGTAATGCTTTGACTCCATTGACGATCTGACGACGGTTATCGGTTCTCTGAAGGTCTTGGTTGCTCTGGGTGCTGGAGCTGGGGGAGAGGAAGAAGACGTTGAGTGTCTGTATCTGCCTCTGTGGTTGTGCGACATCTCTGTCTGTATATATATGTTCATCTGGAAGAAGGAAATGATCCCTCTATTTATAGTCTACAGGCTGGCTGCTCATGCACATATATATAGGATGCGCCTGGACGCGGGGAAGCCACGTGGTGATTGCTGATGGAGGCGCATGGACGATGCGCCCTAATTGAGGGGTTGAATTCTTCATGCTGCTGTTGTGGGCTGGCACGTAGTAGAGAAGAGGATCTTTCTGTTGCTGAGATCTTGGGTGAATCGAGTCAAAGGACACATGTCATCGGCCCATAGCTCGGAGATCTCGGATTTGGTGGGGAATGATCTGGTAGGATGCGCCTGGGATTGGGCGCATGAGGAGACTTTGGCTCATAACTTTTAGGAGTTACGAACCATTCAGGGCGCATGGCTTTTGAGGCGCATGCGAAGCTTCAGTAGTGACTTTACTTCTGTCTTTAGGGATCAGAGAAAAGTCTGAGACGTATGGCTTTTGAGGCGCATGCAGAGCTTCAGTAGTGACTTTACTTCTGTCTTTAGGGATCAGAGAAAAGTCTGAGGCGCATGGCTCGAGGCACATGCAGAGCTTTGGACGCATGGCTGCAGAGGCGCATGCGAGTGGTTGGGCGGCCACGTAGCTGTAACCGTTGGAGAAGAGTAGTGATGATGCTGACGTTGGAGACACTTCATTTTCTAAAAAAGCTGTCAACTGTTCAGTCCTCGAGAGGCGTGCTGCTAACTCTGTCAGACTTCAACATTTAATGTTTTTGATATTTGATGGACTGTTGAGTGGGTGCATCGATCGGTGTTCCACTAGGCGCATGGGGGCGCATGCTTTGTGAGGCGCTTGGTGTTGAGAGGCGCGTCTGTGTGATGCGCGGCCTGACCGGCGCATCCGCTCTGTATGACACGTCTTTAATGGTGCGACTGTTACGTTCTTCGAGTGCTTTAAATAGCCATTTTTGACTTGGCTGAATTCGAAGCGTCTGGTTCATCCATTTAATGCAAATTTGTTGTACGAGATTTGGAGAGCCATCCACTTGGCGCATGGGTTTGATTTGCCCGGCCTATAAATAGTGGCATGGAGAGAGTTTGTTTCTCGTTCTCTCACGTCCTCGCGAAGTGAATTTGTTTGCTCGAGCACACTCTGTTGATGAGATGCTCCCGAAGGTGAAGATGCGACGCAATGTCTTTATTGATGCACCTGAAGATGACTGTTACATCCAAAAGTCAGAGTCGAGGGCTTCTGAGGCAGGCGGAAGGTGCCTGTTGATCCAACACTATGCGGATCAGAAGCAAAATCTGGATACTCTCGATCAAAATGCTTCCATGCTTCTCTATCAGATGGGTGATCCAACACTCCTTCGGTCTGTTCTCACTTATGCCAACTCATGTTTTCTGCAGTTTCCTTCACCATAAACAACCGCTGCAACCGCGGTGTCAACGGCAAGTAGTACATCGAATCGGTAGGCTTCCTTTCATCGACAGACTTTTCTCTACCACTGCTCTTGTAGCGATCAGCACCACAAAATCTGCAGACATCTTCATCCTTGTCGTCTTTGTAGTACAACATACACCCGTTGCAACATGCATCGATTTTCTCGTATCCCATCTAGAGCGATCTCACCATCCTCTTAGACCGGTAAAAGTCTTTAGGCAACTTAGCACCATCAGGCAATATTTCTATAATCAACTCCATAACTCGGTTGTAGCAATCTTTTGACATATTAAAATCGGACTTGATGCTCAACAATCTTGTAACCACCTCCAACGATGAATGATCATCACAACCAGGATATAATAGAGTCCTTGCATTCTCCAGCAACTCTTTGAACTTTGTAGCATCAGCGTTCGGCGCCTCCTCAGGTGCATCATGATTGTCTGGATCGAAACTAGGCCCCGTCGCGTCAAAAACCATGTTCACCAATCCATCGTCGTAAGCAGCGTGGTTGTGGACATCCACATAAGGCTCATACTCCGATGCTAAAGACATAAGTTCTTCGTGTGCGCTCCACTGATAGTAATTCGACGTGAAACCCTTCGAGTATAAATAATATGTGACTTCCACTTTTGGACGATATTTCAAGTTGCGATATCTCACACACGGTCACTTAATTTTGGTACTGTCCATGTACTGAAGGAACGCCTTGGCAAACTGCTGAAACTGCTGTACACCCTCTATGAATTCATCCCACATATCGTACATATCATCAGGATGACGGTTGTACATCCAAGAACGATTCCGCAGATAGTAATTCAGATCCATATGCATTTGAGGATAATTTTGTAAGATAGATACATGTACATCGTTGAAACACTTGTAAAAGTAATAGGCGTATTAATTATGACATACCCTAAACATTGAAATAGAATCCCAAGTAATCATGATACAATAAGTGGTAATAGTGTATCACATGACATAGTGTATCAGAATTGGCAACATAGAAGACTTAGCCTAATTAATCTCCATAAAACAAGTAGTAATAAGTCCATAATTAATCTCCATAAAACAAGTACGGCTGGTAATAAGTCCATAAAGTCCATAAACTCATCTCCATAAAACAAGTACAGCTAGTAATAAGTAGTAATAGTCCAACACAAAATATATCCATAAAACTACACTAATGACGACCACGCAGCTCACGTATACGCTCAATGATACCATCAAGCAATATCTTCAAAAAAATGGGATTGACGACGGGAAAGCGCTATTTCACTGCAGGTGCTAGATGAATAGAACTCCCGATCTCACTAGCTACCGATGCCACTTCCTCCTTAACAGTAGGAGGAGCCACCTCAGCAATCTGTATTTCCCTCAAACGACGTGCTGCTGCTCGGGTCATGGGTGCCATCTGGTAAGATCGATATTCACAGAGAATATAATTGTAACATAAGCAAGCTAACTAAAGGAACTTTCATCTCATTTTATGTATCAAAACCCAAATTCCATTGTGAAATCTCAGTTTTCTTCAATGAGTATACCTATGTGTGTTTAGTTCAGTTTTTCCTGATATTGTATACATATGTATATATGTAGATTGATAGATATAGCTATAGTTATAGTTATATAAGAGTTTATCCTGAGATTGTATATATATGTATACATATGTATATAAGTATATAAAGGAACCATAAATGAGTATACATATGTATATATTGTATACATATGTATAAGAGTTTTCTTCAATGAGCATACATATTTATATATATTCACCAACACAGTGTCGTGTTAGTGAGTGTGTCGGTGTCGTGTCAGTGAGTGTGTCGGTGTCGTATCAGTGAGTGTGTCAGTGTGTCTGTGTCATGTTAGTGGGAGATAGGGTTAGGGTTAGGTATACCTGGACAAGGTCGGGTCGAGGTCGCCGGAGCGGAGTAGGAGACGAGGGGGGTCGGCGGTGGAGGAGCGACGATGAGGTCACCAGGGGGCAAAGAGGGTCGCCGGGGTAGGGGACGAGGGAGAAGTGGCCGGAGGGAGGGTCGTCGGGGGAAGGCCTTGCCGGAGGTGAGGAGCTCGTCGGGGGGAGCGGTTGCCAGAGACGAGAGGGGGAGGGGGAGAAAGATTTGGGGCTCGAGGCGGAGATCAAAAATTTGGAATCAGTAAAATAAAATCGATCGGGTTCCCAGAACCCTATATGAAAGTTTTTAGCGACGTCTGAGAGAGACATCGCTAGACGTCGCTGTTCAGTAATAGGATAGCGACAAACTTGATTAAATGTCACAAAATATCGCTGAATAAAATAAATTAGCGACGTTTTTGGACTAAATAGTGTAACATCTGTAGTTCGTATTACGTATTTTGTTATACGTGTACGTAATCTCGGACCTGTATATAGACTTGTCCGGATTGGCTAGCCTTGGGTTCTGCATTGGCAAGAGTTAGTTAGCATTTCATGGTTCTGGTATGCATCGGGTTCGGTTGGGTTCGGCTTGGGTGGTTCGGTTTGGGTTGGAATGCAAACCCCTACCTACCACCCTCCATCATTTATTTATCCCAATAACCCATTCTCTCTCTTCATTCACTTCTTTATTTACTCTTCTCCTTCCTTCATTAACTCTCTCCACCGACTAGAGAGAGGCTTAGGCAAGTGCAACTTATTTCATGGAGGAACTCATATTTTGTTGTTCCATTGTCTTTCTCATGAGATTCTAAGTCACTTTAGTATTTAGCATTTTCGAATTCCATGGTTCATTTTATGTAGATCTAAGTTTTAGCATTTTGATCTTCATGGTTTTGATCTTCTAAAACTTGGTTGTTTTCGAAATGGAGAGTTCCATGTAGTAGGGATTTCGATTTCACGCAAGTTTGGCTCTGGAATGGTTGGATTTCATCGAGACTTGACTGAGATGGGGCTTGCTTGAGTTCGTGAGCTTTTACGCCTACTTGTCTTGGCCAGGGGGAGAAGATGATGTTTTACGCACACATTCTAACGTGTTAGCATAGTGTTTAGCCTTTACGCCCACGTTTTACGTGACAATGTACTATTCAGCCTTTTACGTACACGCATTTGCGTGCCAGCGTACTCCGTTCTATGTCGAGTTCATTCGAATTTTACGCTCGGGGCATTACATGGTTTTAGTGGTGGCCCATGTGTTTGCAAAAACAAAAGTATGAAACTTTATTGATACAAACTTTATAAAGATTACAAGAATTCTGGAAAAGGTACAACTATAGGAATCCAATCTAGAAGACGATTGCTTTATCCCTTGGACGATGTGAACTTTGAAGACGATAGCCTCGGAAGTTGAAGTTGAAGGCAAAAAGCCTCGGAAGAATGCAGCAGCACTTTGGTAAGAACTCCTGGACTCTCTGATATTTCTGAACTTTAATGTCTGATCCCCTTGAATGAAGACTTGAAACTCTATTTATAGAGTTCTGGAAATAACTAACTTTTAGTTATTCTGAACTGCGCACACTGGATTGCGCATAGATTAGATTGTGCAGCTTTGGACTGCGCAGGCAGTTATTGAATCGTGGGCCAACTGTCTTGGACATATGGCATTATTTGATTAAAATACGCATGATCGTGTATAGACAGTTGCCACGTAATGAGCAATTGATGGTATGAATGCCACGTGTATTTTGTCAGTTGTATTGATAGAGTGCACAACTTGAATTACGCTGGCATCTGGTTGCGCACGCATGGATTGCACATAGTGGTTGGCCGATTGCGCTGCCAGCTGTCCTCGAGCGTCGTGCTGTACGATAAACAAATAGTCGCCTTGTTCTCCGTGCTGTCAGCTATCAAAAGATTTGATTGTGTCAGGTAATGATGACTTTTGCCACGTCAGCCTGCGCAGTTGAAAGTGTGCGCAGTCTAGTGTGCACAATCTGAAGGATGCACAATCTGATGTCTGCGCAGTTCATTTGAAAGATGCATTTCTCGATCTTCATGACTTTGTTGATGTCTGCAACTTGATTTTTTTAGGACCTACAAGACCCCCTTCAAAGTTTTTGAAAGTTGAACTTATTTAAAATTTCGAAATACTTTGAATTTTGAATTTCAATCAAGTTGCGCATGTACTGAGCTGTCTGCGCAATCGGATGGACCAGTCCGACTTTTTCGGCGTAATCTGAGGCAGCCGTTTCTCTTTGAAAAAAACTATAAATAGTTCTTTTGATCCTCCGAATCATTCTTTACTTGCTTTCTTGTGTTTGAGAGAGAAAAACTCCTGAGTTCATCCCGACTTCAGCTTTCTTCTCCGTCGAACTCTATGGCGCCAAAGAGATCCTTCGCCGCCGACAAGGGCAAGGCCCCTGCCGAGTCTTCGGCTAGGGTTGTACGACGTCCTTCTCGACATGAAGTTGTGCACCCCGCTATGCAAGGAAGTTAATCCAATCGAAAACTCTTTTTAGGGTTGTTCGACTTCAATGATCCTTAAAATCTATCTCTTTTTAGAGATGTGATCATACTGCGCCACCCTTTTTAGGGTTTTGGTTGCATGAACCAATTATTCATCATTTTTATGAAGAATATCTTCTTGCGCAATCGAATGATTTGTGCTGGTGAAAGTCAGCGCAGTCTGCTGATTCGTGCAAGATTGCCAGCGCAATCTGATGCTGCACAAACTGATGGTTGCGCAATCTGATGATTGCACAATCTGTTATGTTGCGTAATCTGAGGATTGTGCAATCTGTTATTTTGTACAATCTGAGGATTGTGCAATCTGATAATAGCATCTTTGATTGTACTTGTGCTGATTTTTCTGTTTTCTCTGTTTGATGCAGTGAATACCAGAGAAGATCCTGGGTATGAGAACTTTGTAGGAACTCTTTCAGAATCGAAATTCAAAGAGGACCTGTCCCATGTGCACTTTCCACAGTATGATCTGCCAGCTTTCCGCCAAGCTATCTTGGTAACCCAAGATAATAGAACCCTGTTATGTCTGATGAATGGGTAACCTTTGCAGTCGGCAGATGCCATCATTCACAAGAAGCCCCTATTTCTGTTTGGCGAGGCTTTTGAGAAGAGCTCTCAGCCGCGGCCACGGATGGAAGAACGGATTTTCCAACAGAAAGGCAAGACAATCTCGATACCAGAAGTCTCCCGCTGCCTCCCCTTATCTCGATATGCTCATGCAAGCTATCCGAGGAAAATGGAATAGAATCTCACACCTTTTCAGGATGCTCGTCCAGGAAAGATTTATGTGAAGAAGGGGCCTAACAAGAAAGACATGTTCTACAGTTCTTCGGAATGATACAGTGTCTTGCTCTGAGGTTTAAAGCCCGGATGTATTCCGCCGGAAAATTCTTCTTTGTTATTGCCCGCGAGAATTTCATTATTCGCGAATGAGTTCGCGAAGGTCGAACGGAGGTATCCAGATCAAGACCTCAGATTAACTGGACTGGTGAACCCAGACTATAAGAGATGGAGTTGTATAGCAAACTGGATTTTGACTAAGTTTGAAGACAAACTTCAGCAGATTAACTTGTATCAAGCAGTGCATGCCACTGTTTATGGTTTTGCCCCCAATCTGCATCTATTTCTGGCTCTAGCAGAGAGATACAACTACAGGACAGGGACTTTTATGACTCCCTACGGAGAGATCGGGTTTGCCCTTCACGAGATGCAGTACATCTCTTACCTGCTGATGGGGGATGTCCCGAATGAGGAATTTGTCCCAACTAATGATGAGTTGGACAAACTTAGAAAAGAGAACGCAGCCATGGTAGCAGTCTTCGAAGAACTGCTGTGTCATTATAAAATCTGCTCTCAGTTTTACAAAAGTGGTACATCTGGTACCTGCTATTCATCCAAATGGTTTCCTTATCTGTTCCTCAACCATATTAAAGAAAAGAAGACCAAGGAACATGATAACTGCTATCCCGACTTCTTTAAGCCACTGAGCAGCACTGACATGGTGAAGTTGATGGAGGAAAGTGGGGACTTGGATATCAAGATCAAGGACGATCATCAATGTCCTCCTCTAAAGAAAGGAGACATTCTCGAGAGTTATATGAGAGTGGGATATTGATTTATGTCAAAAGAAGCCCAACTGGCAGGATTTTTGACATACTGGCTTCGTCGATTCGTCGTCCCCGGAGCAAGTGCCGTAGACCGCTTCCATCGCGGTATTCTTTTTGCTGTCGTTCGATTAGTCTTCGACTACAAGATGGATCTCTTATCGGCGATGACTTGTAGAGTGAACGCCAGTCTCCGCCTGTACGTCGAATTGATACTGAAAGCTAAGGACGAGAAAGAGTTTCCTCGGCTAGAATTGCCGTATACTTATCTGTTCGGGTGGTTGCTTCTACACCATCCTACTATGATGGACCCCGACATGGGACCAGTCAGTGGCAGCTTTTTGCGGAGATTCTCCCAAGGTAAGTGGAAATATACTTCTTTGAGAGATTACAGATATGCTTTGAACCTTGGCAAAGGATGGAACTTCTATTGCACTCCTCCTCCCACCGGATATGAACAGATGCCGACCAACATGATTGACTCAAAGATGCAACCTTTGAGCCGTACAGCTTTTGATTGGTTGAAGACAATTCGTCCATCCCACTTGGTGTATCGGTTTGAAGAAGAATGCTACTTGGAGCCATATCTTCCCAGCCGGTTTGCTCGGCAGTTTGGATATGACCAATTCCACGTAGGTAATGCTATCTCATGCCTACAAGGAAAAGGTTTCTTGATAGATGGAGCCCGAGCTTGGGCTTATTACAACGCTCGAGATACGAAAGCAACGTTCTCGATGCCGGTGAATAGTAATCATGGCCCTCTTATGCTGTTCACATATTCGGTGTTTTATACATCATCGAACACTTTTGCCGAGAACTTCAATCTTGCGGATAGCTTCGCGTCTGCAACGAGATTGAAGAAGGGAGGAGTCATCATGTCACTTCCAGGTAATGATGAGGTGCACGAGCCAGTGGATGCACCCTTAGAAGTTTTGAGGGACGTTATGTTCCCTGAAGAGATTAACGAGCCACTGCGTGTTTCTTTGAAGGTTGCTAAATCTCCGGCCAAGAAGAGAAGGAGAGAGGAGCCTTCCGTCCCAGCTACGAAGAAGAAACTGATCTTGGATCATTCTTCAGAAAAGATTACTACCAGATCTCAATCTCGACAGCTGGCCGAGACAACCCAGCAGGAAGAAGCTGCTACGTCGACCTCTGTTCAAAAACAAGCCGAGGTAATAACTATAGAGAGTCCTGAGAGGCCTCTGAAAAGAAAGAAGAAGTTGGCCCAAAGAAGAAATAAAACAGTCTCTCCTTCTGGACAAGTTTTGTCTTCGATAGTGGCGAACACTGCAGCGGGAATCACCATGTCATCTCCTACTCCTGTTTCTGAGTCTGGGCATAGAACTCCCAGTCCAGAACAGAGAGAGGAGACCGAGCAGTTGGACCAGAGAAATGAGGCCGAAGAGCCCAGAGATAATATTGTAGAAGAAGAGCATGCCGCTGTACGATCTCCTTCACCTGCTGCGGAGACTACTCAACCTCCTCTTACACTGGGAGCAATCCATGAGAAGGAAGATCGTGAAATGATCGATGCTTTATATGACTGCGACTTCGGCTCACAGGAGGATTATATTGATCAAATTGTTGCAACTGTCAGTGGGGAGGTACCAGAGGAAGATGACAATGAAGAGAGCTCATCATCTTCAGAGGCTGATGAAACATAAGACCCTGAAGGAAATGCTGAAGAACATATGTCTCCTGTAGATGTTGACGACACCTTGAATCCTGAAAAGGATAGTTAGGTGCAAACACTTCCTGAAGCTATTGATGACACTTTAGATCCTGAAAAGGATGTTGAGGTACAGGCATCTCCAGAGAAAATAGCAGATGAAGAAACAGCCCTGGAGGAAACTCCAGCTGTTGATTGCCAAGGTATAGAATGAATTTAGCAATCTTCTTTTAATAGATTGATCACTAACATCTTTATTTGTATTCCATGCAGAAATTGAATCTACTCCAGCACCTCCAGTGTGCATGGACATAGTACTTGCGACGACAATTGCTAGTAGCAGTCGTCATTTATCCTGTGGCTCTGAAGCAGGAAGTAGTCAGGCAGTAGTGTCTGAGGCTACTTCTGCTCAGCTAGAATCTGTCCCTGCTGACGATAGGCCTGTTGCTGGATCAAACCATGGTAAGATTGTTTTCACTTTTGTTTCCTTTTGACAATAGCCAATGACAGGCAAAGTGACAATATTTAATTTTGCAGAGGAACAACCAGGAGGAGCGACCAGCTCCACTTTAGTTCCTTTATTTAAAGAGCCTTCCGTTCAAATACGAGAAATTGAACGTCCTGCTGCCTCGTCATCAACAGGAGTAGCTGCGACTCCTGGTGCTCTGGCGATTAATCAGCTTGTCATCCAATCATTCACCAAATGCTTCTTCGAATCCTTGGGCCCTCTGATCACCAGAATGATGGACAAAGAAGACGTTGATTTTTACATGGTTAGAGGTCCGACCTCTTTCTTGGTGAAGGCCATCCGGGAGCAAGGTGACGAGGCTCAGGCCACTTTCCTTGACCATATATTGAATGAGCTGGAAACTTCCATAAAGAACTTTAAAGAGCTCAACAAGGGGGAAGTGGAACTTTTAGTGCAAGCAGAGTTTGAAAAAATGGCTCAGGCAGCTGCAATTGAAAGAGTGAATCTCCAGAACCTCTTGGATGCCTATTCTACAAAATCTGCTGAGTATAAGTCCAAGCTGGAATCAGTGACCTCGACCGCTGAGAGAAAAGAGAAAAGAATTGCGGAGTTGAGAGCGAAGATTGCTTGTCTCCAAGAGGAGCTAGAAAACGAAGTTACTGAGCATCAGATTGCAATACAACAATTCAGTGCTCTAACTCAGGAAAGAGACGAATATGTAGCAGCTCATGATGCTGAAATCACTCGCTGAATGGTGACCAAGCCCACTTTTAATAAAAAAATCTGGGATGGAAGAGGCCAGGAGGAGAGTGATGGCATCTCGCGAAGAACGTCTGCAACTTCTGAAGCAACAAATCGCCAATCTGATGACACCTTCATCTTAGAAGAAAGATATCTTGTATCTTCTTGTCTTTCTTTATGATTGTAATATCTTAAATTTTGATCAATAAAAGACATTTTGTTGTGGCTATATTATTTCTTGCATATCTTATTCAGATATAAATAATAGCGATAGAAAATATATTCGGAGGTGTAGGACATGATATATTTCTTGATGATTTTGTAGAAAATAATTATATTCATTATATTTGCTCAGAGGTAATATGGACGTAGCAAAATATAATTTGTCGAATATTATTATTTCAATAGACAACTTAATCAAGGATGACAAGTTGCTGATGTGGATGATGAACGATAATGAATCATCAAAATGGTGTGAACGAAATGAATCGTCATAATGAATGGATAAACAGATAAACCGTCGGATAATGATAATGAACGGGTGAACCGTCAGATGAATTGAATGAACGGGTAAACCGTCAAATGGTAATGAATGGGTGAACCGTCAGATGGTAATTAACGGGTGAACCGTCAGATGGTAATGAACGGGTGAACCGTCAGATGGTAATGAACGGATGAACCGTCAGATGGTAATGAACGGGTGAACCGTCAGATGGTAATGAACGGGTGAACCGTCAGATGGTAATGAACGGATGAACCGTCAGATGGTGATAATGAACGGACGAACCGTCAGATGATAATGAACGGATAAACCATCAGATGATAATGAACGGATGAACCGTCGAATGAATGTGTCGCTTCATTATTTGGAGAATCTCTGCCTATAAATAGAACAGAAATCAGAGAGGAATGATCACTTCCACTTTTCAACATAAAAATGTTGTCTGGAGATGCATCCAAGAAGGCTGAACTCGCCCCAAAGGTTGAAGCGGGCATTGAAGATCGTCCTGTCGAACCAGTCCAACCAAAGTAGACAGAAGCAGGCGAAGGTTCGTCTGCACCCAAACTACCGCGAGATATCCTGGATTTCCTACTTGAACCAGGAAAGACTGAAGAAGAAGAGGCCATGAGGATGGCTACTTGTAAATTCCTGGTGGATTCCAGCAAGGAGGTTCTCAGCTCTTTTGCTGACCGTGACTTTGAGAAGGACGGCAGTGGTCCACGTCCCAATGTCGAGAAGGATGATAGTGACCTTCCTTGATATTATGTAACATCGTTTATGATGAAATAAAAATCAAACTTTATTTATGAATTGTCTGATAATATTTACATAAATCTATTACATTTATACATAATATTTCTTGAGAAACTTGTCATTGATGGGCATCATTGCAACTCGACCGTCTAACTCTGAGAGTTGATAGGCTCCATTTGAAAAGACTTTGCTAACAATGTAAGGACCTTCCCACTTCGCGTCGAACTTGCCTTTACTCATGTGAGTCATAGTCATAGGACGTCTGGCTGTTAGAACAAGTTCTCCTTGCTGAAAGGCTCTGACTTTAACTTTACGATTGAAAGTCTTCGAGATACGAGCTTGATATAACCTAATATGTTGTTGAGCCAATAACCGCTTTTCATCGAACGCTTATAATTCTTGAAGTCGAAGAAGATCATTGTTCTCCGTAGTGAGCTCGTTAGCAATGGCAATCCTTAAGGATGGGATTTGAAGTTCCAAAGGAAGAACAGCTTCACAGCCGTACACCAAAGAGAAGGGTGTAAAGCCTGTAGGGTTGCGGACCGTAGTACGGTAAGCCCATAGACATTTGCCAAGATTTTCACTCCAGTTTCGTTTGTTAGTAGATACAAACTTCTTGAGGAGTTTAATGATAGTTTTGTTGAAGGCTTCGGCTAAGCCATTAGCAGCAGGATTGTAGGCTGTCGAAGCGACATTGTCAATCTGATGATCATCACAGAATCTTGTGAACTTCTGCCTAATAAATTGAGGTCCATTATCGTGAATGATTCGTCGAGGTACACCAAATCTGTAGATGACATGGTTTTTGACGAAATTGATGACGCTACTGGTCTTGACTTCAGCCAAAGGTATAGCTTCAGCCCATTTAGTGAAGTAATCGGTTATTGCTAATATGAACCGATGTCCTCTAGAAGAAGGAGGATTGATGGGACCTATGACGTCCATGCCCCAAGCTTCGAAAGGCCAGGAAGCAGCAGTCGGATGTAGGAATTCTGAAGGTTAGTAAATGAAATCGGCATGGATTTGACAAGCACGGCATTTTCTTGCATATTCAATGGCATCTGATACCATAGAGGGCCAATAGTAACCCATACGTCGAATACGATCCTGTAGCTTAGGACCTGGTTGATGTGCTCCATAGACACCATCATGAGCTTCACGCAACACTTGGTTTGCTTCATCACCAGCGAGACAGCGTAAGAGAAGACCATCATAAGTCCGTCGATAGAGCGTTTTGGTAGTTTGATTGTAGTAGAATCGGAGAGACCGTCGACGAATACTCGTAGCCTCCTTAGGATCTTCGGGGAGTATGTCATGAACCACAAAGTCGATAAAAGGAGTTCTCCAGTCTTCATCGATAACATTAACTTCAGTAAGATTACTGAATTCAATATTACGATTGTTTTCAATGCAAAATAGCTCCCGATTAGGGACAACCACCACCTGCTGTCTTTTGATAGGGATGGCTAAGACTGCTGCAAGGTTGGCCAAGGCATCTGCTTCGGTATTGCAAGCTCGGCGAACATAGTCGATGAAGAACGCTTTGAATGATATAGCCATGTTAATTGCTGCTTCATGATAAGGCACCAGATCTTGATGGCGGACTTCATAGGTTCCTCTAACTTGGTTGACAACCAGTTTAGAATTGCCGTAAACTTCGAGATATTCAACATCCAGTTGTTTGGCTAGCTGAAGGCCGATGAGTAAAGCATTGTACTTTGCTACATTGTTGGAACATGGTTCATCTAGAGAGTAGGCTCTTTGAATGGCTGATCCATCTGGAGAAACGAGAACAACTCCAACTCCCGGTACAATGGCACCATTTGGTCCAATTCTGGATGCACCATCAAAGAACAGATGCCAGGTAGAGAATTCTTCAGAGATCATGTTCACCTCCAATGTTTCATCTGGAATTTCATCGTAGAGTTTGGATGTCTCTGGTACAGGATGAGCTGCTAAGAAGTCTGCCAGCGCTTGACCTTTGACAGATTTTTGTAGAACATATACCATGTCATATTGGGCTAGTAGGATGGCCCATGTAGCCAGTCTAGAATTGAGTGTACTGGGCTTCTTCATCAATACCCGAAGAGGATTAACTCGAGAAATGACATGAATGGTTTGACCAATGATGTAATGCCTTATCTTTTGAACAGCGAACATAAGAGCTAGGCACTCTTTTTTGACTGGACTATAACGGTGTTCAGCACCAATCATAGTACGGCTGAGATAATAGATGGCCTGTTCATGACCTTCTTTGTTCTTTTGGGCAAGTAAAGCACCCAATGAATGATCCATAGCACGGACATACATTAAGAACGGAATGCCTGAGATTGGTGGCACCAAGACTGGTGGATTCTTGAGATATCGTTTGATGTCGTCGAATGCTCGTTGACATTCTTCAGTCCAAATAAAAGATACACCCTTCTTTATTAGTTGCGTGAATGGTCTGCAGCGTCCAGACAAATTCGAAATGAATCTCCTGATGTACGCAAGATGACCTTGGAATCTTCGTAGCTCTTTTAGGTTGCGTGGAGGACGCATCTCTTGAATGGCTTTGATCTTCTCGGGATCCACGTGTATACCCTTAGAGGTAATGACGAAGCCGAGAAACTTACCACTAGAGACACCCAAGAATGACTTGGTGGGATTCATTTTGAGTTGATGTTGGCGCATAAGATTGAAGATAGTTCTCAAGTCTTGGATGTGATCTTCCTTTGGACGACTTTTGACGGCGATATCGTCAACATAACATTCGACAGTTTTGCGAAGATGATCTCAAAAAATGGTACTCATGGCTCGTTGATAAGTTGCACCAGCGTTCTTGAGACCAAATAGCATCACGGTATAGCAGTAGACTCCACGAGGAGTACGGAAAGAAGTATGTTTTTCATCTTCAGGATTCATCTGAATCTAGTTGTATCCAGAGAATCCATCCATGAAAGATATTCGCTCGAACCCACAGGTATTGTCAATCATAACGTCCGTGATAGTGAGAGGAAATTCATCTTTTGGACATGCTTCATTAAGATCCCAAAAGTCGATGCAGACACGAACTTTGTCGGTTTTCTTCAGGACTAGGACAACATTGGCTACCCAATCAGGATATTGTTCTTCTCGAATAAAGTCACAAGCGATGAGCTTCTTGACTTCATCATCGATTGCGTCCATCATTTCTGGCTTGAAGCGTCGTTGTTGCTGTTTGACTGGTTTTGCATTGGGCAGAATGTTCAGTTTGTGAGTAGCAACTTTGGGATCTAGACCTGGCATGTCTTCATAACTCCAAGCAAAGTCATCATTGTATTATTTAATAAGAAAAATCAACTCTTGCTTATCTGCTTCTGGAAGGTTCTTGCTGATAAATATTGGACGAGGTGACCCGCTTTCTCCTACATCAATTTGCACCAATTGATCTTCAGTAGGAGGTTCTCTTTGTTCGAAGCGGAGTACCCACTGATTGTCCATTTGTTGAGCCCAAGGATCTGTTTCAGGATTTTCTTCAATATTCTCGTCATATCCTTCTGGAAGTTCAGCGGAGACCATATTAGAAGATACGATCACCCGATGGACTTTACCAATACTGGTGTCAGAATCCCATGATCTGGAGTCAGAAGAATTAGAACGTTCTTCGCTATCGGAGTCAGAGACTGCTGGGGAAAACATCGGAGGAGAAGCATATCCGAGACCTCTTTTGGTCCTGCTATAATACATCTCGGACTTTTCTTTCGGAACAGTCGTACGGACTGGAGTTCGTCTGCCTTTACCGTAATTGAGGCCACTCTTGAAGTCATAACCTATCTTTCGGATGATGTCTTTTGATTGTTGACTGTAACGATGGAGTTAAAGATGTCCTGTATCGTTACTCTTGCTTTCATCCGTATAGCTGAATTGTTGTTCCGGTCCTTTACTAAAAAGTATTGGACTTTCACCTTTCTTTCGAGAAGGGCAATACGGTAAGAATCGTCTGGATCTTCAAATGAGACTTCTGTTTGAAGAGATTGTACAACTCCTATTGTATATGATCGAAAGCTATCTAACATATCCAAATAGCATTTAGTATGATAAATGACATCAGTATACTGGAAAGTAGATGCTTTTTCATTGATCTGTATATTCATATTTACAGCAGAACCTTTAGCCTTAACAAGCTTGGTCAGATTAATTACAAGAGGGGGAGAAGAAGAACGTGGAGGAGGATTGGCCTTGTTACGATAGAGGTCAATAACAAGCAGCTCAGCTCAGAGGAGGTGAGCTCCCTTTTGTCCTTGTTATGAGTTAGATCAATAACAAGTGGCTCAGAAGAAGTGAGCTGCTTTTTGTCCTTGTTACGACGTAAATCGATAACAAGTGGCTCAGAAGAGGTGAGCTCCCTTTTATCATCATCAGTTGACTGCTTCTAGACTGGCAAGTGAATAGCCAGTGGCTTAGAGGACTGAGGATGAGAGATTCATCCTTTAACAGGTATGATAAGGGTGTCTTTAGGCACTGCTTCTTGCTCTTCTTCAGTATCCAGAGACAATACCACCTTCATGAATTCATCCTTGTACATACGAGCATCGTTGCAGTATGCTTCAACGCCTTTAAAAGGATAGAGATCAGCGACCTCCTTTTGTACCTCTCCATTTTCATCAACGTATTTAAAACATTGATGGAGAGTCAAAGGAACAATATTGTGCTCATGCAGAAATGGTCTCTCCAATAAAGCATTGTAAGAACAACCATGATTATCAATGATGTAGAAGGTCACCTTTGTACGAAGATTGCCTATTTGAAGTTTTAAACGAATCTTGCCCAAAGGATCACTCCTTCCTTGATTGAACCCAAGAATGGTGGTGATTGTACTGGAGAGACTATGCACTGGGATCTTTAGCGCATCCAACATTGTCTTTGGCATGATGCTAAGAGCAGACCCTGGGTCTATCAGAATACGATCGACTTTCATCGAGTCGACATATCCTGTATAGTACAAAGGACGGTCATGTCTGTTGTCCTCCATCAGCATGTCATCTTGTATGAAAGTTATGTTTGGAATCAATTCCAGAACACTATGACAATAGAGACAAGAAACTGGCTCTGTTGTAGGCTTCTTCAGAAGGGCTAGACAAGTTTCAGCTTGCATAAGAGCCTCACTCAGAGTTTCCCGAGTCTCTTTGGAAAGACGCAAGAGCTCAAAGATTGACAGCCGGGCCGGTGTATTGGCTAATTGAGCCAAAATATCGAAGTTGTAAGGCTTCTCAAGTCCTGTGGGAGATGACTTCTTTAAGGGCTTGTCAAAGCAGACTTGTTGTTTGCCTTTGTCAGCTGTCGACTTGGGAGGAATGGGTATTTTAACCGGTGAGGATGCAGTAGGAATCTCCTCAGTAGAAGCAGGCTGCACTGGAGCAGGCTCTGAAGAAGAAGCAGGATTCTCTTGAGTTTTAGGGTAATCCTTCAAATAGGCTTTCCCTGATCTGGTGCCCAAGAAGATTTCTTCGTCAACTATGGGATCAAAAGTCACCATATTACAAGTCTTCGTTTTGCTTTTGGAGCGATCTTTCTTCTTGGAGGAAGAAGAAACCTCAAACTCTGAAGTAAGATCCGGATGAATCCACATAATCTCGCCATTGTCAAGGGACAAAGGAACGAGACCTTTATTTGGTGGAGGAGGGAGATTCTCAATCTCAAGAATAGCTTTGGGGATAGGAATGACGCCATGCTGCACCATCTGCGAAGGAAAGTCACCGAATTGAACTGAGACCATGTTTGCAGTCACAGTCTTCTCGTCTTGCTGCAGAGTGACAACACCAGCATTGACCAGCTCTTGTATCTTGCCTTTGAGCATATAGCATGCTCGAGTAGGATGCCCAATGAACCTGTGATAGACACAATCCTTGGGATGATCAGTCTTACCGACTTCATCGGGTTTCTTTGGGTCTGGGAGCTGAATCTTGTTGCTTTTGATTAAACAATCAAAGATGCTAGCAGTGTCATTCTCGTCAAAGAAGTATTCTACTTTAGGACGAGGTTCCCTTGGTTGAGGAGCAGAAGGAGTGGAAGAAGTCGCAGGTGGAGCTACGTTAACAGCCAGAGACTCTTTGCTCTTCAAGTTGATGTTCAAAGTCTCCTTGTTCTTGCGATTGTTTTGGCGATTACCTCCACTTGATGTTTGATGTTCATCCCGGTCGGGGTTAGACATTTGTACCCCCAGTTGCTTGAATTTGTCAGCGCTAACTTCAGCAGCTTTAGCATTGACAATAAAAGAGGGCCAATCTTGTAACTGAGTAGATCCTGTCCATATACTGATGATAGGCAAAAGATTTGCCTTGCCAGTATCAATAGTGACAGCAGCTGGAGTTCCGGAGGCATCTTCAAAGCTTCCCGACGGAACCTTTCGATGAAACTCTCAGCAGTTTTATTATATCTTTGTTTGATTTTATTGAGGGCTGACATGGTCATGTCGTTGATCCCCTTATAAAATCGTTCCAGGAAGATTTGTTTGAGCCCTGAGAAGGAGGTGATGCAACCATCGGGCAAACTTCTGTACCAGTCGTATGCTACGCCGGCTAAACAACCGACGAACACTCTGGTAAGAAGAGCATCATTTGGTTGAAGTTGGATAGTCATTACCTCAAAGTGATTGATGAAATGGCTTGGAGAGGTACTGCCATCAAACAGAAAGATTGTTGGGATCTTATACTTAGGAGGAAATGGGACTTCCTTCCATTCAACTGGATATGGTTGCTTGATCCCCAGCCTCTGTAAGTTGTCTTTCTCTTTGAAAGCCTTAAACTGAGTGCGTAAGAGTTTGACAGCTTCATTGGCGTCTTCAGATGATAAAGAAGGAGCAGGTTGAGTCAGAGCGGTAGGAGGAGGAGTAGCATTATAAGTACCACTTCCAGCACCAGATTGACTGGGTATAGGTTGGACTTGTACAAGAGGTACTTGAGGAGCTGCTACCCCTAGCCCTGCACTAACAGGCACAGATGATGATATGATCTCCGGACTTGCAGCAGGTACGGTCGGTGTTATAGTATGTTGTGTCACAATAATAGAATGCATACTGGCGACCATTTCAGCCATGGTCTTCAGCTTATCTTCTAGTGCAGCGATTCGCTGTTCAGAGGTTTCACTGTATGCATCATAATCGGAGAAAGAGTCGTCTCCTGACTGAGAAGAAAGAAAATGACCCGAGGGATCTTGAAGAAGATTCCTTTGACCGATTGTATCTCGGCTTCGGGATCGGGTATGTCGAAATACTCCTTCAGAAGATTCCTGAAGTAAATCTAAATACCGTTGACTAGGACGGCGAGGCTTGTCGTGCTTAGAGCACTTTCTACCCCCAGTGTCTCGAGAGATCATATTGACAGAAGCGTACAACACTTCGTCTTCATCCTCTGACTTAGGTTAAGAGTTTGTGAAGTTCAGGCGGTCAAAGACAGATCGTTTTGTCGTTTGACAATAAAACTGGATAATGACTTTATGATTGCAATGATGATCAGATAATTGAACTGGAGGTGTTGAGACATTATCCCGCTTTTGCCTGAGATGTTCCTGGAGATCAAAAGATTGAGGGATCTATTCTTTGACAATATTTGGAACATGGTTCCGGTTCTTCAAATATTTTGTCCCTTGAATATACAAGGAAGTGCTCACTTCATTGGCATAGGTGTCGGGGTTCTTAACCCTGGGAACTTGCTT
Source organism: Iris pallida (assembly GCA_029216955.1). NCBI lineage: Eukaryota > Viridiplantae > Streptophyta > Magnoliopsida > Asparagales > Iridaceae > Iris > Iris pallida. The sequence goes on from JANAVB010025196.1 coordinate 50,322,444, forward strand.
CTGATGATGTTTGGTCTTCGGCATTGGCTGTTTGCGTTTCGCCGAAGTTGGTCTGTTAAGATAAGTTCTTAGATCTGCAAATTCACCCCCAGGGGTTTCTATTTAAGACACCAGCAATTTTCCCTGTCTTGAACGGAATATCTTGAGAGTTGGGAGATCTTGGAATTCTGCTACCGGGGTAGGCAGAATACCTCTTTGATCAGTATAAGTTCTATTGACGTGAAGGGAAGAAGAACCCTTGTTTGAAGGAATTCTTGTACTGACTGGTGCCGAGGCACGTTCAAGTTGATCTTCTACGGTAAAGACCGAAGAAGACTGAGAAAAGACCAAAGGGCCTTTTCCTTTACTTTGGGAAGAAGGGTTAGCTAAAGAGCGTTTCCCTCTGTTGTCTTCCAAGTCATGGGACAAGGAAGTTTGAGAAAAGACCAAAGGGCCTTTTCCTTTGTTTTGAGGTGGAAAAGGAATAGCCAAAGGACTACCCCCAGTGGATTGTGCAGGAGCAACAGGATGTTTGGGAAAATGAGTAGATCTTTTTCCCTTGCTATGAGAAGAAGAGAGTTTAACCAAAGGGTTGTCACTCTTGGATTGTGCAGGCACAGTTTGTGCATGGGTTGATGGCACAGTGACCACTTTCGCATGATTATCTCTGGCAGAGGGTGCACTGGTTCTGGCCATAGAGGCTGTGGTTTGCGCATCAGAAGTTCTTGCCACATGGTGTTTAGGATGCACTCTGGTTGCTGAAGTAGTCGATTGCGCAGGAAGAATTGCTGCTAACTGCGCCAGGGACATAGGAGTCTTATACTTTGACAAGGCAGCATAAGAAGTAGCTTGTGTACTGCCCACAGCAGACTGCACATGAGTAGTTGAGACAGACTGTACAGCAGTTGAAACAACAGACTACACACCAGGCTTGGTGGCAGAATGAATAGACTGCGCAGCAGTCGTGCTGGCAGACTGTGCAATAGTCTGTGAAGCAGACTACACCACAGATTACACAACAACCTTGGTGGCAGAACTGCCAGATTGTGCAGCAGCCTTGGGGACCCACACTGGGCGCACTTTGCTCATGGCAGAAGTTGTTGCAGCGTGGGGAGTGGTCTTGGAGTTGATCATGGCTTCATGGGCCGTCTGGTTGACCTTCACAACCAGCGTCTTCTGCGTCTTTCCGATAGACGCTATGTCATATTGAGTTGTCACTTCCTCGTCGGAGGAGAAAGTCATCCCCAGCAGAGTCGCCATTTTGTTTACAAAAACATAAGTATGAAACTTTATTGATACAAACTTTGTAAAGATTACAAGAATTCTGGGAAAGGTACAACTATAGGAATCCAGTCTAGAAGACGATTGCTTTATCCCTTGGACGATGTGAACTTTGAAGACGATAGCCTCGAAAGTTGAAGTTGAAGGCAAAAAGCCTCGGAAGAATGCAGCAGCACTTTGGCAAGAACTCCTGGACTCTCTGATATTTCTGAACTTTAATGTCTGATCCCCTTGAATGAAGACTTGAAACTTTATTTATAGAGTTCTAGAAATAACTAACTTTTAGTTATTCTGAACTACGCACACTGGATTGCGCATAGATTAGATTGCACAGCTTTGGATTGCGCAGGCAGTTGTTGGATCGTGGGCCAACTGTCTTGGACACATGGCATCATCTGATTGAAATGCGCATGATCGTGCATAGATAGTTGCCACATAATGAGCAATTGATGGTATGAATGCCACGTGTATTTTGTCAGTTGTATTGATAGAGTGCGTAACTTGAATTGTGCTGGCATCGGGTTGCGTACGCATGGATTGCGCACAGAGTGGTTGGCCGATTGTACTGCCAGCTGTCCTCGAGCGCCGTGCTGCACGATAAACAAACAGTCGCCTCGTTCTCCACACTGTCAGCTGTCAGAAGATTTGATTGTGTCAGGTAATAATGACTTTTGCCACGTCAGCCTGTGCAGTTGAAAGTGTGCGCAGTCTAGTGTGCGCAATCTGATGTCCGCGTAGTTCATTTGAAAGATACATTTCTCGATCTTCATGACTTTGTTGATGTGTGCAACTTGATTTTTTTAGGACCTACACCATGCAGGTCTTGAAAATTAAGATATGTGAGGGTTTACCGAATAGATGTCTCAATCAGCACTCGTCCTTGATCTCTGCTCGTATCCTCTAAATCCCTGAAAATCTTGACCTGATCACATGCTTATATCTTTGATCTGTCCTGGTCCTTCCTTATTGTTTCCTATGTCGTCTTCTTCAGTGGCATTATTCCTGGTCCTGCCAATCAGCCGGAAGAAGCTCCGCGAGTACCCCCGCAACAAGAAGATCAAGCTTAGCACTCAGGGGTAGCTTCCCGAGTCATGCTTCCCGGAGGTCCAGAGCCCCAGTATAGCCAGTCTCGCCTGCAAGACAGGATGATGGAGTCTTGGTTGGACTCATCCGAGAGTTGATTGCATCACAGGATCGACGGAGTGATGCATTGCACCAGACAGCACAAGATGCTCTGAACAGAGGTGGTCATCCAGGTAACAGTGCGGCCAACAGCTTCAAGCGCTTGAACCCTCCCTTCTTCGATGGTAACGAAGATGCTATTGTCGCAGACGCTTGGCTGTAGGATACTGAGGTTATTCTAGAAGCATCCAGGACCCCAGAGAACGAGAAGGTGGCCGTGGTGCGCCAGCAGTTACTGGATCTAGCCCAGAGCTGGTGGGCGTCGCAGGCCGATGGATTAGTGGCACCTATTGCTTGGACAGTATTCCGTGAGAGATTCTGGACCAAGTACTTTGACGCTATAGCTCGGTATGATCTACAGACGAGGTTCACAAATTTGAATCAGATGGACAGGACGGTCGATGGGTATACGGTTGAGTTTTTCAGACTTAGTCGGTTTGCTCCCACCTCGGTGGCGACCGAGTTCAACAGAGCTCAGTGGTTCCAGTAGGGACTCCACCTGAAGATTTTACTGGCAGTGGAGCAGTTTGAGCATCAAACTTTTGATGCGGTATTGGGAGCAGCAAGGAGGCATGAGTATACCTCCCAGAGGATTGTAGATCTGACTGGAAGTCGGAAAAGGTCTCACGGCCAGATGAACTAGTCTTCAGCACCAGCCCCGACCGCTCGGGCTTTGACCATTGGAGCTCCGAGGCGGGCGGCTTCTGTTACGTCGGTTCAAAATTTGGCTCTGGCGTATCCCCAGCAGCAGCAAAAGTCGTCTTCCATAATGGGTTGCACTCATTGTGGAAAGCCAGGGCACGTGGTGTCAGAGTGTCGTAGAGCACAGGATTTGTGCTTGGTTTGTGGTGTACCAGACCACAGGGTTGGAAACTGTCCGAATAGGAGGAGTTCCACTTCTTCGACCTTTTATATTTCCTCGGTTAGGGGACCAGCCCAAGTACCAGTCTAGTAGCAGCAGCAGTACCCGTTTCCGAGGCCCTTGCCACCTCAGGCTCAAGCATTTCAGCGGCAGAACCTCCAGCAGTATGCACAAGTCCAAGTTCAGACCAAGAACTGCCAGAGAGATTTCCAGCAGCGGGGACCAGTACCCCAAGGGTACGGTCAAGTGATGGCTTTGACCATGGAGGAGGAGTTAGCATGTGGCAGGTACTATTCTCGTCAACTCTTTTCCAGTATCAGCATTATTTGATTCTAGTGCATCGCATTCAATTATGTCTGCATGATTCACGACACGGATAGGACTGGAGCCCGAGTCATTATCAGTAACGCTCAATATACTTATTGTAATGGTCTTATGGGAGTAGATATAGTATTTTCCTCGTGTCGAATCATAGTTAGCGGTAGAGAGTTTTCCACTAGGTTGATAGAATTCCCGATGGTCGATTATGATGTGGTCTTAGGGATGGATTGGTTGAGGGACCAGTATGCTAGAATAGATTGCCATATCGACAAGATTATTTTTAATATTTCTGGTGAGCCAGAGTTTTCATTCTTCCGAGGCAGAGTAGAACCTTCACCTCTAGTGTTGCGGATGGCAGTGGCAGTAGCAATTCAGTTTCCCAAAATTGTAGAAGAGTTTCCCGATGTTTTCTTCGAGGAACTTCCAGGTATGCCGTCAGAGTGAGAGATCGAGTTTACTATCGACTTGATCCCAAGGACAGCCCCAGTGTCGGAGAGAGTTTACAGGATGGCGCCGTCAGAGTTAGAGATATTGTACAAAATGATTGAAGAACTCATGACCAAGGGATTCATTTATGCAAGTGAATTTCCTTGGGGAGCCCCGATGCTTCTTATGAAAAAGAAGGATGGTACATCCAGATTATGTGTAGATTATCGTACCTTGAACTCAGTGACAATCAAGAACAGATATCCTCTCCCGAGGATAGATGACTTGTTTGATCAACTCTAGGGGGCAGCAATATTCTTGAATATTGACTTGCGGTCAGGATACCATCAGATCAGAGTCAGAGAGCATGACATTCCGAAGACAGCTTTCAGATCTAGATATGGGTATTAAGAGTTCTTTGTTATGCCATTTGGAGCAACCAATGTACCGGCTGTATTCATGGACCTTATGAATCGTATCTTCATGCCATATCTAGATCAGTTCGTGATTGTGTTCATAGACGACATCCTGGTCAACAACAAGAGTGAAGCAGAGCATGAGCAGCATCTCAGAGTTGTCCTTCAAATTTTCAGAGAGCACCAGTTGTATGCCAAGTTCAGTAAATGCGAGTTCTGGCTCGATCGCATTTCGTACTTGGGTCATATCATCACCAGAGGAGGAGTAGAAGTAGATTCCCATAAGATCGTGGCTATCGAGACGTGGCCAGTACCTAACATAGTTGGAGAAGTTCGTAGTTTTCTTGGCTTGGTCGGCTACTACCGGCGATTTGTCTCAGACTTTGCTCGGATTTCAGCACCATTAATCCAGTTGACCCGCAAGGATGTGCAATTTGCTTGGACAGCAGAATGTTAGGATTCTTTTGAGAAGTTGAAGCAAGGTTTGAGGATGGCACCCATTCTTATGCTTCCAGATGGGACTGGAGGATTTTTAGTGTATTATGATGCTTCAGGCAGAGGTTTAGAATATGTTTTGATGCAGCATGGGAAGGTAATAGCTTATGCGTCACGTCAGCTTCGTGATCATGAGAGGAATTACCCCACCTACGACTTAGAGTTGGCAGCAGTAGTGTTTGCACTTAAGTTATGGAGGCACTACTTGTATGGAGATAGGGTGGAGATTTTCACCGACCATAAGAGCCTGAAGTATGTGTTCACCCAGAAGGATCTCAACATGTGTTAGAGAGGGTGGCTGGAGCTACTTGTGGATTATGATGTCAATCTGTAGTATCATCCAGGGAAGGCCAATGTAGTAGCAGATGCATTGAGTATGAGAGCCGAAGCTTATTTTCTAACAGCACAACCAGAATTATTAGCAGATCTTCAGAAGATGGGTATTGAAGTTGTTCTTCCTACCCATGTGGCATTGATGGCCAATATGCAAGTTCAGTCCAGTATAGTTGAGAGGATCAAGTTAGCTCAGTCAGCAGATTCTAAGCTTCAGCGACTTAGGACAGAATGTGTAGTAGGATGAAGACCGGAGTTATGTATCCATGAGGACGGTACACTTCGGCATAGGAGGCATCTTTGTGTACCTAATGGTGATATCTGACAGGAGATCATGGCAGAAGCTCACAGTTCTCAGTATTCGATTCATTTCGATGGTACGAAGATGTACCGAGATATTCGGCAGCATTTTTGGTAGAATGGCATGAAGAGGGAGATAGCTCGGTTTGTCTCTCGGTGTTTGCCAATAAGTTAAAGCTGAACATCAGAGATCGGCTGGACTTCTTCAGCCCTTGCCGATTCCAGAATGGAAGTGGGAGCATGTAACCATGGATTTCGTGACTGGATTACCTAGGTCCCCGGTCGGTAGAGATACTATTTGGGTTATTATAGATAGGCTCACAAAGGTGGCTCACTTTTTTCCATTTAGAGTTGGCCAGTCGACGGCTCAGCTAGCAGAGATGTACCTCAGGCAGGTCATCAAATTTTATGGTATACCAGCCAGTATCACCTCAGACAGGGATTCAAGATTTACGTCACACTTTTGGCGCAGTCTGCATGAGAGTTTGGGAACCCGCCTCCAGTTCAGCTCAGCTTATTATCCGCAGATAGATGGTCAGTCAGAGCGTACCATAAGAACCTTGGAAGATATGTTGAGATCTTATATACTCAACTTCGGTGGTTCGTAGGAGGATCACCTGTACCTGGTGGAATTCTCGTATGACAACAGTTTCCAGGCCATATCCAGATGGCACCGTTCGAGGCACTTTATGGTAGGAAGTGCAGATCCCCGCTAGCATGGGATGACGTTGGAGAGAGACAGATGCTCGGTCCAAAAATAATTACTCAGACAGTTGAGGTGGTCAAAAAAGTTAGAGATCATCTTCACATCGTACAAGATCGCCAGCATCATTAGGCCGATTCTCATCGGCGTTCCCTTGAGTTTTCTGTCGACGACCATGTATTCCTGAGGATCTCGTCTACCCGTGGCGTCATTCATTTTGGCGTACGGAGAAAGCTTAGTCCCAGGTATACAAGACCGTTTGACATTCTAGAGTGAGTAGGAGATGTGTCCTATCGTCTCGCTCTTCCGCCGTCGTTACGTGAGGTGCATGATGTCTTCCATGTATCCCAATTATGACGGTATATCTCGGATCTGAGTCATGTCCTTGATTATTTGGAATTGGTTGTTGGTACCAACCTTTCGTATGAGGAGAGGCCCGTATCCATATTGGACCGAAGAGAGAAGATACTCAAGAATAAGACTATCAAGTTAGTCCGTGTTGCTTGGGGTCATCACTCTTTGGGTGAGTCAACGTGGGAGCGTGAGGATGATATCCGATCGCGATATCTCGACATGTTTGACTCGTAAGGTATAATGTCCTTCTTATGCCTTATACTCTCGATTCCTTGCTTGAATGAATAATTGTATGGTAGAGTGCTTAGTATAGCTTGCCTGTGATTAGTATAGCTTGTTCTTGCCTCTCTGGCCTCTTAATTAAATTTTGATGACGGAATTCTTTTATTACGTATCTTGTTATACGTATACGTAATCTCGGACCTGTATATAGACTTGTCCTGATTGGCTAGCCTTGGGTTCTGTATTGGCATGAGTTAGTTAGTATTTCATGGTTCTGGCATGCATCAGGTTCGGTTGGGTTCGGTTTGGTTGGTTCGGTTTGGGTTGGAATGCAAACCCCTACCTACCACCCTCCATCATTTATTAATCCTAACCACCCATTCTCTCTCTTCATTCACTTTTTCATTTACTCTTCTCCTTCCTCCATTAACTCTCTCCACCGACCAGAGAGAGGCTTAGGCAAGTACAACTTGCTTTAGGAAGGAACTCAGATTTTGTTGTTCCATTGTCTTCCTTATGAGATTCTAAGTCACTTTAGTATTTAGCATTTTTGAATTCCTTGGCTCATTTCATGTAGATCTAAGTTTTAGCATTTTGATCTTCATGGTTTTGATCTTCTAAAACTTGGTTGTTTTCGAAATGGAGAGTTCCATGTAGTAGGGATTTCGATTTCATGCAAGTTTGGCTCTGGAATGGTTGGATTTCATCGAGACTTGACCGAGATGGGGCTGGCTTGAGTTCGTGAGCTTTTATGCCTACTTGTCTTGGCCAAGGGGAGAAGATGAAGTTTTACGCACACGTTCTAACGTGTTAGCGTAGTGTTTAGCCTTTACGCCCACGTTTTACGTGACAGCGTATTATACAGCCTTTTACGCACACGCTTTTGCGTGCCAGCGTACTCCGTTCTACGTCGAGTTCATTCGAATTTTACGCTCGGGGCCTTCCCGCTCGCGTAAAATCGTGCTCACGTAAAACCCTGGCTCGAGCAGACTTTCGCATGCGTAAAGTCTTGCTCGCATGATTCCTCGCGTAGAGCTTGCTCGCGTAGAGCCTTGCTCGCCTACGACTTGCTAGTGTAAAGCCCTGGCTTACGTAAAACCCCACCCGCATGCACCCTTGCTCGCATAGCGCTATCTCACCTTGCTCTTGCTAGAGTGAGCCACTTTACGCTTGAGGCCCCTTGGCCTAGCGTAGAGGTACGCGCGTAGAGACTTTGAGTCCCTATGGCGTACACCTTTACCTTTTTATATCCTTACGCCTTTTGTCATGAACATGATAATCACGAATTATTTAATATGTTTAAAATGATAATTGTATACGACATGGTATGAAATAGACATGACATAACATGATATGACAAGCAAGCATGATGGGAACTATTGAAAGATGTTGCGATGGCTAGTATGGCATGACAAGAATGACATGACAAGAATGAATGGTCTGGACACCGTGGACGATTGTGTTTATACAAGTGAACCAGTATGGTCTTGTATCATGTCTAGGGCAGGGAACCCTGAGTATCACGGTCAGGGATACCTACTTAAACTGATTAAGGCTAATAACTAGAATAATCCAGTAGTCATAAAGAGATTTTCCAGCTAAAGGCAATCCCGTTATCCGGGCGCCCCATCATGGGATCTGTAGCCTGCCGTCGAGTAGGGTACATTTCCAGCACACTGTCATATGTTGCATCCTTCAAGCTACCTAAGGGTACATGTGTTCCTTGGACAATGTACCCACATGAATTCAACCCCTAATTTGCGTCCGGATAGCCTGGATGGTCTGCAGGGCTTGTGGCTGTGGAATAATCTCATTGTATCTTGTTAGTAATTAGGCCTGTGATAACCCTAGTTAGTTAAAGTATCAAGCCGTACTTATTGCTTAGCCGTGATTTGACAGGATGGAGTCTAACCCAGTCTAGTCTTGTCCTGATCCCGTACAAGATTGTTACATGACCTGAATGCTTGTGCTTTACTTTATCGATAAATGGTGGGAATCCAAGTTCCGTTCAGATGAAGGGTTACAAACCCGATCCTTGTTTGGTTTAAGGGTTGTAATTTGGTTATCTGAATAGTCCCATGGTTATATTATCGTATATCATCATGATTGATCATATCTCCAGTTTTCTTTTATTATATTAATATGTTTAATGCTAATTGCTGGTTTTAGTTCTTAAGTGAAGCCTCCTTTATGGTACTTGCTCTTTCTGGGATCTGACCTAGCTGGTTTTGCATGACCAGATACCGGAGTAGCACCAGAGGATCTCCCTATCTTCCAGCTAGATGGTGACCACCAGGCGTAACCCTTGAAAGAGTGAGTTTTATTTTGCTCTCCCACTATATTGTAAAAGTATTCTTTTGAGGCATTTAGTCGACGAGCACGTGTTAGATCGATTGCACCTTTACTTACTGTCTTCCTACGGGCTGTAGCATGATTAACAAATCCTAGGGTTGATCATGTATGACTGAACTCTTGCTAGTCTTCACATTTTATACGACTAGCTTCATGATCATCCAAATATGTAATGTATGGGATGCCTTACTATTGTATATTTGGTTCTCTAACATCTTGTAACTACTATTACTTGCACGAGATTGAGACAATAGTCTTGTTCATGACTATAAGAGACCGATGGCTTGTAGTTAAACCCTCATGTATCTAGACAGCCGTGACCGTATAGCGAGGTAGATTACACTTTAATATACGTAGCTGGCTATGTCCGCCCCCGCTCTCCAGTATTCTGGTTCTGGGGCATTACAAATAGCGACTTGTTCTTTCCAAACTATAATTCTAGTCACTATTAGTCGCTAAACGTCATTGATAGTGACGTTCAGTGACGTCATTTTCATACGTCGCTAAATACATAAAACATAGCAACATTTTTAACTGGAGTCGCTAATTTGACATATTTTGGTAGTACATCTTTTCGTACTCCCCTAGGAGTCTACGGCTACACAGTTATGCCGTTCGATCTCAAGAATGCTGGTACAACTTATCAGCGGACCATGAGTACCATTTTTTGTGAATATTTATGAAAGAATGTCGAATGCTATGTCGATGATATTGCTGTCAAAAGTCGTCTACAGAAAGATCACATCCAAGAATTAAGAACTATTTTCGATCTAATGCGCCATCATCAACTCAAAATGAATCCCATCATGTCATTCCTGGGAGTCTCTAGTAGCAAATTCTTCGAATTTGTTATTATCTCTAAGGGTATACACGGTGACCCCGAGAAAGTCAAAGCCATTCAAGAGATGCGTCATCCACGCAACCTAAAAAAGCTATGTGGATTCTCGGGTCAGCTTGCGTACATCAGAAGATTTATTTCAAATCTCTCTGGACGCTACAGACCATTCACTCAACTAATAAAGAAAGGTGTATCTTTCGTTTGGACCGAAGAATGCCAGCAAGCATTCGAAGACATAAAACAGTAATTGATGAACCCTCCAGTCCTAGTGCCTCTAGTCATAGGGATACCCTTTTTGATGTATGTTCGAGCAATGGATCATTCTTTAGGTGCCTTACTATCCCAGAAGAACAAAGAAGGTCATGAAAAAGCCATCTATTATCTCAGCCGTACGATGATTCGATGTCCAGTAGAAAAAAAAATGCTTAGCATGATGTTTGTTGTCCAGAAAATGTAACATTATATCACGGGCCAAACTATTCATGTCATCTTCCGAGTCAATCCTCTTCGAGTCTTGATGAAGAAACCCAGTATAGTCAACTCCAGACTCGCTACATGGGCCATATTACTAGAACAGTATGATATGGTCTATGTCCCACAAAAGTCTGTTAAGGGTCAAGTCCTAGCTAATTTCCTAGCAGCTCATCCGATCCCTGAGACATCCAAACTCTATGACAAAATTCCTGATGAAACTATAGAATCCAACATGATTACAGAAGGAATCCTCGCTTGGCGTCTATTCTTTGATGGTGCTTCCAGAATCGGACCTAAAGGCACTATTTTCACTGGAGTTGGAATCATTCTAGTATCTTCCGAAGGACTGGCAATTCAGAGAGCATATTCTTTAGACGAACCATGCTCTAATAACGTTGCTGAATACAACGCTCTACTCATCAGACTCCAATTAGCTAAATAATTGGATATCGAATACCTTGAAGTATACGGACACTCTAAACTGATCGTCAATCAGGTTAGAGGCATGTATGAAGTTCGCTATTAAGATCTCGTTCCATATCATGAATCAGCAATCAGATTGGCTACATCATTCAAAGGCTTCTTCACTGAACATGTGCGTCGAGCATGCAATACAGAAGCTGATGCGCTTGCTAATCTAGCAACAGTATTAGCAATCCCTGTAAAAAGACAACAAATGATTGTCATCACTAATAGAGAATTATTCTATATCGAGAATAATTTGCATCTGGAATCTAGCAATTTAGTCAAAATTTGCACTACAAGTGAAGACAGGAGAGTTCCTTCCATCGACTTTACAGTAAATGACATCTTACCGGAAGATCCCAAAGAAATAATGACAATCTGTCGGCGATCACTCTGATTCTTCTACAATCACACTTCTAAAACGCTCTATCGACGATCATATGACGGTATGCTTTTACACTGTCTTGCGGAAGATGAAGCAAAGCAGATACTGTGTGCTCATGACAGTGTCTGTGGTGCACATCAACCTGGTCCTAAGCTACAAGATCAGATTCGACACATAGGATAATATTAGCCGACCATGGTGTCAGATGCCATTGAATATTCAAAAAAATGCCAAGCATGCCAAATCCATACGGATTTTATTCATCAACCTTTAGAATTTCTACATCCAACTACAGCATCATGGCCCTTCGAAGCTTGGGACATGGAGGTCATTAGTCATATTAATCTGCCTTCATCTCTAGGACATCGATTTATCCTAGCTATAACCAGCTACTTCTCAAAGTGAGCGAAGCTATACCTCTAGCTAAAGTCAAGACAAGCAGTGTCATCAAATTTATTAAACATTATGTGATCTATAGATTCGACTTCCTCAGCGAATCATCCATGATAATGGACCTCAGTTCATCAGTCAGAAATTTACTCGATTCTGTGATGACAACCGAATCAATAATGTTGCTTCTACAGCCTACAATCCCGCAGCTAATGGTTTGGTTGAAGCATTCAACAAAACAATCATCAAGCTTCTCAAGAAGTTTGTTTCTACCAATAAACGAAACTAGAGCAAAAAAGCTTAGAGAATGTCTATGGGCCTACTGTACTACCGTACGCACCTCGACCGGCTGTACACCTTTCTTTTTGGTGTATGGATGTGAGGCCGTCCTACCATTGGAGATTTAGATCCCATCACTGAGAATAACAATTGCCAACGAACTCATAAAGAAAACAATGATCGTCTTCAACTTCAGGAGCTTGAAGCACTTGACGAGCAGCGGCTACTAGCTCAATAACATATCGAGCTATATCAAGCCCGTATCTCAAAAACCTTCAACCGTAAAGTCGGAGTATGAGCATTTAAAAAAGGAGAGCTAGTCCTTATCGTCAGATGTCCTATGACTATGACAAACATGAGCAAAGGCAAGTTCGAATGAAGGGTCCCTACATTATAAGCAAAGTTTTCTCTAACGGAGCCTATCAACTGTCTGGGATGGATGGCTGAATTGCCATGATACCAATTAACGACAAATTTCTGAAAAAATACCATGTTTAAAAGTGTGTACTGTATTTTCTAACAAATATTGTACATACTTCAAATCTTTGAATCCCTAGCGGAGTCTATCCAGATCTTATCATCATTGACAACTTCTACTACATCGTTACAAACATCATCTTTTGAAATACAATTGTTTTAAAAGATATCCTATTCTTGAGTCCCAGTTGGCCCAAGGATAATCAATAGATATACGAATTTACGTTCATATTACCTCTGAATTCTACTAACTACATCAACGACTTGTCACATCACCTCTAAAAAATTCTATTGTCCGTATTAAACGATCCATTATTGACAAATGTTGTTTCAAAAAGATAACATCACAGCAAATGAGCAAACAGAAGGGTTCTTTATTTCTTTCTCCATAAAAAGGAGTAAAGGACTACATTTGCAAAGAAAGGAAAGCAAAATACTACATCAAAGCAGGAAACATTGAAGACAAGAAAGATGTTTTATTCATTTGTCCAAGAATGACCATGCTGGGGAAGGTACCACTCCCTCAACCATCGTACATAGGAAGGCCCTAACTGATTAAGGTCATCCATAGGTGTTGGGTGATTGGAGCTCCCAGTGCTACTACCTTCTGAAGCCGGTTCTTCCTTTATGGAAACTTCGACTTTAGGAATTATTTCTTCCTTAATATTCATCGATGCTTCTTCGATGAAAGGAGATAGCACTTTCTCCTTGACAGTAACCTCAGCTTTTGGCGTCACCATAGACGCTGCAGAAGACAAAAAGAAATAAAAGTTAAGAGTCATAAAAGATTGTAAGAAACAATAATTTTAACTCTACACAGAAATGGCACATGCAATCTGACACTTAAACAGATGGTGCATCAATCAATTAGCGCATGGTCTGCTATATTGACAGATGGCGCATCATGTTGAGATCATACGACAAATGGCATAGGGTGTCATTGATTATGAATTTTTAAGCCAAATACTCTGAAAGAGGTGGCGCAATATGCATATGGCATAAAGCATCGACCAACACTCTGAAAGAGGCGGTTGATGTTGGCCTGGATCGTGCTACACGCGAATGGCACGAGTATTCTATGGTCTTCTTCTTCGTTTAGTTTCTCACCTTCAAGAGTTGGGTTCGCCTCCTCAGCTCTTGTCAATGGCATGACGTGTTGCGGTACCATCAGTGGAGGCACACACGAAGTGGCTCCAGCCACTTTCTTTCCATTCTCGGTAGCGGTTCTCTTTGGGGACATTAGAAGCTTCGAAAGAGGAAGAAGACAAGAGCTCGGGAAGAAGAAGATTTTAAGTGAAATGTTTTTTCTCACTCTTCTCAAAACTATTTATAGCCAAGGCTATCCGTAACAGTCGTACGATCCGTACCCAAAAATCAGAGTCGATTATAATTCTGTCGTGCGCCAATCACATACAAACGCTTCTTATTCAAAGTATTCCAAATTTTAAAACTTTTTAAATTTAAAAACTTTGAAGGGGGTCTTGTAGAAGCCTAAAAAGTATAATCATCATCATGTGCTACTCACAAAAGGCGCCAAGACTGAAGTTATCAAATGACGCCAGACAATAGATGGTGCTGACATCAGATGGTGCATGCTAACACGTGGCAGTCTTCTCGAAGAAGCCAAATGATAGTCATCATGACTGACAGCACGTCAGTCGAGGAAAATCTATTTCGAATCCCGAACGTGCGGCACGTGAGAAGATTGTGTCAGATTTGTCATAATGACTGACAGCTGTCCGCGCCATTCGTAGTTGGCGTAAGGTAATCAATAAATTAAGCAGATGGCACTAAAATAGCAAATGGCGCTTGGCGCCATTCAATAGTTGGCACTAATCAATCAAATTATCATCCAAAGTAGTTAGATGACATGGCGCACATGCCACTAATCTCGAAGATCGTGCATACGACACTGCCCACGATCACGTGCATCTCTCTAACAGAATGCCACGTGTCCCATGCAGTTAAATTAACCCTTCTTGCGATTGGATGAATGGCGTGCCAAATGTAGTATGCGCCAATCAGGATAACTACTTAATAGTTATCTCTGAACTCTATAAATATACTTCCAAATCACTTTCAAAGCATCACTAATAATCTAAATCTCCTGAGCACTTGTTGCAGCACTCTCCAAAGGCTCTCTTCTTTGACATCGCATTGTCCAAGAAATAAAGTGATCGTCTTCTGATCAGATTTCTATAGTTATACTTTCCTAGAAATTAATTGTACTCTTGTACTTTCTTTTTTCTTAGTTTGTAAAGAAACTTTTATTTTTGCAAATAGTTGGTTCCTAGGAGGAGATCATCGACAAGGACAAATCTTACTTTGAGCAACGATAAATCGTCATCACTCCAACAAGGAGTTCTTTAACTTTTCGTTTTCTTCTTTAAGTTTATATTCTTGTTCTATCTCAGTGTAGCAACTGCGATTGCAAAAAGAAGAGCAATTTTCTATTTTCAGCATTTACTTGGTATAAGATTTCTATTTCTCAAAGTCAGTTTTTAATCTGAATTTCGTAAAAGTTGTAATCAGAATAGGAGATTATTTTCTGGTTGCATAAGCCCGAAGTTGCCACAATCTATTCTAATCTTTGATTTTCATGTACTTAGTATGATCTTTGTAACCCAAAAATAATATAGTCTCTACATGAAAACAATTCTACAAACTTGTACTGATAAAAATCTTCTAATTTTCATCAATCAGATTCATTTATTGAATTACTTAGCTTGCATCCAATAAATTTTTCAAAAGGGGGTTATTGTTTTCACTATCATTTGGGTTATACTAACTAGGAGGCATGATATAAATTTTATTGGGTAATTTTATGAGAGGTATAAGTATGGAATATAAGCTCTTATTTGATAATTATTTCATACACCATAAGTCGATATTTTAGATTCCATCGGTGGCATTGAAATAGAGATATTTTATACATGGAGTGGTAGTGAAATCGTGGTATGAAATCAAATAGGTTGTCAGGATGAGTTTTTAGTAAGTTGACTTTTTCATAACTTCTTTCATGGTGTAGTATGCGTCTTTGAACTATAATGTCTTCCTTAACCAAGGTTATAACTATAGAATCATCCTTCGTGAATGTGATGGTGATCTCGTGCTTCTTTCTTTAGTTTGAGGCTCCACTATATGTTTATTCACATTTGCTTTATCGTCTTGACATTTGTACGAGTGTCGACTAATAGATTTATGCCCACTAATCATGTAACCCTTGAGATGACATTGATGGTGCCTCTAACTTCTAATTTGTGTTCTTTATTATCTTGGTTGTTACATCGTTTGTCTCCCTTTCATGCATCATCACCTTTAGGGCAGTTCTCATTTTGAGCCTAATCGTTCACTCTTTTTGAACTTGATTGTCGGTTGGTGAACTGCGTTAGCTTCTCATCCTGCCTTTTTGTCACCTTCTCCTTGAGGCAGTGGCAATTCTATTTTCTCGATAAGATGTTTAAAGTCCTTATGGTATTTGCAGAATTTTTATTTTATGCAATCTAAAACCTAAACCATAAAAGTTTTAGGTATGATATTTGTCATAGTCCAATCAGATATTAACACATGGTAGATTATTTGTTCAAGAGTAAGGAGGATGAAAGAAGATTCCATTTCCTCGATCAACACATAGTAAGGATGACACCCACTTCATTTTTCTCCTTCGACCATCTCCAATGGGGGTTTCTATCTTTCCTATTCCTATGGTAGAAATCTTTTTTAGAATAAATTTATCCCGATAGTGATTGTCACGACCTGATCCCAAATAATTGGGTCGAACCGGATCATGCCCAGCCTGCACCGTTGTGAGATGGCAGCAGTAAGCTGTTCTATATGCAGGTGTTCACAACAACATCTATATATTTTTCACAACTTAATATACGAAAATTTTAAAACTTTTATTCAACATTTGAAAAGTACAACTGAAAATGAAAGAACCGAAATAAAATGTTGAATTCAAATCTACAAATTCCAAAATAATAAAACTAGAAAACTAGAAACGACTAGCTAAGCGGTCGGCTCGTCGGCCTTAGGTCCTGCATCCTCCAAGGAGGACTCTGGCATCACCACAGGGTACAAAATCGGGTGATAGTAGCTATTGTACAATAGCTCAGCATCCTCAATGTCACCTAAAAATGTTGTCTCTCCAGTCAGGAGGGAGCAAGTACGAATATGTATCTCATATTTCAAGTAATAATGGAAAAGTGCAGGCTAAACAGTTGAAACAATATTTTTCAGCATTTTAACAATTGAAAACAATGTGATTTGAATGTGTAATCGTCTATGACCGGCTTGGGTTATACAATAGCGTCCTAGCGACACGATACGGCTTATTCCCGTGTGTAAGAGGGGTAAGCTCGCACAATATGCAATATGAGGAGTATTGGCCATAAACGTTACACTATTCCCCCAATCCCCACAATCAATATCAAGCAATATCTGAACCCTAGAAGAGGGTTCCGTGTAGAAATATGGTTTAAACATGCAGCTAGACAATTACTAAATAAAATATAAGAAAACATAACCGTAACTTGCCTCTGTTAATTGATTGGATCGAGAATGTTGGTACCGAGGAGGATGTCAGGTTCGTCTCCGAGATCCTACAGTTGAGAACCTTGGCTTAGAACCATAATGAAACCATTCTAGGTGTGCTAGTTACAATATCTAGAAGTAGACCCTAGTCATATTTTAGATTATTTAGTTAATCTTCTGTAACGTTTTAACGTCGCGAGCTACGTGCGTTGTCAATTAGTTGGATATCCGATTTCTAATTTACTTGGAAAAAATTAGCCGTTATCGGTTAATTTGCAAAACTTTATATTTTTATATCATATGTATAAAACTACATTTTCCTTTTAGTGATAAAATATGGACTTCGTTAACTTATCAAAATTTTATTCAAGTTAATTTATCGTGAAAAACCTTATTAATTTTATACAAAATAATTAATACCTAATTTATAATTACGCGTCTAATAACGAAACCAACTAAGAAAAAGGAATTAAAAACCTAAACTACACAATACAGGGTCACAGCGAAATAAAATAGAAAACTGGGTTTATGCCATTTACAAATTTTTACATAAATTAATTAATCATCTAGGCGAGCTCTGAGTGCCGCGAACGGTCCAAATAGTAGGCCGAAGCCCTGCACCAAAAATACTAACAGCAGTACCAGTTCTAAAAATAATTATAAATATAAATATAGTTGTAAAATGCGTCTCAGACTTGGTCCAAATGTCATGTTGCTGGCTAGCGCCTCAACGTATAGGAACCCTGTAGCGTTTGTGCTTCGCCGAGGCTCATTCGACCGATACGGTCGTCGCCTAACGGGGATACGAAACTCCAAAATCCACTTTCAAATCGACAAAACCACTTTTGTAATCCGTTTGCAAAATACCGAATTTGAAAATAGAAACCCATTTTAAAATACTTTATTTTAAAAAACTTTCCCGAAAATTTGGGCAGTATCCCCTCTGTAACTGGGACAACCCAATCCTGGGACGGTGCCAAAAGTCAACATAAACAATATCCCGAACCAGGAAAACAACCCAACCCATCCATAATAATATTCCACACAGAATAATATCCCACAACCAATACAATAAAGATAAAAGTCGGCATAAACATAAAACCGAACTGTAACCGAAACTAATCGGAACATACGCATCCAGCGTAAAATTGAACTACCGAAATAAATTTAGAAATCCCGAAATAAAGTTCGGGAAACCGAAAGCCACAGAACCGAATCATTCTGAAATGGGATTCAGAAATTCTGAAACTACAATCGCCTAAACAGAATCCCGTAACGGGATCGGGAACTGTATCATCATCGACGCTAAAGTAGGGACACGGGGACACAAGATATACCTTGGGTTGCTCGGCTAGAGCTCTCAGATTATAATAGGAAAAGAAAACCATGTTCCCGGGGGCTCGGAAAAATCCTAAACTCGCGGACAGCAGCGAAAATCGTCGGAACAGCGCTAGACAGCGCTGTTCGAACAGCGGGGCACGTGCGGGCTGAGTTGGGCACGGACTGTCGCGGGATCGGTCGGAAAGGAGCTCGGAAAGAGGGGCGGCCGGGGTTGCTGGTGGCGAGGTTGCGCCGAGGCGCTGGAGGCGGCGCGCTGAAGGGCTCTGGCCAAGGAAGGCGGCCTGCGAGACTAGGGCACGGCGGGCATAGGCACGGGAGGCGCTGGGGCGCGGCCGGGAGGCGAACATGGGGCGCTGGCCGGCGCTGGGCTTGGGCGGAGCTGGGCGGAACTGCGGTGGGTCGCGGACGGGAACGGGGGCTTGGTGTCCGCCGAAGTTGGCCGGGCGCGGGCACGGCGGGAGGAATTCGGCGGAAGGCGGCACCGAGAGGAGCTTGATGGAGGCGGACAGAGGCGGTGGTTGGACGCCAGCGATTGGTGGGCACTCGGCTGGCCGGAGTTGGCGTCGAGGAGGCTCGGCTGGATGGGGAACTCGGGAGGGGTCTGGAGAGCTGGTGAATGGAAAATCAGAAAGAGTGAAGGGAATTGGGTATAAGAGTGAGGGGGAAGAGGTGAGTGGCTGGGACTTATGGAGAGAGTGGGAGAGAAGAGTGAGGAGAAAGTGTGGGTGAGAGTGTGTTAGGGTTATATACTAAAAGCATCACTTTTGTAGTAACCTTATTTCCTTAAATTTTGAATGAGAATCATATGGGCAAATGTTTGCATATTGTATTTGTTGTAAGTGTTAATACAAATATCTGATATTCTATATTGTAGATAATATGGTGTATGGTGTCACACAGAAGATCATATTATCAGTTTCCTATGGAGTATATAAATAGTTCACAACCTAGATGGACTTGGACAATCTATTGGAAAGGTTGTAGTGTAATCCGGTATTAGTCTATCTTGACTATAGGTTTACACTAGTACACTTTGTGTGTATTGAACAGGACCACTTGAGGTTGTTCTCTTTGTACTGACTACATAAGAGAAAAAATACCTCTGTTATTATGGATGCTTGTACTCTTAATCCGGATATAATAACGGACATGTATATGCAGTGTGCATTACTTTGACTCATAAAAGATTGAGATTCATTATGGATCTACAACCTCTATGAATTGGGTAATAACATTGTATGTATGATGGACTGTTGATTATAAATGGAATCCATGTCCCGATACATCGGGTTGATGATGTCCTGTTAAGGAGCTCATAAGGATTGTCATGTAAACCTTGCAGGTGGATTATATCCGACATGACAAATAAAGTTGAGCGGTACTACTTAAGGATAAAAGATGTCGAATCAATATAGCTGTCAGTAACTTAATTTGATCGACGGACATATGATATCTTAACATGGGGAGCCAAACGAGCATATAATAAAAGGAGCCCACAAACATAATTTGGGATTAGGGAGGTAGTGCAACAATAGCTCATTAGTGGACCGAGCTATTGTTAATGGGCCTGGATTGTGTGTTCGGGCTGAATACGGGATATCCAGATCCGTTAGGAGGCCTAACCCTAATTTCTCCTCATGGTCCCTGCCGTAGCCTATATATATATATATATATATATATATATATATATATATATATATATATATATCCTCTATTCTTTGGCCGCCATTTTTACTGATCAGAAATCTGAAATTTTCTCTAAATTCGTGATTCACGTAAGGAGAGAAAGAGAGTGCTGCCAAGGAGAAGAAAAAGGTTGGGAGATTGTCGCCCACACGACGTCCAACTCGAGGAAGGAATACGTGCAGAAGATCTTGGGGTCGTCCGCTCGAGATTGCCAGGAATTACTTGTCTCCTTTCCGCCGCATGTATAATTCGTGAACCCTAGTTTTCGCCTATGAAGGGTTAGAACACGTATTAGATCTGTTTAACTTTCTATCGATCAATACGCACACCAAAGGAAGGGTCCTGGGAATCCCCAGTTCCATCAGAGTGTTCCCAGGAGAGAAATTAGGAGGGTGGCTTGGTCGTGGGAGACCAGGCCAAAACGTGGGCAATTTGTTTTTCTAATTAAAAATATATAATCAGAATTTTAAAAGAAGGAAAAAAGAATGGGTTCGGAACTGAGATCAGGTTCGAGTTCGGGGTCAGTGTCCGGACTCGAGGTCGAACTCCGGGCACGGGATCGGGGACAGGACCACAATCAAAAATCAATGATAATTTTTTTAAAATAATATTTTTCCTAATTCCGACTAATAAATAATAATATTAATAATATCTATAATAATAATAATAATAATAACTAAAATTATGCTACAATCCAATAATTAAAGATTCTAGAAAAATTCTGGGTTTCACAACCTTCCCTCCTTAGAGAATTTCGTCCTCGAAATTTAAAGGCAGGGTTAGGGGTTACCTCAAGTTTCAAACAGATACGGATACTACTCCCGCATCTTGTCTTCTCGCTCCCAGGTAGACACTCCTGGTGACTTGTGCCACCACATAACTCTGACTATTGGCGTCACAGAATTCTTGGTTCTCTTTTCTCCTCTGTCCAGTATTGCAACTGGCTTCTCTGGCACTGTTAGGCTGGGTCCAATTTTCAGCTTCGAATGGTCCAAGATGTGGCTCGGGTCTGGGATGTAGCGTCTCAGCTGCAAAACTTGGAAGACGTTGTGGACGCCTTCGAGACTTGGGGGTAGAGCCACCCAATAAGCCACTTCTCCAATCCTGTTAAGTACTTCAAAAGGACCAATATACCTGGGGCTTAGCTTTCCTGTTCTGTCGAAACAGATGGTTCCTCTGGTAGGGGAGATCTTCACGAACATACTGTCACCTTCTTCAAACTCCAACGACCGTCGGCTGCTATCTGTCCAATGCTTCTGTCTGTCCTGGACAATCCTGAGCTTGTCTCTGATCATCTTTACCTTCTCTGCTGCATCGGTCACCATCTCCGGTCCAAGAAATACCCTTTCTCCTACGTCGTCCCAAGCAAGTGGAGTGCGGCAACGATGTCCATAAAGTACCTCGAACGGAGTCATACCGATGCTAGCTTGGTAGCTGTTGTTGTAGGAGAATTCCACCAAGTACAAATGGTCTTCCCAAGACCCTCCAAATTCTAAGGCGCAGTATCTCAGCATGTCTTCTAGCGTCTGGATTGTTCTCTCTGATTGTCCGTCAGTCTGGGGATGGTAGGCGGTGCTGAACTTCAGTTGCGTTCCCAAATTGTCGTGCAAGCTCTTCCAAAAGTGAGTGGTGAACCTGGTATCCCTGTCAGATATGATACTTACCGGAACTCCATAAATCCGGTAGATATGCCACATGTACAGTGCGGCCAACTTCTCGGTGGATAGACCCACCTTGAAAGGAATAAAGTGGGCTGACTTCGTCAGTCGGTCCACGATAACCCAAATGGCATCCTTTCCTCCTTGGGATCGAGGCAGTCCAGACACAAAGTCCATCCTTATGTGTTCCCATTTCCATTCGTGGATGTCTAGCGGCTGCAACAGTTCTGCTGGTCTTTGTCTGCTAGCTTTTACTTGTTGACAAATTAAACATCTAGCTACATACCTGGATATGTCCTTCTTCATTTCGTACCACCACACTAAGTACGCATATCCCAATATATTTTGTTGGCTCCTGGATGTATGGAATATTGTGATTGGTGCGCTTCTTGCATCAGCTCGTTCCTCAGTTTGCCAGTTGGTACGCACAGTCTCGTACCATGCTTCAGTGCTCCATCGCTGGCGATTGAGAATCCTTCAAGTGTTCTTGCCAGCACTCGATCTCTGAGTTTGCAAAGTGTCTCGTCTTGGAATTGTGCCTCCTTGACTCTGTCCATTAGACTTGAACGCACTTGCAACTGCATCATTGTTGAATCAGCTCCGGGTATAATAGCTTCTCTTCTCAGTTTCTTTTTTTTCTTCTTCGGGCAGTACAATCTCCAGTCCAAGCTTTTCTATGTCCTCCAGCAAATGACGCTCCTTGGTGAAGAACATCGCCATCGGGTATCGACTAAGTGCAACTACAACAGCATTAGCCTTACCCGGATGATACTGTAGGTTGATGTCGAAATCCTTCATCAGTTCCAGCCATCGTCTCTGTCACATGTTTAGCTCCTTCTGAGTGAAAACATATTTAAGACTTTTGTGGTCTGTAAATGTTTCCACTCTCTCTCCATAAAGGTAGTGCTTCTACAGCTTCAATGCAAATATAACCGCTGCAAGCTCCAAATCATGTGTGGGATAGTTCTTCCCATGAGTCCGTAATTGCCTAGATGCGTAAGCATTTACTTTTTCGTGTTATTGAAGAACGCAGTCCAATCCCTTACCAGAAGCATCACTGTATATTGAGAAACCGCCGGTACCTGCGGGTAGCGCAAGTATCGGTGCCGTTGTAAGCCTCTCCTTCAGTTCCTCAAATGCTGACTGGCAAGCTTCCGACCAAACAAATTCTTCATTCTTCCTAGTAAGCTTCTTCATCGGCTCAGCAATCCTGGAGAAATCCTTCACAAATTTTCGGTAGTAGCCAGCTAAACCCAAAAAGCTTCTGATTTCTGCAACTGAACTTGGTGCAGTCCATTTCTCAATAGCATCTATCTTCATTGGATCTACCGAAATTCCTTCTTCTGTGACAACATGGCCAAGAAAATCCACTTTGTCTAAGAAGAATTTGCATTTAGATAGCTTACCATAGAGCTTCTCCCTCCTTAAAGTTCCCAGAACTTTCCTCAGGTGCTCTTCATGCTCTTCTTCAGTCTTCGAGTAGATCAGAATGTCGTCGATGAAGACAACAACAAACTGATCCAGATATTCATAGAAGACCTTGTTCATAACGTTCATGAATACTGCAGGGGCATTCGTCAGTCCAAACGGCACGACCAAAAATTCATACTAACCATATTTGGTGTTGAACGTCGTCTTGGGAATATCCTCCTTCCTGGCCTTGATTTGATGATAGCCAGACCTGAGATCTATCTTCGAAAATACCTTAGCTTCACTCAGTTGATCAAACAGGTCGTCGATCCGGGGCAGAGGGTACTTGTTCTTAATGGTGATGTTGTTTAGTGCCCGATAATCAATGTACATCCGTACGGTTCCATCCTTTTTGGGCACGAACAGAACTGGTGCTCCCCAGGGTGAAGCCCCATCTCTGATAAATCCTTGGGACTTCAGTTCGTCAATCTGGTCCTTCATCTCCTTTGCCTCCTTGGGGTTGACTTTGTAGCATCCCCGAGAAATAGAGGAAGAGCCGGGTACTAGGTCGATGGTGAATTCCACACCTCGATCTGGCGACAATCCTGAAAGACTATCTGGAAAGACGTCCATGAATTCCGCTATGATAGGATGAGGAGGCCCGGGTTCTTCGGTGATAGAGGAGTAGGTAACAATCTTCATGTCTTCCGGAGCTCGAGAGATTTCAAACTCCGGTTCTCCTGATGGGCTGAAGATTACACATCCTTTGTGACAATCTATCAGCGCATGCTGCTCACTTAACCATTCCATCCCTAGGACTACATCATAGTTGGACAAGGGCATAACAAGTAAGGGTGTTAAGAATTTGTGGCATGAGATAGTTATGGGACAGTTACAAGCCTCGGTGATGGGTATGGGTCCACCACCGGTCATAACTCTACTAATCATCTTGCTAAGTCCCGTATCTAGGTGGTGTGCAGAAATAAACTTTGATGATATGAAACTGTGTGATGCATCCGAATCAAATAATGCTAGAGTAGGATGTGAAAACACATAAATGGAACCTGTGATGACATCAGCGGTGGGTTCCTGCTCTGGTTCTTGCTCGTCTGCTGGCAGGGCAAAAGCTCGCCCGGTCTTCTGCTGATGTTGCCCGAACCTTTGTTGCTGAGTGGGTAGAGGAGCTTTTTGCCGAGTTGCTCCGGTCCGGTTGAATGCTGTGGGGCAGTCCCTCACTTGGTGGGTGGCAAACCCACAAACTAGGCAGTATTCCAGTTTCTTCCTGCAGATGTTCGTCTGGTGTCCTGGCCTCTTGCAGTAGTCGCGGACAGGGATCTGCTTCTGAGGCGTTCTGTCACTGGTCCTTGCCTGATGGTGCTGCTGCTAGTGGTGCAAAGTCATGTTGTTGTTGTTGTTGGGCCTCTTCTGGTTACCTTGGAAGTTGCTAGTTCCAGGATACTCCCTTTTTGAATGAGAAGGCTGGCTCTTCTCCACGTCCTGAGCTCGTATCAGAATCTTTTCGTATGTCTTGGCATCGCCTGCGATCACAGGGGTACGAATTTCTTCCTTTAGTCCATATCTGAATCTCTCAGCACGATCCTTGGGGTCAGCAACCAAGTTCTTGGCAAAGCGGCTAAGTCGGCCGAACTCTGTCGTATACTCTCCAACCGTCATGTTCCCTTGCTTCAGATCCTGGAACTGTCTTTCCATCTCTCGCAACTCTGATGTTGGAAAGAACTTCCTGCAGAACAGCCTCTTGAAGGTGTCCCAGTCAAGCTGCTTGTCCTGGAGTCGGGGTTCATTCCGGTACCAGGTGCTTGCCACATCTTGCTACTGGAGTCCTACTGCTTCGGTCTTGAGGTCCTCTGGGAGTCGAGCGACGCTCAAGAGACGCTCCATGCTGTCGAGCCATTCGTCGACGTAGATGATTCCCTCGGTTCCTTTGAAAGGTCGAGGGTCCTGCTTCTTGAAACTCTCTATATGTCACGCCCCAGAACCAGAATACTGGAGAGCGGGGGCAGACATAGCCAGCTACGTATATGAAATGGAATCCATCTCGCTATACAGTCACGGCTATCTAGATACATGAGGGTTTATCTACAAGCCAACAGTCTCTTAAGGTCATGAACAAGCCTAGTGTCTCAATCACAAGCAAGTAAGTAAAAGTCACAAGATGTATGATCATTAAATATACAATAGTAAGGCGTCCCAAATATTACATATTCAGTTGATCATGAAGCTAGTCGTTACAAAATGTCAGGACTAGCAAGAGTTTAGTCATACATGATCAACCCTAGGATCTGTTAATCATGTTACAGTTCGTAGGCAGACAGTAAGTAAAAATGCAATCGAGCTAACACGTGCTCGTCGGCTAAATGCCTCAAAAGAATAATTTTACAATAAAGTGGGAGGACAAAAAGAAACCCACTCGTTGCCAGGGTTACGCCTAGTGGTCACCATCTGGCTGGAAGTTAGGTGGATCCTCTGGAGCTGCTCCGATATCTGGCCATACAAAACCAGCTGGGTCAGACCCCAGTAAGAGCAAGTGCCACAAAGGAGGCTTCACTTAGAAACTAAAACCAGCATATAGTAAGGAACTTTAAAGTTAAATTATCAGAATTAACAACAATAATTGAGTACGAGGAAACCATTCAAGTAGCCAGACTACAACCTTTAAACCAAACAAGGATCGGGGTCGCAATCCTTCACCTGAATAGAAATCCGTCTCAAATACTATGGATAAGGTAATAAGACAATAAACGAAGAGAAGACACAGAACTGCTCCGGGAGCCAGGTTACAACCCTTAAACCTAACAAGGACCGGGGTTGTAACCCTTCGCCTGAACAGAACTGGACTCCTGATCTTTATTGTTAAGGCCATTATAGATAATCATGTTGCTGAAGTAAGATAAAACATGACAAGCATGGCACGGGGTATAAGTAAAGCAATAACCGAAGGGAAGGCACAGAACTGCTCCGGAAGACAGGTTACAACCCTTAAACCAAACAAGGACCGGGGTTGTAACCCTTCGCCTGAACAGAACTGGTCTCCCGATCGTTATTGTTAAGGTAAGCATCAATAATCGTATCTTGTCACGATCTTGCACATGATCAGGATAAGACTAAGTTAGAATAACTTCATCCAAGCAATCACGGCCAATCAAGAGTACGGCTTGATACTTTAACTAGCTAGGGTTATCACAGGCCTAGTTACTAGAAGATGTAATGAGATTATTTCAACAGCCACAAGCCCTGCAGACTATCCAAGTTATCCAGGTCGAATGTCCGTTTATGAAGGGTGTACCACATGACTGTGTGCTGGAAGTGTGCCCTACTCGTCGGTAGGCTACAAGTCCACTTAATGCGCCCAGATAACGGGATTGCCTGTAGCTGGGAATCTCTTCATGTCTACTGAATTATTCTAGTTTATTACTCTTAGTTAATTACAGTAGGTATCCCTGACCGTGGTACTCAGGGATCCCCTCCTAGACATGATGTAAGACAATACTGGTTTATTGTGTAAACGCAATCATCCACGGTGTCCAGGTTAGTCATTCTTGTCAGGTCATGTCACGTTAGCCGTCGCAACCGCAATTCGAGATAACCATGTCAGGTATGCTTGTCCTGCCATACCGTGTTCAATTATTATTAACAAACCTATTAAATAAATTCGTGATTATCAAGTTCATGACAAAAGGCGTAAGGATATAAAATGGGCGTAAAATATCTAATAAAATATCAATAGACAGGGCTATAGAAGAGCCAAGCTTAAGGAAAAATAAAACCAAACTGACATGCTGACCTAAGACCAAGTCAGCCAAAGGTCATACGCTCAGGTCAAGCCATGCTCAGGCCAACCTACGCTCAGGCTAGGGTAGGTCATACGCTTCCAAAAGGCAGCGTATGGGGTCCATACGACTCCTTGTCAAGCAAGCGAGCGTATGCGAGTCATACGCTCCCAAAAGGCAGCGTATGGGGTCCATACGACTCCTTGTCAAGCAAGCGAGCGTATGCGAGTCATACGCTCCCAAAAGGCAGCGTATGGGGTCCATACGACTCCTTGTCAAGCAAACGAGCGTATGCGAGTCATACGCTCCCAAAAGGCAGCGTATGGGGTCCATACGACTCCTTGTCAAGCAAGCGAGCATATGCGAGTCATACGCTCCCAAAAGGCAGCGTATGGGGTCCACTACGCTGCGCTAAAGAGCGCGCACAGCTCAGTGACGCAAGCTAAAAAGTTCGCGCACTGCTCACTGTCTTCTCCAAATCAGCAGGGACTCCAAGGTTGAACCCAAAGCTCCAAAAGCCCATAACTTGGTCAAAACAAGTCCAAATCCAACCTTTCAAAGGTCAAAATTGGGTAGAATAAAATTCTCTACCACATGGAACCATCAGAACTTGAAAACAAGGAAGTTTAGTAGATCAAAACCATGAAAATCCGAAAATGACTAAATTCTAGATCTACAAAAATCCAAGCTTCAAAGTCGAAAATGGCAAGTTCTAATGTGGATTAGAAAGTTGCAAAGAAGAGGTTAGAACAATAAAATGGGGGGTTTCCTTATGAAACAAGATTGCACTTGCCTAGGCTAGGGTTTTCTTGGTTGGTGGTGGAGAGTAATGAAGAAGAAAGGAAATAATGAGGAGAGAGAATGGGAAGAGGTTAATAAATGGGGTTGGTTGTGGTAGGTAGGGGGTTCACTCTTGGTTCATGATGAACCAAGGCTAATCAAGCCTAGCTGAACCAACCCAAGCCAACCCAAACCAAGATGAACCATGGCCTAATACGAGATAAAATACGTACACGTATTCTTAAATACGTAATACGAACAACAGGCATTACAACTCTACCCACCTTAAAAGAATTCTGTCCTCGGAATTTAATTAAGATGTTAGAGAGATTAGAACGAGCTATACTAATTACATGCAAACTATAACTCGGCAAGCAATCACTCATTCAAGCAAGGAATCGAAGACCTGAGGCATAAGAAAGACATTATACCTCATGAGTCAAACAAGTCGGGATACCGCGATCGGATATCTTCCTCACGCTCCCACGTTGACTCACCCAAAGAGTGGTGACCCCAAGCAACTCGGACTAACTTGATAGTCTTGTACTTGAGCGTCTTCTCTCTTTGGTCCAATATAGACACGGGCCTTTCCTCATACGAAAGGTTGGTACCAACAACCAATTCCGAATGATCTAGGATATGGCTCGGGTCTGGGATATACCGCCGTAATTGGGATACATGGAACACGTCATGCACCTCGCTTAGCGACGGCGGAAGAGCGAGACGACAGGATACATCTCCTACTCGCTCCAGAATGTCAAACGGTCCTATATACCTAGGACTAAGCTTGCCCCGTACGCCGAAACGAATGACGCCACGGTTAGGCGAAATCCTCAGGAATACATGATCGCCGACCGAAAACTCGAGAGGGCGCCGATGAGAATCGGCCCAATGATGCTGGCGATCTTGGGCAACTCGAAGATGATCTCTGACACGCCCGACCACTTCAACTGTCTGGGCAATCATTTCTGGACCGAGCATCTGTCTCTCTCCAACATCATCCCAGGCTAGCGGGGATCTGCACTTCCTGCCATACAGTGCCTCGAACGGTGCCATCTGGATACTGGCCTGGAAACTGTTGTTGTACGAGAATTCTACCAGGTGCAAGTGATCTTCCCATGAACCACCGAAGTCAAGTGTGGAAGACCGCAACATGTCTTCAAGAGTCTGGATCGTGCGCTCCGACTGACCATCTGTCTGCGGGTGATATGCTAAACTGAACTGGAGATGATTCCCCAAACTCTCTTGTAAGCTACGCCAAAAGTACGACGTAAACCTAGAATCTCGGTCCGAGGTGATACTGACTGGCATACCGTACAATCTGACAATCTGTCTAAGATACATCGCCGCTAGCTGAGCCGTCGACTGACCAACTCTGAATGGAAGAAAGTGAGCCACTTTCGTGAGCCGGTCAACTATAACCCAAATAGCATCTCTACCAGCTGGGGATCTAGGTAGTCTAGTCATGAAATCCATGGTCACATGATCCCACTTCCACTCTGGAATCGACAAGGACTGAAGCAGTCCTGCCGGTCTCTGATGTTCAGCTTTAACTTGTTGGCAAACCAAACACCGAGAGACAAACCGAGCTATCTCCCGCTTCATACCATTCCACCAGAAATGCTGCCGGATATCACGGTACATCTTCGTACTGCCGGTATGGATGGAATACTGTGAACTGTGTGCCTCTGACATGATCTCCTGCCGGATATCTCCGCTGGGTACACAAAGACGCTTACCATGTCGAAGTGTACCATTCTCATGAATGCATAACTCTGGTCTTTGTCCCACCTCACACTCTGCTCTGAGTCGCTGAAGCTTAGAATCTGTCGACTGTGCCATCCGGATCCTCTCGACTATAGTGAACTGAACTTGCATACTGGCCATCAAGGCCACACTGGAAGGGAGAATAACTTCAATACCCATCTTTTGAAGATCTGCTAACAGCTCTGGTTGCGCTGTTAGAAAATAAACTTCCGCTCTCCTGCTCAATACATCCGCAACAATATTGGCCTTCCCAGGATGATACTGCAGGTTGACATCATAATCCACAAGAAGCTCCAGCCACCTTCTCTGACGCATGTTAAGATCCTTCTGGGTGAAAACATACTTCAGGCTCTTGTGGTCGGTGAAAATCTCCACCCTGTCTCCATACAAGTAGTGCCTCCACAACTTAAGTGCAAACACCACTGCTGCCAGCTCCAAGTCAAGGGTTGGATAATTCCTCTCATGATCACGAAGTTGTCGTGACGCATAAGCTATTACCTTCCCATGCTGCATCAGAACACATCCTAAACCTCTGCCTGAAGCATCACAGTATACTGAGAATCCTCCGGTCCTATCTGAAAGCGTGAGAATAGGAGCTGTCATTAAGCCTCGCTTCAACTTCTCAAAAGATTCCTGGCACTCTGCTGTCCAAGCAAACTGTACATCTTTGCGAGTCAACTGGGTCAATGGCGCTAAAATTCGAGCAAAATCCGAAACAAATCGCCGGTAGTAGCCGCCCAATCCAAGAAAACTACGAACCTCTGCAACTGTGCTGGGCACTGGCCATGACTCAATGGCCACGATCTTCTGGAGATCCACTTCTACTCCTCCTCTGGTGATGATATGACCCAAGTACGAAATGCGATCGAGCCAGAACTCGCACTTACTAAACTTGGCATATAACTGGTGCTCTCTGAGGATCTGAAGAACTATACGGAGATGCTGCTCATGCTCCGCCTTACTCTTGCTGTAGACCAGGATGTTATCCAAGAACACAATCACAAACTGATCCAAGTAAGGTATGAAGATGCGATTCATGAGGTCTATGAATACTGCCGGCGCATTGGTTGCTCCAAAAGGCATAACAAGGAATTCCCAATGCCCGTATCTCGATCTGAAAGCTGTCTTCGGGATGTCCTGCTTTCTGACTCTGATCTGATGATATCCTGAGCGCAAGTCGATCTTCGAGAATACAGCTGCCCCTTTAAGTTGATCAAACAAGTCATCTATCCTTGGAAGAGGGTATCTGTTCTTGATTGTCACTGAGTTCAAGGTACGATAATCTACACATAATCTGGACGTACCATCCTCTTTTTCACAAGAAGCATCGGGGCTCCCCAAGGCGATCCACTAGCACGAATGAATCCTTTGGTTCTAAGCTCTTCAATCATCTTGTACTATATCTCCAACTCTGATGGCGCCATCCTGTAGACCCTCTCTGACACTGGGGCTGTCCCGGGAATCAAGTCTATAGTGAACTCGATCTCCCGCTCCGGAGGCATACCTGGAAGCTCTTCTGGAAAAACATCTGGAAACTCCTCGACTGTCCTGGGCAACTGAACTGCTGCTACTGCCATTCGCAATACTGGAGGGGATGACTCAACTTCGCCTCGGGAGAAAGAAAACTCCGGCTCTCCTGGAATACTAAAAACAACCCGGCCAATGTGGCAGTCTATCCTAGCATACTGGTCTCTCAACCAATCCATCCCTAAGACCACATCATAATCGGCCATCGGGAATTCTATCAATCTAGCGGGAAATTCTCTACCGCTAACTACGATCCGACACGAGGAAAACACTCTATCTACACCCACAAGTCCGTTACCAGTAAGTAATTCTTACTGATAATGACTCGGGCTCCAATCCTACCCGTGTCGCGAATCGTGCAGACATAAATGAATGCGATGCACCAGAATCAAATAAAGCTGAAGCTGGAAAGGTGTTGACGAGAATAGTACCTGCCACTACCTCACCTGGTGTTACTCCTTCTTCTCCCATGGTCAAGGCCAGCACTTGACCATGTCCTCTGGGGGCGGGTCCCCTCTGCTAAAAATTCCTCTGCCTGCTCTGGATCAGGGCTTGGGCCAGAGCATACTGCTGCGGTCTCTGCTGCTGGAATGCCTGGGCCTGCGTCAGCAATGGCCTCGGAAGCGGGTACTGCAACTGCTGCTGCTGCTGGACTGGCGCTGGTCCTCTAACTGAAGGACTAGAGAAAGCTGATAAACTCCCCCTGTTCGGGCAGTTCCCAACCCTGTGGTCTGGGGCACCACAAACCAAGCACAATCCCTGTGCTCTGCGACACTCTGACACCACATGCCCTGGCTTCCCGCAGTGTGAACATCCCACTGCGGAAGGCTGCTTCTGCTTCTGTTGTTGAGGGTGCGTCGGGGTAGAATGCTGAACCGACGTCACCGAGGCCGCCCGCCTCGGAGTTCCAATAGTTAAACTTCTAGCTGCCGGGACTGGAGCTGATGATTGGTTCATCTGGCCATGAGATCTCTTCCGACCTCCGACCCTATCCACAATCCGCTGGGAGGTGTACTCATGCCTCATAGCCACCCTCAATACTGCATCGAACGTCTGGTGCTCGAACTGCTCAACTGCTAGTAAAATCTCCAAATACAACCCCTGCTGGAACCGCTGGGCCCTATCAAACTCGGTTGCCACCAAGGTGGGGGCAAACCTACTTAGTCTAGAAAACTCAGATGCATAACCATCGACTGTTCTGCCTCCTTGCTTCAGGTTGGTAAACCTTGTCTGCAAGTCATACCGAGCCACAGCATCAAAATACTTCGTCTGGAATCTCTCTCTGAACACTGCCCAAGCAATGGGTGCCCAACTGCGGGCAAGATTTAATAGTTGCAGGCGCACTACGGCCACCTTCTCGTTTTCTGGAGTCCTGGCTGCTTCTAGAATCACCTCTTTGTCCTGAAGCCAAGCATCTACGGCGATAGCATCTTCACTACCGTCAAAGAAGGGAGGGTTCAAGCGCTTGAATCTGTTGGCCGTGCTGTTACCCTGATGACCACCCCGGGTCAAAGCATCCGTCACTGCCTTTTGCAAGGCGTCTCTACGACGATCTTGGGAAGCTATCAAGGTCCTGACGAGTCCTACCAAAATGCCATCATCAGGTTCTATAGTCTGAACTGGCTGAACCGGTGGCTCTCCGCCAGAAGGTACGACTCTGGAGGCTACCCGGAATGCTGGGCTTGATCTCCAGGTTGCTGCTGGTCCACGGGAGGTGCTCTGCCTTGCTGGTCGGTAGGACCACGAACAATGCCGCTGAAGAAGACGACATAGGGAACAATAAGGAAGGACCAGGACAGATCAACGATACAAGCATATGATCAGGACAAGAATCCAGGGATTCAGAAGATATGAGCAGAGATCAAGGACGAATACTGATTGAGACATCTATTCGGTAAACCCTCACATATCTTGATTTACAAGACCTGCATGGGCCACCACTTAAACCATGTCACGCCCCAGAACCAGAATACTGGAGAGCGGGGGCAGACATAGCCAGCTACGTATATGAAATGGAATCCATCTCGCTATATGGTCACGGCTGTCTAGATACATGAGGGTTTATCTACAAGCCAACAGTCTCTTAAGGTCATGAACAAGCCTAGTGTCTCAATCACAAGCAAGTAAGTAAAAGTCACAAGATGTATGATCATTAAATATACAATAGTAAGGCGTCCCAAACATTACATATTCAGTTGATCAACCCTAGGATCTGTTAATCATGTTACAGCCCGTAGGCAGACAGTAAGTAAAAGTGCAATCGAGCTAACACGTACTCGTCGGCTAAACGCCTCAAAAGAATAATTTTACAATAAAGTGGGAGGACAAAAAGAAACCCACTCGTTGCCAGGGTTACGCCTGGTGGTCACCATCTGGCTGGAAGTTAGGTGGATCCTCTGGAGCTGCTCCGATATCTGGCCATACAAAACCAGCTGGGTCAGACCCCAGTAAGAGCAAGTGCCACAAAGGAGGCTTCACTTAGAAACTAAAACCAGCATATAGTAAGGAACTTTAAAGTTAAATTATCAGAATTAACAACAATAATTGAGTATGAGGAAACCATTCAAGTAGCCAGACTACAACCCTTAAACCAAACAAGGACCGGGGTCGCAATCCTTCACCTGAATGGAAATCCGTCTCAAATACTATGGATAAGGTAATAAGACAATAAACGAAGAGAAGACACAGAACTGCTCCGGGAGCCAGGTTACAACCTTTAAACCAAACAAGGACCGGGGTTGTAACCCTTCGCCTGAACAGAACTGGACTCCTGATCTTTATTGTTAAGGCCATTATAGATAATCATGTTGCTGAAGTAAGATAAAACATGACAAGCATGGCACAGGGTACAAGTAAAGCAATAACCGAAGGGAAGGCACAGAACTGCTCCGGGAGACAGGTTACAACCCTTAAACCAAACAAGGACCGAGGTTGTAACCCTTCGCCTGAACAGAACTGGTCCCCCGATCGTTATTGTTAAGGTAAGCATCAATAATCGTGTCTTGTCACGATCTTGCACATGATCAGGATAAGACTAAGTTAGAATAACTTTATCCAAGCAATCACGGCCAATCAAGAGTACGACTTGATACTTTAACTAGCTAGGGTTATCGCAGGCCTAGTTACTAGAAGATGCAATGAGATTATTTCAACAGCTACAAGCCCTGCAGACTATCCAAGTTATCCAGGTCGAATGTCCGTTTATGAAGGGTATACCACATGACTGTGTGCTGGAAGTGTGCCCTACTCGTCGGTAGGCTACAAGTCCATTTAATGCGCCCAGATAACGGGATTGCCTGTAGCTGGGAATCTCTTCATGTCTACTGAATTATTCTAGTTTATTACTCTTAGTTAATTACAGTAGGTATCCCTGACCGTGGTACTCAGGGATCCTCTCCTAGACATGATGCAAGACAATACTGGTTTATTGTGCAAACACAATCATCCACGGTGTCTAGGATAGTCATTCTTGTCAGGTCATGTCACGTTAGCCGTCGTAACCGCAATTCGAGATAACCATGTCAGGTACGCTTGTCCTGCCATGCCGTGTTCAATTATTATTAACAAACCTATTAAATAAATTCGTGATTATCAAGTTCATGACAAAAGGCGTAAGGATATAAAATGGGCGTAAAATATCTAATAAAATATCAATAGACAGGGCTATAGAAGTGCCAAGCTTAAGGAAAAATAAAACCAAACTAACATGCTGACCTAAGACCAAGTCAGCCAAAGGTCATACACTCAGGTCAAGCCATGCTCAGGCCAACCTACGCTCAGGCTAGGGTAGGTCATACGCTTCCAAAAGGCAGCGTATGGGGTCCATACGACTCCTTGTCAAGCAAGCGAGCGTATGCGAGTCATACGCTCCCAAAAGGCAGCGTATGGGGTCCATACGACTCCTTGTCAAGCAAGCGAGCGTATGCGAGTCATACGCTCCCAAAAGGCAGCGTATGGGGTCCATACGACTCCTTGTCAAGCAAGCGAGCATATGCGAGTCATACGCTCCCAAAAGACAGCGTATGGGGTCCACTGTGCTGCGCTAAAGAGCGCGCACAGCTCAGTAACGCAAGCTAAAAAGCTCGCGCACTGCTCACTGTCTTCTCCAAATCAGCAGGGACTCCAAGGTTGAACCCAAAGCTCCAAAAGCCCATAACTTGGTCAAAACAAGTCCAAATCCAACCTTTCAAAGGTCAAAATTGGGTAGAATAAAATTCTCTACCACATGGAACCATCAGAACTTGAAAACAAGGAAGTTTAATAGATCAAAACCATAAAAATCCGAAAATGACTAAATTCTAGATCTACAAAAATCCAAGCTTCAAAGTCGAAAATGGCAAGTTCTAATGTGGATTAGAAAGTTACAAAGAAGAGGTTAGAACAATAAAATGGGGGGTTTCCTCATGAAGCAAGATTGCACTTGCCTAGGCTAGGGTTTTCTTGGTTGGTGGTGGAGAGTAATGAAGAAGAAAGGAAATAATGAGGAGAGAGAATGGGAAGAGGTTAATAAATGGGGTTGGTTGTGGTAGGTAGGGGGTTCACTCTTGGTTCATGATGAACCAAGGCTAATCAAGCCTAGCCGAACCAACCCAAGCCAACCCAAACCAAGATGAACCATGGCCTAATACGAGATAAAATACGTACACATATTCTTAAATACGTAATACGAACAACAGGCATTACACTATATCTCCGACCTTCACATAATAATACGCCTCTTATCAAATGAATGGCCTTAATGATACATAAATTAACCCTTAGATTTATGTTTACCTTAGCAGGCCTTAGTTTCGATTGAGCTATTCCTCCTCTTTCGAGGACAGCCATAGCCACGTTGTGGGCATTCTTTATGCCTTCTCTCATGATCGTGGTCTGCTCGCGATGGGCTTCAGCTTGGGCTGCAGTCTGTTCACGATGAGCTTCGGCTTGGGCTCTCTGGGCCTCCAGTACTCCTCGTAGTAGGCCTACGAGCTCGGTGGGGTCCACCGGTACTGGTGGGGCAACTGGTGCGGGCATTACCACAGGGGACTGCGGCTCAGTCCGAGGAAGTGTAGGTTCTGCCGTTTACGTTGTAGTAGCATAAACGGGGTGGGGTGCTGGTGCAGCATGGGGACGGTCAGTCAGCTGCAAAGGAGGTGGGTCTTGACTTGCCTGAGGAGGTGGGGTGTGATTGGTAGATGACACCTTATCTTCAGCAGGGCCGGAATGGGTGGTCTTCCCTTTGGCCATACTCTGGAAGGTTTAGGATGCAAACATAAGCAAGGTATCCTTACCAGTCTATAATCAAACAA
Source organism: Iris pallida (assembly GCA_029216955.1). NCBI lineage: Eukaryota > Viridiplantae > Streptophyta > Magnoliopsida > Asparagales > Iridaceae > Iris > Iris pallida. The sequence continues at coordinate 50,358,759 of JANAVB010025196.1, forward strand.
AAATATTTATATATATAATTCGGACCTATGTTGTGACAAATTAATGTTCTAGTATTCTAATTGTTTCTAGGTATATTTTCCTAAGTTGTTGTCTCAGAGACCTGCATAGGCCACCACTAAAAATATATCATGACCCGATCCCAAATAATTGGGTCGAACTAGATCATGCCCAGCCTGCATCGTTGTGAGACGGCGAAAGTAAGCTATTCTATATGCAGGTGTTCACAACAATATCTATACATTTGTCACAACTTAATATACGAAAATTTTAAAACTTTTATTCAACATTTGAAAAGTACAACTGGAAATGAAAGAACTGAAATAAAATGCTGAATTCAAATCGACAAATTCCAAAACAATAAAACTAGAAAATTGGAAATGACTAGCTAAGCGGTCGGCTCGTCGGCCTCAGGTCCTGCGTCCTCTAAGGGGGACTCTGGCAACACCACAGGGTACAAAACCGGGTCATAGTAGCTATTTTACAATAGCTCAGCATCCTCAATGTCACCTAAAAATGTTGTCTCCAGTCATGAGGGAGCAAGTACGAATATGTATCTCATATTTCAAGTAATAATAAAAAAGTGCAGGCTAAACAGTTGAAACAATATTTTCTAGCATTTTAACAATTGAAAACAATATGATTTGAATGTGTAATCGTCTATGTCCGGCTTGGGTTATACAATAGCGTCCTAGCGACGCGATACGGCTTATTCCCGTGTGTAAGAGGGGTAAGCTCGCAAAATATGCAATATGAGGGGTATTGGCCATAAACGTTACACTATTCCCCTAATCCCCACAATCAATATCAAGCAATATCTGAACCCTATGAGAGGGTTCCGTGTAGCAATATCGTTTAAACACGCAGCTAGACAATTACTAAATAAAATACAAGAAAATATAACCGTAACTTGCCTCTGTTAATTGACTGGATCGAGAATGTTGGTACCGAGAAGGATGTCAGGTTCGTCTCCGAGTTCCTACAGTTGAGAACCTTGGCTTAGAACCATAATGAAACCATTCTAGGGGTGCTAGTTACAATCTCTAGAAGTAGACCCTAGTCATATTTTAGATTATTTAGTTAATCTTCTGTAACGCTTTAACGTCGCGAGCTACGTGCGTTATCAATTAGTTGGATATCCGGTTTCTAATTTACTTGGGAAAAATTAGCCGTTACCGGTTAATTTGCAAAACTTTGTATTTTTATATCATATGTATAAAACTACATTTTTCTTTTAATGATAAAACATGGAGTTCGTTAACTTACTAATATTTTATTCAAGTTAATTTATCGTGAAAAACCTTATTAATTTTATACAAAATAATTAATACCTAATTTATAATTACGCGTCTAATAACGAAACCAACTCAGAAAAAGGAAGTAAAAACCTAAACTACACAATACAGGGTCACAGCGAAATAAAATAGAAAACTGGCTTATGCCCTTTACAAATTTTTACATAAATTAATTAATTATCTAGGCGAGCTCTGAGTGCCGCGAACGGTCCAAACAGTAGGCCGAAGCCCTGCACCAAAAATACTAACAGCAGAACCAGTTCTAAAAATAATTATAAATATAAATATAGTTGTAAAATGCATCTCAGACTTGGTCCAAATGTCATGTTGCTGGCTAGCGCCTCAACGTACAGGAACCCTGTAGCGTTTGCGCTTCGCCGAGGCTCATTCGATCGATACGGTCGTCGCCTGTCACGCCCCAGAACCAGAATACTGGAGAGCGGGGGCAGACATAGCCAGCTACGTATATTGAAATAGAATACATCTCAACTATACGGTCACGGCTGTCTAGATATGAGGGTTTACTACAAGCCAACAGTCTCTTAAGGTCAAGCCTATTGTCTCAATCTCAAGCAAGTAATATAATTACAAGATGTATGATCATTAAATATACAATAAAAGGCGTCCCAAATATTATATATCAGCTGATCATGAAGCTAGTCGTACAAAATGTTAGGACTAGCAAGAGTTTAAGTCATACATGATCAACCCTAGGATTTGTTAATCATGTTTACAGCCCGTAGGCAGGGAGTAAGTAAAAGTGCATCGAGCTAACAGGTGCTCGTCGGCTAAACGCCTCAAAAGAATACTTTACAATAGAGTGAGCGAAACAAAATAGAAAACCCACTCGTAGCCCGGGTTCCTTCTAGTCGCCACCATTGGGCTGGAAGCTTGGTAGATCCTCGGGAGCTGCTCCGAAATCTGGCCACACAAAACCAGCTGGGTCAACCCCAGAAAGAGCAAGTGCCACAAGGGGGCCACGAAATAAGAACAAAAGCCAGCAATCAGCACAAGGAAATTTTAATATTAAAACTAGAATTACGAAAACATGTCAGGATGATATACGACGAGATAACCATAGAACTATTCCGATAGCCAGGTTACAACCCGTAAACCAAACAGGGACCGAGGTTGTAACCCTTCATCTGAACAGAACTCGGTTTTCCACCATTTATCGGCAAGATAATAATACAAGAAATCAAGACAGGGAGCAATCTTGTACTGGATAAAGACATGGCTAAACTGGTTATACCTCATTCAATCAATCACGGCCAAGCAGATCCTACGGCTTACTACTTTAACTAACTAGGGTTATCACAGGCCTAATTACTATCAAGATGCAGTGAGATTGTTCCACAGCCACAAGCCCTGCAGACCATCCAGGCTACCCAGGACGAAAGATTAGGGTTGAATTCAGGTGGGTACATTGTCCAGGAGACACATGTACCCTTAGGTGACTTAGAGGGTGCAACACTCGATGGTGCGCTGGAAATGTGCCCTACTCGACGGCAGGCTACAGATCCCAAGAGCGCCCAGGTAACGGGATTGCCTGTAGCTGCGTCATCTCTTCATGACTACTGAGTTATTCTAGTTATTAACCTTAATCCATTTTAGTAGGTACTCTTGACCGTGGTACTCAGGAGTCCCATCCTAGACATGATACGAGACAGGACAAGTAGATTTAACAAGCAAGCAAGAAGAACCACCCACGATGTCAAGGCAGGTTAAGTTAAATTATCAAGATAAATTATGTCAGGGTACTTGTCAGGAGTGCGCCACGACGGGCCACTATCAAGTCATGTTGGTCATGTCAGGAGTGCACCACTACGGGTCACTGTCGTGTCATGCTAGTTCCTTGTCATACCAAGCCATGTACAATAGTCATTCCAAATATAATAAGTAAAATCAAGTTCATGACAAAAGGCGTAAGGATATAAAATGGGCATAAAATATCTAATAGAATATTAAAATACGGGGTTATAGAAGAGCCAAGCTTCAAGAAATAAAACCAAAACTCCAAGAGTCAGGGGGTTAAGCAAGGGGTCAGGGGAGCAGCGTACGAAAAGGTCACGCACGCTGAGAGAGCAGCGTGGGTGAAAGTCACGCACGCTGAGAGCAGTGTTCGTGAAAGTCACGCACGCTACAGGGAGCAGTTTGTGAAAGTCACGCACGCTACAGGGAGCAGTGTGTAAAAGTCACGCACGCTACAGGGAGCAGTGTACGTGAAAGTCACGTACGCTATAGGGAGCAGTGTGTGAAAGTCATGCACGCTCAAGGGAGGCAGCATACGTGAAAGTCACGCACGCTACAGGGAGCAGTATGTGAAAGTCACGCACTCTACAGGGAGCAGTGTGTGAAAGTCACGTACGCTACAGGGAGCAGTGTGTGAAAGTCACGCACGCTACAGGGAGCAGTGTACGTGAAAGTCACGCACGCTACAGGGAGCAGTGTGTGAAAGTCACGCACGCTCAAGGGAGACAGCATACGTGAAAGTCACACACGCTCAAGGAGACACACTTCCAACAGGAAGCGTACTCAAGCCTGCGTATGCAGCGCTAAAGAGCGCGCGTAGCTCAGTGTGCGTAAGCTAAGCAGATCTGCACACTGCTCACTGTCTTCTCCAACAGCAAGAACACCAAGGAAGAACCCAAAGCTTCACAAGTTCATAACTTGGCCATCCAAACTCCAAATCTGGGTTTCCAAAGTTCCAACTTGGGTGAAACTGAAAGCTCTTCCACATGGAAACATCAAAACTCAAAGAAAACCAACATAAATATCTCAAACCATGCAAAATTCGAAAATAGGAAAAAGCTTAGATCTATGATAATGGGGGCTCCAAATCACAAAAACTCAAGTTTTAATGTTTGTCTCCATGTCCTAATCTAGCAAATGGACAAGGAAAAAGAGGGCTCTCATGTAGTGGCAAGGTGCACTTGCCTAGGGTTGGGAGAGTTGTGGAGGAAGGAGAAGAAGAAGAAGAAGAAGGAAATAAATGGTGGTTATGAGGAGAGAGAGTGGTAGGTGGGGATATAAAGAGGGGGAGTTGTGGTGGGTTGAGGGGGTAGTGTAGGTTAAGGTGATCCAATACCCATAAACCAAACCAAACCGAACCAACCCAATAAAACCAAGCCATGCCAAAAACCTAAAATACGAGAAATATCGAAATTCCACAAGTTGAGAAAAATAAAAATACATGCCAAAAATCCAGATACGAGTATAAATGCGAAATACGGAAAATACGAAAAATGAGGGTGACATCGCCTAACGGGGATACGAAACCCCAAAATCCACTTTCAAATCGACAAAACCACTTTTGTAATCCGTTTGCAAAATATCGAATTTTAAAATAGAAACCTATTTTAAAATACTTTATTTTTAAAAACTTTCCCGAAAATTTGGGCAGCATCCCCTCTGTAATTAGAACAACCCAATCCTGGGACGGTGCCAAAAGTCAACATAAACAATATCTCGAACCAGGGAAACAACCCAAACCATCCATAATAATATTCCACACAGAATAATATCCCACAACCAACACAATAAAGATAAAAGCCGGCATAAATATAAAACTGAACCGTAACCGAAACTAATCGGACCGTACGCATCCAGCGTAAAATCGAACTACCGAAATAAATTCGAAAATCCCGAAATAAAGTTCGGGAAACCGAAAGCCACAGAACCGAATCATTCTGAAATGGGATTCGGAAATTCCAAAACTACAATCGCCTAAACCAAATCCCGTAACGGGACTGGGAACCGTATCATTATCGACGCTAAAGTAGGGACACGGGAACACGAGATATACCTTGGGTTGCTCGGCTACATCTCTCAGATGATAATAGAAAAAGAAAGCCACGTTCCCGCGAACTCGAAAAAATCCCAAACTCGCGGACAGCAGCAAAAATCGTCGGAACATCGCTGGACAGCGATGTTGGAACAGCGGGGCGCGCGTGGGCTGAGTCGGGCGCGGACAGCCGCGGGATCGGCCGGGGAGGAGCTCGGGAAGAGGGGCGACCGGGGTTGCTGGTGGCGAGGTTGCGCCGAGGCGCTGGAGGCGGCACGCCGGAGGGCTCTGGCCAAGGGAGGCGACCGACGAGACTAGGGCACGGCGGGCACAGGCGCGGGAGGCGCTGTGGTGCGGCCGGGAGGCGGACGCAGGGCGCTGGCCGGCGCTGGGCTTGGGCGGAGCTCCGGCGGGTCGCGGACGGGAACGGGCGCTTGGGGTCGGCCGGAGTTGGCCGGGCGCGGACACAGCGGGAGGAAGTCGGCGAAAGGCGGCACCGGAAGGAGCTCGATGGAGGCGGACGGAGGCGGTGGTTGGACGCCAGCGGTTGGTGGGCACTCGGCTAGCCGGAGTTGGCACCGAGGAGGCTCGGCTGGATGGGGAACTCGGGAAGGGTCTAGAGAGTTGGTGAAGGAAAAATGAGAAAGAGTGAAGGGAATTGGGAATAAGAGTGGGGGGGAAGAGGTGAGTGGCTGGGACTTATGGAGAGAGTGGGAGAGAAGAGTGAGGAGAAAGTGTGGGTGAGAGTGTGTTTTCCATAAATAAATTCCTTTATTTATTGTGTATCTGGGAAAATTACAACTGTGGGAATCTGATCTAGAAGACGATCACTTTATCCCTTGGACTATGCGAAGAAGAAAAGCTCTCAAAATTTTGACAGTAGATAACTATGTATCCGTACAATGAATGAAAAAAAAGAACTCTATTTATAGAGTCAAAAATAATAACTGAAAAGATAACTGTCTTCACAGCCTGTGCTTAGTTGAAAATCACGCAGGATTTAACATACGCAAGGTTGTGAGCAGTTACTGGACGTGGCCTGTAACTGTGGGACACATGGAAATCATGCATGAGTCATGTGCAAGTTACAAGACACGCAGGCGAGAGATCAGTGGCATGGCTTCCACGTACTCCAATTTGATGAAATCCACACAGACTTATTGAAGACGAAATCCACGCAGACTCGGGGTAGAAAGCTTCAAAATCTACGCAAACTTGGGACAAGAAGCTTCAGAATCTACGCAGACTTTGATGAAGAAAACTTCAGAATCCACGCAGACTCGGGGTAGAAAGCTTCAAAATCCACGCAAACTTGGGGCAAGAAGCTTCAGAATCTACGCAGACTTTGATGAAGAAAACTTCAGAATCCACGCAGACTTGAGATAGAACTGCCAGCTGTCTTGATTCAGCATGCCTCGACTGACATAAAATCTCTGGTAGTGATTGCTTTTGTCAGTCACATTAAATGACAAGAAGCTCTTTTGGTACGCCAACTTGACGAAGGTTGAGTCTTGCTGAAGAAGATTTCAAAAATCACGCAATAGACGGCTGTGATCTCTCGAATTCTGTGCATACGTGGCATACGAAGAGACATTCTTCGACAGTTGTGCTGTCAGTCATAATTACTCTCTGACAAATGATAAGCTGTCTCCCCAGCGTGATTTGTAAATATTGTCTGGATCAACTGAGCGTGACTTTTGACTCTGTCCTGATCAACTCAGCGTGACTGTCATTTTTAAAAGGCCTACAAGACCCCCTTCAAAGTTTTCAAAAAATTGAAAAGACTTCAAAATTTTTGAAATACTTTGAAAATAAGATGATAAAATGAAATCAGTCACGCTGAGATGACTTCAAATTTTTTGGAAGTCGGAAAGACTTCAAAGTTCTTTGAGAATATCCAAATGAACTTATTAAATGTTATGATGACTCTTCATTTTCCGAGACTGATTACATCCTGTTTATGGTGGAATATGAACCGCCGGCGAGCTCTGTTATATAAACAGGGAGAGGATTCATTTAATCTTCATCTTACGTTAACATGACACCAAAAGAGAAAGCTGAGGAAGAAGCACGCAAGTTGGGCTTTTGTTCCCATGGTGACCCCACTTTTGGGGGTGAAGAGCCAGAGCCCCTTGTCTTCGAACTCAAAGATGATCCCTTGCAACTAGCCAAGAATTTCTTGAGCTATTTTGGCTTAGATGGCTCGTTCTCTTCTGATGGGCGCAGCCTCATAGAGCAGCGTGAAATGTTGAAGGCTCTGTTACACCGCATGGGGGTCAAAAGCGTAGAAGAACTAGGCATTAAGCTCAGTCGCTCTGGAAAATAGAGCGTATCTTTTGTGCTTTTGTTGCACTCTTTTTGTTTTGTCTTTTGTAAGGCTATCAGTGCCTGTCTTGAAGAATAAAGTACAACTTCTGTGTTTAATCTGCATGCATTAATGAATAATATTAATTAGCACCCTTTGACTATTTCCAATGTTGCTCTGTCTTCCAAAGCACACGTAACACTCATTCCACGGTTTACGAGCGCTATTTACGCGAATCTTTTCCAAGAATAGACTTGTACTTTGCCCTTTAAATAGATAGAAGAGTTTCACAGATACTCATCTCCCATTCCTCTTCTTCTTCTCTGAGAATGAAATTTTTGGGAGATTTCACTCTCAAACAGGAAAGCAATGTTTTCTAATGTTCGACTTCTGCGTACTGTATCAAACATGAGTTTGCCAATCCTTAGCACCAAACTTGAAGATAAGTCAGTGTAATACGTGTATTATTTTTGCTGTTGAAGATAGGCTTTCTGTTTCTTGTTTCTGATTTGAACAATACACGCCTGTTTCTGTTTGATAAATGCATACTGAATGATTTTTGTTGATACTTTCTGCAGAAACTTGGCTAAAAATTTTCTTCAGAACTGGCATTGGGGATGTGGATGTTGTGGAGAATATCCTGCTGACATCTACATCAGGGAGCTCATACGCTTTTAACGCGTAAATCAGACAACTCAGAACTCTTTGTGGGATAGAAGGGTCTTCCTCAGATGGTAGGAAGAGCCTTTATACACGAGAGTTGGATGGTGGAGTCAACTCTACCCCGAGAAATCGGGTAGTAGAGTTCCTTTCACGGGAGAACTAGAAATTGTATTCCAAGGTTTGGATACATTCCTGTCTTCCTTGAGAGGTTACCCCCAATCCACCAGTTGTATTGGCAGCACCACGACTTCGGGCTGCCATACTCTGTGGTTCTCCTCTCGTCTGAGAGAGAAGACCAGAGTTTGATTCCTGCTGATCTGGTCGTGACTGGGACCCAAACAGTCAGGAACTGCCACCAACAACGAACCTGACGGAGAAGGTCCGACGGAGAAGATCCAAAGAAGAAGATAGATCTCTATTAGGTTATTGTTGTGGTATAGAATAAAAATCCAAGATTTGTAATAGATTTCCATTATGATTTATAAGAAAGTCTAAGAAAATGTAATAGACTTTTTGTGGTGAAATGAGAATGGAAATGATAATTCTTCTATGCTCAAAGATTTGTATTTATGGATGAATTGTGGACATGATAGATAATGAAATCTTCTTTTCTGTTTTAGAGTATATGATATTATCAGAGGTATTATGGACGTGATAATATGTAGGAACTCAAAAGAAAATAGATTGATTTCTATGCAGAGGTCAAAAATGACAAATGAACAAGTAGATTCGGAATTGATTCAGAGGTTATGAAAATATGATCAATAACCCCACTTTAATAAATTGATAGAAGATCATGAACGGACGAATAAATGAACGGATGAATCGTCGGATGAACGCAATTAATGGATGGATGAACCGCCGGATGAACGTGACGTTTCATTATTTGTAGAACTTCTGCCTATAAATATAGCAGAAATTTGACAAGAACGAACACTTCTTCTTTTAAACATAAAAATGTCGTCTGAAGAAGCATTCAAGAAAACTGGAATTGCCTCAAAAGTTCAGAAAGGCACTGAAGAACATCATGTTGATCCAGTTCAATCGAAGAAGACGGAAGCAGGCGAAGGTTCGTCTGCACCCAAGCCACCAAGGGACATTCTGGATTTCCTGCTCGAACCAGGAAAGACTGAAGAAGAAGAAGCCATGAGGATGGCCGTTTGCAAGTTCTTCGTGGGTTCTAGCAAGAAGGTTCTCGACTCTTTTGCTGATCACGTCTTCGAGAAGGACGGCAGTGGCCCACATCCAAATGTAAAAAAGGATGATAGTGATCTTCTTTAATATCATGTATCATCATTCATGATAAAAATAAAATAAAAATTTTATTTCTAAACATGAAACTGTCTGATGATTACAAGCATTACATTTATACATAGTACTTTTTAAGGAATTTGCTATTAATAGGCATCAAAACTTTTCGACCATCCAATTCTGAGAGTTGATAAGCTCCATTTGAGAAAACTTTGCTCACAATATAGGGTCCTTCCCACTTTGCGTCAAATTTGCCCTTGCTCATATGAGTCATAGTCATAGGACGTCTGACAGTTAGAACAAGTTCTCCTTTTTTATACGCCCGAATTCTGACTTTCTTATTAAAAGCTCTTGAAATTCTAGCTTGATAGAATTCAATATTCTGTTGAGCAGATAATCGCTTTTCATTCAGAGCTTCTACTTCTTGAAGTCGAAGACGATCATTATTTTCTACAGTGAGTTCATTAGCGATTGCTATCCTTAAAGAAGGAATTTGAATCTCTAATGGAAGAACAGCTTCGCAACCATACACCAGAGAGAAGGGTGTACATTTAGTAGCATTACGAACTATAGTGCGATAAGCCCACAAATATTCACCGAGCTTCTCACTCCAATTACGTTTGTTAGTAGAGACAAACTTCTTTAGGAGTTTGATGATGGTCTTGTTGAAAGCTTCTGCTAATCCGTTAGCTGCCGAATTATATGCGGTAGAAGCCACATTATTGATCCGGTGATCGTCACAGAATCGAGTAAACTTCTGACTGACGAACTGTGGTCCGTTATCATGAATAATGCGTCGAGGAACACCAAATCTGTAGATGACGTGGTGTTTAATAAAGCAAATGACATTGGACGTCTTAACTTCAGACAAAGGAATGGCTTCGGCCCATTTGGAGAAGTAATCGATTATTGCAAGAATAAACCGATGACCCTTGAATGATGGCGGATTGATCGGACCAATAATGTCCATGCCCCAAGCTTCGAAGGGCCATGATGCTGCCGTCGGATGTAGAAATTCCGAAGGTTGATGAATAAAATCCGCATGGATTTGACAAGCTTTACACTTCTTTGCATATTCGATGGCGTCTGATACCGTAGTAGGCCAATAATAACCCATATGTCGAATACGGTCTTGAAGTTTTGGTCCAGGCTGATGTGCTCCACAAGTTCCATCATGTGCTTCACGAATAATTTGTTGAGCCTCATCACCGGCAACACATCGGAGAAGTAAACCATCATAGGCTCGACGATATAAGGTCTTTGTTGTATGATTATAATAGAATCGGAATGATCATCGTCTGATAGATGCTGCTTCACTCGGATCATCCGGAAGAATATCAAACAATACAAAATCTAAGAAAGGAAGTCTCCAATCCGTATCCGTATTTTGATTCTCGGCCGAATGACTGAAGATGAATTCCATGCTGGAATCAGATGAAGATGATGAAGATTTACGACCAAATCCAAATCCTCTTGTTGTGTTGACGTCATGAGATGTTGATTCTTCAGTGTCAACTGGAAGTCCTAGGGTCAGGTTATTTTCAAGATGAAATAATTCTCGATTGCGAACAAGAATCATTTGTTGTCGTCTAATTGGGATAGCCAACACCGCTGCAAGATTAGCTAGAGCATCAGCTTATGTGTTACATGCTCGTCTAACATGTTCAATGAAGAATTCTTCAAACGAATAAGCCATAATTATAGCTGATCTATGATAAGAAACCAGATCTTGATGGCGGACTTCATAAGTACCCTTTATCTGATTGACAATGAGTTTAGAGTCTCCGTACGCCTCCAAATGTTGAATATTTAGATGTTTAGCGAGTTGAAGACCAATGAGTAATGCATTGTACTCAGCTACATTGTTTGAACACGGCTGATCGAGAGAATAAGCTCTTTGGATAGCAAGACCTTCTGGCGATACAAGAACGATTCCAACTCCAGCGATAACATCACCATTAGGACCTATCCTTGAAGCTCCATCAAAGAATAGACGCCAAGTAGGATCTTCTTCAGCAATTTGGTTTGAATCTAGGACTTCATCTGGAATTTCGTCATAGAGTTTTGAATCTTCTGGAATTGAATGAGCAGCCAGAAAATCAGCTAAAGCTTGTCCTTTGACTGACTTCTGAGGAATATAATACATGTCATACTGTACAAGTAGGATTCCCTAGTTAGCTAATCGAGAATTCAAAACACTGGGTTTCTTCATCATGATCCGTATAGGATTGATCCTGGAGATGACATGAATAGTCTGGCCAATGATATAATGTCATGTCTTTTGAACAGCGAACATCAAGGCTAGACATTCTTTTTCGACCGGTGAATATCGAGGTTCAGCTCCGGTCATAGTACGACTGAGATAGTAGATGACTTGTTCATGACCATTTTGATTCTTTTGAGCGAGTAATGCACCCAATGAATGACTCATTGCTCGAGTATATAGGAGAAATGGAATTCCTGAAACGGGAGGTACCAATACTGGAGGGCTCATCAGATATTGTTTTATATCATCGAATGCTTTCTGATATTCATCATTCCAGACAAAAGAAACTCCTTTCTTCATAAGTTTGTTGAATGGTCTGCAGCGTCCTGATAAATTAGAGATGAATCTCCTGATATAAGCGATCCTTCCTTGAAATCCTCGTAGCTCTTTTAAGGTGTGTGGAGGACGCATCTCTTGGATGGCTTTGATCTTCTCGGGATCCACGTGTATACCTTTAGAGGTAATAACGAAGCCGAGAAATTTACCACTAGAGACGCCTAAGAAGGACTTAGTAGGGTTCATCTTTAATTGATGTTTACACATTAGATCAAATATAGTCTTCAAATCTTGGATATGATCTTCCTTTTGTCGACTTTTGACTGCAATATCATCAACATAGCATTCGACTGTTTTTCGCAAATGTTCACGGAATATAGTGCTCATAGCTCGTTGATAAGTTGCTCCTGCATTCTTGAGACCGAATGGCATAACTGTATAACAGTATGTACCGATCGGCGTTCTGAAAGAAGTGTGCTTCTCGTCATCTGGAAACATTTTAATCTGATTGTATCCAGAATACCCGTCCATGAATAACATCCGCTCAAATCCACAGGTATTATCAATCATGACATCAGTGATTGGTAGAGGGAATTCGTCTTTAGGGCATGCCGCATTGAGATCGCGGAAGTCTATGCATACTCTGACCTTGCCAGTCTTTTTAAGGACAGAAACTATGTTAACCACCCAATCGGGATGTTGTTCCTCTCTAATAAACCCGAAGGTTATGAGTTTATTGACTTCAACTTCAATTGCATCCATAATATCTGGACGAAATCGTCGCTGTTGTTGTTTGACCGGTTTGGCATTCGGCAAGATATTGAGCTTGTGAGTTGCAATTTGTGGATCAAGTCCTGGCATATCTTCATAACTCCAAGCGAAGATGTCGATGTAGTCACGAATGAGTTTGATCATGTCTTGCTTATCAGGTTCAGAAAGACTTTCACTAATGAATATTGGTTTGGGAGATCCCTATTCACCAACATCTATTTGAACAAGTTTGTCTTCAGTCGAAGGTTCTTTTTGCTCGAAACGGAACTCACATTGATTATCTAATCTTTGGGCCCATTGTTCCGATTCAGGTGTGATTTCAAACTCTTCTTCGTCTTCATCACTTTCTTCAGAATGGTCAATGGAAACCATGTTGGAAGACAGAATGTTGCAGTAGAAGTCCCCGATACTTGTATCGGAATCCCAAGAGGTGGTACTAGAAGAATCAGATATCTTATCTTCGTCAGACTCGGGATCTTCATGGATAATATTGATAAAAGGAGTAGGAGCTATATAGCCCAGTCCGCATTTCGTCCTTCCATATTTCAGAGGAGGAATACGAACAGGCATTTTTCTTCCCTTTCCACTATTGAGGCCAGTCCTGAAGTCATAGCCCATATTTTTGATGATGTCTTTAGATTGCTGACTATAACAACGTAGTTGTAATCTTCCAGTGTCATCATTTTTGTCTTCATCTTCTAAATCAGAAGGACTTTGGGGCCCTTTATAGAAGAATATTGGAATGTCTCCTGGCTTTCTGCTGGGAACTAGAAAGTATGAAGATTGTACAGGTTCTAGGGATACATCTGTATGAACAGTCTGTACAACCCCTATGGTTATTGCGTTCAAGTCATCTAACAAATGTAAATAACTATGAACATAATTACACACATCAGCATACTGCAAAGATGGAGACTTTTTATTAAATGTAAAAGCAGCAATATTTACATTGGGAGAAGGCTGAGCCTTAGAGATTTTAGCCAAGTTAATGACTAAAGGGGGAGAAGAAGAACGAGAAGAAGCGTTGTTTCGATTAAGATCGATAACAAATGGCTCAGAAGAGGTGAGCTCCCTTGAAATTTGAGATGGAAGAATAATCCGCCCTCCAACTAGATTTAGCAGAGTATTCTGTTTCATATATGGCGATGCAGGAATTACAGTACGCCCACTGACAGGAATAATCATTGTGTCTTGAGCAAACGACTGAGGTAACGGAGAAATCCGTCCACTCACCGGAATGATGAAAGAACCTTCTTCAGAGAGTTTGGGAGATTGTTGCTGAATAGTTCGACCTTTAACAGGAATTATTAAGGTCTCACTTTGTGAATCCTCTTTCTCCATAGCTTATATAACCCTTGTATACTCTTCTTTGTACATTCGGGAATCATTGAAATAAGCTTCAACCCCATGGAAGGGATTTATATCAGCAACTTCGTTTTGTACTCTTCCATTGCTATCAATGTATTTAAAACACTGATGAAGAGTAGAAGGCACCACATTATTTTCATGAAGAAAGGGCCTCCCCAGAAGAAGATTATAGGATCCCACGATCTCGATCACATAGAAAGTGACTTTGGATCTGAAATCGCCTATCTGAAGCTTCAGATGAATCTTTCCCAAAGGCTTGCTTCGGCTTTGATTGAATCCCAGGATAGTAGTAACCGTCTTAGAGAGCTTGTGAAGAGGGATTTTTAGTTCATCCAACAGACTCTTTGGCATTATGCTTATAGCAGACCCTGGATCAATGAGGATACGATCTATCTTCATTGTATCGATATAACCGGTGTAGTAGAGAGGCCGATCATGTCGATTATCCTCCAATAGCATGTCATCTTGTATAAAGGTGATATTTGGGATAATTTCCAATACACTGTTGCAATGTAAGCAAGTGGCAGGTTCTGCATCTGGCTTCTTCAATTGTGCAAGACAAGAGTCAGCCTGTAGAAGTGCTTCACTTAATGTCTCCCGAGTCTCTTTGGAAAGACGTAGAAGTTCAAAGAGGGACATTCTAGCTGGAGTATTAGCAAGCTGAGCTAAAATGTCGAAATTATAAGGCTTCTGAAGTCCAAGAGGAGAGGACTTCTTGATTGGCTTATCAAACCGAGCCTGTTGTTTGCCTTTCTCCAGAGCTGTAGGCTTAGGAGGAATAGGTTCAGTGGATGATTCTTCTTCAGAAGGAACATTAGAAGCATCTTTATCAGCTTGAGGGATATCAAGAGGATCCTCAGGATTTTTGGAATAATCCTTTAGATAAGGTTTCCCCGTTCGAGTAGCACTAACAAGTGCTTCTTCTTTCTCTTTTGGCTCTGTGTCAGGAATAGATCCAAGAGAAGACATATGACATGATTTAATCTTTCCAGCCTTCTTGGACTTTCGAGAAGTAGTCTTTTGAGGAGAAGGCGATTCAAAATCTGTCACTAGATCAGGATGGATCCACATGATTTCTCCAGTTTCCAAAGTGATTGGCACTAATCCTTCAGACCGTGGAGGAGGAAGATTCACTATGTCAAGAGTTGCCTTGGGAATAGGAACGATCCCACTTTCAAGGAGTTGAGGAGGAAAATCTCTAAATTGCATAGAGACGACGTTGGAGGTGACGGTCTTCTCTTTTGGAGTAAGAGAGATAGCTCCAGATTTAATCATTTCTTGGATCTTTCCTTTCAGTACATAACATGTACGAATTGTATGACCCAGCATTCTGTGATATGGGCAGTATTTGGGATGATCTGTTTTACTAGCTTCATCAGGTTTCTTGATCTCAGGTAATTGTATCTTATTACCTTTCAGCAGACATTCAAAGATACCAAGGACATCGTCGTCATCGAAAGAATATTCTTCTTTGGGGCAAGGTGTTCTTGGTTGTTAAGTTGTAGGAGAGGTTTGAACAGTTGATGCATCTTTGCTCTGAAAATTAACTTCAAGAGTTTCTTTTCCCTTGTGAGCATTGTTTTTATTGTTAGTACCTTGACCTATTTCTTTAGGAGTCATCTGCACTCCTAAACCTTTGAAGGTTTCAGCACTAATTTCTGCGGCCTTAGCACTAACTATAAAAGAAGGCCAGTCTTGGAATTGAGTGGATCCTGTCCACATGCTAATGATTGGCAACAAGTTTGATTGGCATGTGTCGATGGTGACAGCATCAGGAGTTCCAAGAGGCATCTTTAGAGCTTCTCTTCGAAACCGTTCAATGTACTCTTCTGTAGTTTCATTATTTTTCTGCTTGATTCTAATAAGAGCAGACATAGTCATGTCATTGAGCCCTTCATAGAACCGTTCAAGAAACATCTGTTTGAAATCGAAAAATGAGGTAATGCTCCCATCTGGGAGACTTCTATACCATTCATAAGCCGTTCCCTTGAGACATCCAACAAACACCCGAGTAAGGAGGGCGTCGCTTGGTTGCAGCTGATCAGTCATCACTTCAAAGTGATTAATGAACTGACTTGGAGAAGTGGTTCCATCATAGAATGAGATAGTGGGTGGCTTGTATTTAGGAGGATATGATACTTGCTTCTATTCTATCGAATAAGGTTGTTTGATGCCTAACCTTTGTAAACCATCTTTCTGTTTGAATGTCTCGAATTGAGTTTTGAGATTCCTCAATTCTTTATTAACAATTCCAGAAGATTGTGGAGTTGTAACTTGTAGAGAATAGTTGGGAGGAGGAACAGCATTGTAAGCACTACCCCCAGCTCCAGAGAGACTAGGTTTGGTTGAGCTGGTCCAGGAGTATTAGATTGTACTGCTGGAGGAACTTGTACTGGACTCATATCAGTGTCAGTTGGTATGGCATCTGGTACAGTCTGTCGATTTTGTATCTGTATTGCCATGAGTTCATACATCGACTTCATAGTATCAGCCATAGACTTCATTTGTTGTTCCAAAGAAGCAATTCTTTGATCTTGAAGAGTCAAGGAAGAAGAAGGTTCATCAGTATTCCCATCAACCATATAAGTCGTGACTGTACGAGGAATTATTGATGAACTGGTAGATGTTGTTTGTTCTGAATCATTGCTTTGTGCATCAAAGTCAATTATAGGAGAACTACCCCCAGTAGGAAGAGGTGGGAAGTTAGATTCTCCAAGGAATTCAGAATCATCTTCAGAGATTAAATTTCTTTGACTAGAGGCCAGGACTCTTGCTCTGGTATTTCTATATACTCCATCTGGACTATCAACTCTACCCCCAGCATCCCGAGAGGTCATATTGGCAGAAGCAAACAAAGGCTCATCTTCATCAGGCATAGGTTCACACTGAATTCGATTGAAGACAGATTGCCGTTTTGTTTGACATCTGCATTGCATTGTGACTCTTGGCTGGAAGTCACATTCATGATCAACATGATCATGAGCCATTGATTGACATCTGCATTAAATTATGACTCTTGGATAGAAGTCACATTCAGCATGGTCCTTTGACACAGAATCACTTCTTCTCTTCTGTTGAAGATATTCTCGTAAATCTGTTTGTGAAGATTGAGGAATATATTTCCTGTTCTTGGGTCTTGATGGCTCTTGATTATATAGAGAATGATTAATATGAGCCACATAGTTTCTTGCATACTCTGCGTCTGGATCTCTTATCCTTGTTTCCAACTGGTATGGTTTCTTAACCCCAGAAGTGTTAATTTTTGTTCTTAGATCAGTTGGAGGTAACACATTGGTTTTGGTCACATGGAGTTTTCCTTCCATTGATCTGGATATTTGCAGAGAAGGAAGAGTTGAACCACCCCCTTGATTAGGGGTTGGTAACAGACCTTTTTTAGACAAATTATGTGCCCAATTCGAAGAAGTCATAGAAGAAAACATTAAGGAATGTTTCTTCTTAGACTCATTCAAGTTTTGAGACATAAAATATCCAGAAGGAAGAGTAGTCAAAAGACCATCTCCTTTTCTTTGATTAACAAAATTGTCAGTCAAAGCTGTTCCTGAAGTAAAAACTACAGGAGCAGAAGAAACAACTAAAGAGTTATTTCTCTTCGAAGGGACTTTGTGTGGAAGACCACCCCCAGTTCTGGTAGAACTTGGCAAAGAGGAAGAGATAGCTAAAGAGCTATTCTTCTTAGATGAAATATACGCTGAAACAGGCTTGGTTAAAGAACCAGTGCTGTTGGCGTGACTTTTGACTTTGGAAATACACGCTGGAATAGATTTGGCTAAGGAGCCAGTATTGTTAGCATGATTGTTGAGGTTGAAATTGCACGCTGGAACAGACTTGGCTAAGGAACCAGTGTTGTCAGCGTGACTTTTGAGGTTGAAATTGTACGCTGGAACAGATTTGGCTAAGGAGCCAGTACTGTCAGCGTGACTTTCAACTTTGGAGACACACACTGGAACAGATTTGGCTAAGGAGCCAGTACTGTTAGCGTGATCTTTGATTGCTGTCATCTTCGAGCGCACAAGAGTGTGCGTGCTTGCAGTAGAGTTCTTGCCAGTGTTAGGAGCAGACACTGTGGTAGAGACTTCACCATTGACTGCCAACTGATTCTTAGGGACATAGATAGAGTGTCCCTTCGACTTGGCAGTGATGATGGAGGCTGTAGTGGGCTTACCACTCTTAGCCCGCTGCATTTCTTCATAGGCGAGTTGATCGAATTGGATCGTCATCACCTTCTTCGTCGAGCCGATTGACGAAGTATCGCATTGAGTTGTTGCCATCTCAGAAGAGGAGATGGTTTTCCCCAGCAGAGTCGCCAATTTGTTTTCCATAAATAAATTCCTTTATTTATTGTGTATCTGGGAAAATTACAACTGTGGAAATCTGATCTAGAAGATGATCACTTTATCCCTTGGACTATGCGAAGAAGAAAAGCTTTCAAAATTTTGACAGTAGATAACTATGTATCCGTACCATGAATGAAAAAAAAGAACTCTATTTATAGAGTCAAAAATAATAACTGAAAAGACAACTGTCTTCACAGCCTGTGCTTAGTTGAAAATCACGCAGGATTTAACATACGCAAGGTTGTGAGAAGTTACTGGACGTGGCCTGTAACTGTTGGACACATGGTAATCATGCATGAGTCGTATGCAAGTTACAGGACACGCAGGCGAGAGATCAGTGGCATGGCTGCCACGTACTCCAATTTGATGAAATCCACGCAGACTTGTTGAAGACGAAATCCACGCAGACTCGGGGTAGAAAGCTTCAAAATCCACGCAAACTTGGGGCAAGAAGCTTCAGAATCTACGCAGACTTTGATGAAGAAAACTTCAGAATCCACGCAGACTCGGGGTAGAAAGCTTCAAAATCCACGCAAACTTGGGGCAAGAAGCTTCAGAATCTACACAGACTTTGATGAAGAAAACTTCAGAATCCACGCAGACTTGAGATAGAACTGCCAGCTGTCTTGATTCAGCGTGCCTCGACTGACACAA
Organism: Iris pallida; assembly: GCA_029216955.1. Classification (NCBI taxonomy): domain Eukaryota; kingdom Viridiplantae; phylum Streptophyta; class Magnoliopsida; order Asparagales; family Iridaceae; genus Iris; species Iris pallida. The sequence continues at coordinate 50,377,745 of JANAVB010025196.1, forward strand.
AATCTCTGGTAGTGATTGCTTTTGTCAGTCACATTAAATGACAAGAAGCTCTTTTGGTACGCCAACTTGACGAAGGTTGAGTCTTGCTGAAGAAGATTTCGAAAATCACGTAATAGACGGCTGTGATCTCTCGAATTCTGTGCATACGTGACATACGAAGAGACATTCTTCGACTGTTGTGCTGTCAGTCATAATTACTCTCTGACAAATGATGAGCTGTCTCCCCAGCGTGATTTGTAAATATTGTCTGGATCAACTGAGCGTGACTTTTGACTCTGTCCTGATCAACTCAGCGTGACTGTCATTTTTAAAAGGCCTACAGAGTGTTCACAGGAGAGAAATTAGGAGGGGTTGGCTTGGTCGTGGGAGACCAGGCCAAAACGTGGGCAATTTGTTATTTTTTATTTAAAAATATATAATCAGAATTTTAAAAGAAGGAAAAAAAAAATGGGTTCGGAACTGAGATCAGGTTCGAGTTCGGGGTCGGTGTCTGGACTCGGGGTCGAACTCCGGGCACGGGATCGGGGATAGGGCCACAATCAAAAATCAATGATAATTTTCTTTAAAATAATATTTTTCCTAATTCCGACTAATAAATAATAATAATAATAATATTTATAATAATAATAATAATAATAATAACTAAAATTATGCTACAATTCAATAATTAAAGATTCTAGAAAAATTTCGGGTTTCACAGTGATTTACATTCCAATTTTATACTACTTGGCGCTAATGTAGGATGTATAATTTCTATAAGGGTTTATATATATATATAGAAACTCTCATATAATATATATATATATATATATATAATATATATATATATATATATATATATATATATATATATATATATATATATATAGAAACTCTCATATAAATTCTTCATCTCTCATAGAACCTACATGTAGAAACTCTCTTAGAAATTTTCCATCTCCTACATAAATTAATATTGAGCCTTACTTTCAAAATAGATTATTAAATGAGAACGATTGGAAATTATTTTTGGGTAAAATTTCTATGCAGAAACTCTACCAACCATAATAGAAATTTTCTTAGAGCATCTCCAAACATATTATCTTGTAATGTGTTGTGATTCCTATGTAACATTAGCCCAAGACAATGACTTTCCTATTTGTCAAGGTTATATTCACAAAAGACAATAATGAAGTAGAAAATTAGTCTACAATCCAAACGTATTTAGATGCTTATTTTTTCCAACTTCCAAGACAAAGTATTGAGATGCTTAGATTTTTTTTCCAACTTTCAAGACAACAACTCCTCTTTTTTATTTTTTTCTAAATATTTTTTTATCCATAATTGATGACATTGAGGTAAAGACATTGTCAAGTACATTGTCTAGAACTAGACAACCCATTTCACGATATCTTCTATAACTTTTGTCACATTTCAAATGTCTTCTATAACTTTTGCCACATAAGTTTCACAATTTACTTGACAATTGCATTGGAGATTGATTTTTGAATAAATGTTTGTTATTCATATGTGGCAATAACATTTTTCCAAATTCATAATTGGGTTGGAGATGCTTTTATAAAAGTTTGTTATTTATATGTGGCAATAACTTTTTTTTCCAAAGTCATAATAGGGTTGGAATTGATTTCCTTTCATTTACTTTCCGCGAACCAAACGAGGCCTTATAGTAAGTAGGATAGAAACAAAATTTAGAAGTCCCTATTAGAGATGGTTTTTTCAATTACAAATCACACACCTACACGTCTTTACGATTGGGGGACTCGAACGTTGTCGGCCTCGTCTGATGTCCGCATTACTTTCCACATGAGCTATAAGCACTGGAACCAGTAGAGACAGGTTTAGCTTCCATCTCTAACTATCCAAATAATCTGGCAAGTCTAGAGACAATTATTTAAACATTTTGTACCCATATATTCTACAACTTGGGCCTCCATATGAACACTCATGCCCGCAGGCTTAAACATAAAATTTTAAAAACTCAGCCCACTAAAGACGATCTCGCTCTCTCCCTCCCTAAAACCCTAGGAAGGGTTGAAAAAGAAGGGGAAAACAACAAAAAAACCCTAATTTTTTACTCTATTTTTTCATCAATTGAAGCTTTTCCCCAAATAGTGAAACCTTGATGCAAAGATGCAGCACGATGACATGATATGGCAAGTCATCATACACAATCACTGTAATTTCATGGCCAAGTACGTCCCCCCCCCCCCCCCCCCCCCCCCCCCCAAGTTTCCACTCAAAATTAGTTTTTCGTCTAACTCTATAAAGTTGGTGTCATTTTGAAGAGTCACCACCGAAATACTCTGTAAAAGTTTTTTTTTTGTAGTTTACAATCATAGTCACACTATGCCCATATTGGTTATGCTTCGATTTTCATCAAAGAGCATTCAAACCCATTCTTTCCTAATTGGCTGATGTTTTCGACGGATTGTAGTTTGATGTGTTCTTTTGGTATAATTAATATTTTTAGCATTCAAGGTAAGTTAGAATAGTGTCAGCGTCGACTAAAATTGATATTTCATAGAAACAACTACATATATCACATTTATTGGAAGATTTCCTGTGAAATCCATAATTTTTTGTTTCAATTACATTTTAATTAATTGGATAATTTGTTTGTTAAATTATTATTATTATCATTATTAATTGTTAATTTTGGAAAATCGTATTTTTAGAAAATTATTATTCATAGAATTTTTAGTATTTGGTCTGAAAGTCCCGAACCCGTCACGAACCCAATATCGGTTTTTCCGAAACAAATCTTTAAGTCCCTTAGTATATATTTATATGTATAAATTCTATTTTTCTTATTAAAAGAAAAGATTTCTTTTCCTTTCCTTTAACTCTCATTAAAATCTCTCTCTCACTTCCCTAAAACACCAGCGAAACCTTTCCTTTCCCTTCCATTTACTCCACAGCCGACCCCTCTTTTCCGTTTCTGAAAGCTCGAGTCCCCTGATCTCCCGTAAATCGTCGGCGACCTTTTTCTTCACGTAAACCCAAGCCTCACTCCCTATAAAGTCCTTCCCCTCTCCCTCTACCTCTCTAAGCCCTAGCCCCAAGCCCTAACCCGAGCTCCCACCGGCTGTGCCCCTCTCGGCGACCCCCTGGCCGCGCCCTCCCGGTGACTCCCGACGTCGATCCCCTGCGAGTCAGCCCCGGCCCGACCCGCCCAGATCAGCGCCCAGTCCGCCCAGGCCAGCGACCACTCAGCCCGAGCTCGGCGACCCCGCCTCCGTTGTTCCCGCGGCTACCGGCCGACCACCCCCTTGCACGCGCCCCTCCGGCCCGAGCCCTATCCCCGCGGCTGTCCAGTGCCCCGACCCACTGTCCTCAGTGTTTTGCGGGTTGCGATCTGTTGTTTCCGTGGCCGTGCCCCGCTGTCCGCGTGTTCTAGATTATTCCGAGTTCGCGGTATATCTATTTCTTCCCTAATTTTCACCTGAGAGCTCTAACCGAGCATTCGAGGTATATTTTCCTGTGTCCCTCCCAATGAGTCGATGATGACACGGTCTTAATCCCGATATGGAATTCGATTGTTGCATATTTAGTTCTGATTTCTAAGTCGAAATTTGTTCGTTGGGTTTTTCGATTTTAAATTCAGAATTTATGCTGTGATTTGGGTTTCGTATTCCGATTCCTATTCGGATTTAGTTCTGTTATTTCCGACTTCGATTTGGAATAGTCCGTTCTGAAAATCGGTTTCCGATTTCGAGTTTGATAATTTATGAGTTCGGATTCTTGGATTGAGTTCTGTTGTTACTTGGAACACTTGTATAGATGGCCTAAGCTCAGTTGATTCATTCTTGTATATATATATGTATATGGCTTTGAGATGAATTTTGGTTGATTTTCCAGTTATGTATTTTTGGTGTTGGCGTTATTCCTTGTTTGGAATATTTTGGTTGTTATCTTTCCATTATTGGGTTATCCCGATTACAAAGGAGATGCTGTCCGATTTTTTCTAAAATATTTTGAAAAACCTTTTGGTTATTTCTCGAGTTCAGTTCTTGAAATTTGACGACTTTTCGGTTGGTTGATTTTCGAAAACCACTTTTGGGCGACAACCATATCGGTCCATGGGCCCTAGCGAAATGCAAACGAAACCGAAATTTTCGGACGTTGAGGCATAAGCTAGAATGCAACATGACACTTTGGACCAAGTCTGAGACTTACCATATTTTTATATTTTAAATTAAATTACTATTTTAGAACATATTACTGGCCAATAGTATTTTGAGTACAGGGCCTCGGCCTGCTGAATGGACCGCATCCCGGCGTTCAGAGCTCACCAGCAATTTAATTACTTTTAATTCAATTAATTTATGTAAAGTTTTGTAAGGGCATAATCCCAGTCTTTATTTCTTTCTTTGTGGTTTTGTAATTGCGTAAAATAGTTTTGGTTTATTTTGGTTTGTTTTTCTGGTTTCGTTAGTTATCGATAAATGCGTAGAATAATAAATTGAATATTTATTTTATATAGAAAATTAAATAATTTTCCCACATTTAGTTAATAATAAAATATAAATTTGTATTATTTAAACAAATTTATGTTTTTCATTTAAAGAAAAACCTAGGTTTAGATATATTACAAAATACAAAGTTTTGCCAAATAATCGAAAAATGCGAATTTTCTCAATAAATGTTAACTTGACTTTTATTTCATTAAATTAATGATTATAAATCGCATCGATACGCGTGTTATGATAGAATAACATAAAACTTGACTAGGATCAAATTTTAGAGATTGTAACTAGTACACCTAGATATGGTTCAAATAAGTTTCTAAGAAGGGATTCTCAACTGTAGGATTTTGAGGACGAGTCTGATTTCTTTTCCAGTATCGATTTCAAATTCAGTCATAAACCAAGGCAAGTACAGTTATGTTTATTTTTCAATTTAATTAGTAATTATAATATTGCAAGATTAAACCACATTGCTACACGGAACTCTCTCCTAGAGTATTGTTATTGATTGTGGGATTGGGGGAGTAGTGTGGTGTTCTATGACCAATACCTTCATATTATATAATTGTGCGAGCTTACTCCTTTTCATACGGGGATAAGCCGTATCGTATCACAAGGATACTATTGTACAACCCAACTCGGTCATAAGCATTACATACTCAAATTATATTGTTCTCAATTATGGAAAATATTGTTCAAGTATTTCAAACTGTTTAAAATTACAAATTTCTAATTATTAGTTGAATTTTTAGATTTTCATAATTGTACTTTGCTCCTTTCCTGACTGGATTCTCCACCCCCAATAGGTTCCATTGATGATGCTGAGCTATTGATTAATAGCTATTATGATCCTGAGCTTTACCCAGCTGTGCTGCTAGAGTCCCAATCGGACGATGTTGATCTCGGGGCTGATGAGCCAACTTTCTAGATGATGACATTCCTTTTTATTTTTTATGTTTAAATTTAAGACAGTTTATTTCAGTTTTAAATTATCAGATGTATCAGATGAAACTTTCTGTTGGACAAGATTTTAATATTCGTAAAATTTAAAAGTTGTGACAAATATACATTGTGTTGTTGAGATTACCTGCAAGTGGATACAGCTTACTGCCGCCGTCTCACAACGGTGCAGGCTGGGCATGATCCGATTCGACCCAACAATTTGGGACCGGATCGTGACATGTTTTTAGTGGTGGCCCATGCAGGTTTAATCAACAACTTAGGTAAATATTTAGAACACTAGAACATTAATTTGTTACAACATAGGACCAAAATATATTATAAATAAATATTTTTCTTTGTTATAGACTGGTAGGCTACCTTGCTTATGTTTTGCAATCCTAAACCTTCCAGAGTATGGCCACAGACAAGACCAACACTGCTGGCGATGGGTTGTCATCACCCGATCACACCCCACCTCCTCAATCAAGTCCGAATCCTACACCTCGGCAGCTGACCGATCGTCCCTATAATGTACCAGCACCCCGTAGATTTTATACTACTACTCAAGTGTCAGATCCTGTATCTTCCCGGATTGAACAGCAAGCCCCTGCGGTAGTGCCCGATCAGCTGCCCCACCAGTGCCCGTGGACCCTACCGACCTCGTAGGCCTGCTACGAGGAGTGCTTAAGGCACAGAGAACTCAAGCTGAAGCTCATCGCGAACAGACTGCGATTATGAGAGAAGGCATGGAGAATGCCTACAATGTGGCTATAGCTGCACTTGAGAGAGAAGAAGCAGCCCAATCTGAACCAAGGCCTGCTAAAGTCGACGATATTGAGAAATTTAAGAAGCTGGGCCCTCGACCTTTCAAAGGAACCGAGGGAATTATTTATGCTGACGAATGGATCGACAGCATGGAGCGTCTCCTCAGCGTTGCGAGACTTCCAGATGACCTTCAAGTTGAAGATGTGGGACTCCAACTGCAAGATGTAGCAAGCACCTGGTATCGGAATGAACCCCGACTCCAGGACAGGCAGCTTGACTGGAACACCTTCAAGAGGTTGTTCCACAGAAAGTTCTTTCCAACATCAGAGTTACGGGAGATGGAAAGACAATTTCAAAATTTGAAGCAAGGGAACATGACGGTTGGTGAATATGCAGCAGAGTTTGGTCAACTTAGTCTCTTTGCCAAGAACTTGGTTGTTGACCCCGCCGATCGTGCTGAAAGATTCAGGTATGGACTGAGGGAAGAGATTCGCACTCCTGTGATCGCAGGCGGCGCCAAGACGTATGAGAGGATCCTAATACGAGCTCAGGATATAGAGAAGAGTCAGCCTGCTCGTTCAAAGAGGGAGTATTCTGGAACCAGCAACTTCCAGAGTAACCAGAAGAGGCCCAACCACAACAATAACAACAGGCCTTCTCACCACCACCACCACCAGCACCATCAGACGAGGACCAATGTCAGAGCACCGCAGAAGCAGATTCCTGTCTACGATTTCTGCAAGAGGCCAGGACATCAGGCGAACATCTGCAGGAAAAAGCTAGGACATTGCCTAGTTTGTGGGTCTGCCACCTACCAAGTGAGGGACTGCCCCACGGCATTCAATCGGAATGGAAGAACACCGCAGAAGGCTCCCCTACCCACTCAGCAACAACAGTTTGGGCAACACCAACAGAAGACTGGGCGAGCTTTTGTCCTAGCAGCAGACGAGCAAGCGCCAGAACAGGAACCCACCGCTGATGTCATCACAGGTTCTATTTATGTGCATTCACATCCTGTTTTAGCATTATTTAATTCGGGTGCATCACACAGTTTTATAGCAACAAAATTCATCTCTGAACACCACCTAGTTACGGGATTTAGCAAGAAGATATGTAGAGTTATGACTGGTGGTGGACCCATACCCATCACTGAGACCTGTAACTGCCCTATAACTATCTCAGGACACAAATTCTTAGCACCCTTACTTGTGATGCCCTTACCTAACTATGATGTAGTCGTAGGAATGGACTGGTTAAGTAAGCAGCATGTACTGATAGATTGTCACAGAGGATGTGTAGTCTTCAGCCCACCTGAAGAGCCGGAGTTTGAAATCTCTCGAGTTCCGGAAGATATGGAGGGTATTACCTACTCCTCTATCACCGAAGAACCTGGACCTCCTCATCCTATCATAGCAGAATTCATGGACGTCTTTCCTGATAGTCTTTCGGGATTACCCCCAGATCGAGATATAGAATTCACCATCGACCTAGTTCCCGGCTCTGCCTCTATTTCTCGAGGATGCTACCGAGTCAACCCTAAGGAGGCCAAAGAAATGATGGTCCAGATCAATGATCTGAAGGCCCTTGGATTTATCAGAGATGGAGCCTCATCCTGGGGAGCACCTGTCTTGTTCGTGCCCAAGAATGATGGAACTGTGCGGATGTGCATTGACTATCGGGCGCTGAACAACATCACCATCAAGAACAAGTACCCTCTGCCCCGGATCGATGACTTGTTTGATCAACTAAGTGGAGCTAAGGTATTCTCGAAGATAGATCTTCGATCTGGCTACCACCAAATCAAGGTCAGGAAGGAGGATATTCCAAAGACGACATTCAACTCCAAATATGGTCAGCATGAATTTTTGGTCATGCCGTTTGGACTGACGAATGCCCCTGCAGTATTCATGAACCATATGAACAAGGTCTTCCATGAATATCTGGATCAGTTTGTTGTTGTCTTCATCGATGACATTATGATCTACTCGAAGATCGAAGAAGAGCATGAAGAGCACCTGAGGAAAGTTCTTGGAACCTTAAGGAATGAGAAGCTCTATGGTAAGCTACCTAAATGTGAATTCTTCTTAGACAAGGTAGATTTTCTTGGGCGTGTTGTCACAGGAGATGGAATTTCGGTGGACCAAAAAAGATAGCTGCTATTGAGAAGTGGAGTATACCAAATTCAGTTGCTGAAATCAGAAGTTTTTTGGGCTTAGCTGGCTACTACCGAAAATTTGTGAAGGACTTCGCCAGGATTGCTGAGCCGATGACGAAGCTCACCAGGAAGAATAAAGAATTTGTGTGGACTGAAGCTTGCCAGTCAACATTTGAGGAACTTAAGAAGAGACTTACAACGGCACTGATACTTGTGCTACCCGCAGGTACCGGCGGTTTCTCAATTTACAGTGATGCTTCTGGTAAAGGATTAGATTGTGTTCTTCAACAACACGGGAAGGTAATTGCTTATGCATCTAGGCAATTACGGACTCATGAGAAGAACTATCCCACGCATGATTTAGAGCTTGCAGCAGTTATTTTTGCACTGAAGCTGTGGAAGCATTACCTCTATGGAGAGAGAGTGGAAATATTTACAGACCACAAAAGTCTTAAATATGTTTTCACTCAGAAGGAGCTGAACATGCGAAAGAGGCGATGGCTGAAGCTGATAAAAGATTTTGACATCGACCTGCAGTACCATCCGGGTAAGGCTAATGTTGTTGCAGATGTACTTAGTCGATACCCGATGGCAATGTTTTTGACCAAGGAGCGGAATTTGCTGGAAGACATAGAGAAGCTTGGACTAGAGATTGTACTGCCTGAGAAGGAAATGAAGAAACTCAAAAGAGAAGCCATTGTATCGGGAGCTGATTCATCATTGATGCAGTTACAAGTGCGTTCAAGTCTGATGGACAAAGTCAAGGAGACACAATTCCAAGATGAGTTGCTTTACAAACTCAGAGATCAAGTACTGGCAGGAACACTTGAAGGATTCTCAATCGCCAGCGATGGAGAATTGAGGCATGGTACGAGGCTTTGCGTACCAACTAGCGAACTGAGGAATGAGCTGATGCAAGAAATGCACCAGTCACAGTATTCCATACATCCAGGAGCTAATAAAATGTATCGGGATATACGTACTGTAGTGTGGTGGTACAGAATGAAGAAGGACGTATCCAGGTTTGTGGCTAGATGCTTGATTTGTCAACAAGTGAAAGCTAGCAGATAGAGACCAGCAGGACTGTTGCAGCCGCTAGACATCCCCGAGTAGAAATGGGAACACATAACGATGGACTTTGTGTCAGGACTGCCTCGATCCCAAGGAGGAAAGGACGCCATTTGGGTTATTGTGGACCGACTGACAAAGTCAGCTCACTTTATCCCCTTCAAGGTTGGTCTATCCACCGAAAAGTTGGCAGCACTGTACATGCAACATATCTACCAGATTCATGGAGTTCTGGTAAGTATCGTATCTAACAGGGATACCAGATTCACCTCTTATTTCTGGAAGAGCTTGTACGACAGTTTGGGAACACAATTGAAGTTTAGCACTGCCTACCATCCCCAGACTGACGGACAATCGGAGAGAATAATCCAGATGCTAGAGGACATGCTGAGATCTTGCTTCTTGGAATTTGGAGGGTCTTGGGAAGACCACTTGCACTTGGTAGAGTTCTCCTACAACAACAGCTACCAAGCTAGCATCGGTATGACTCCATTCGAGGCACTCTATGGACGTCGTTGCCGCACTCCACTTGCTTGGGAAGATGTAGGAAAAAGAGTATTGCTTGGACCTGAGATGGTGACCGATGCAGCAGAGAAGGTAAAGGTGATTAGAGATAAGCTCAGGATTGCTCAGGACAGATAGAAGCATTGGGCTGACAACAGTCATCAACCATTAGAGTTCGAAGCATGAGATAGTGTCTTCGTCAAGATTTCCCCTACCCGAGGAACTATCAGATTCGGCAGAGCAGAAAAGCTGAGTCCCAGGTACATTGGCCCATTCGAAGTTTTGAGCCGAGTCGGAGAAGTAGTGTACCGATTAGCTCTACCAGCTAATCTTGGAGGTGTGCACAATGTCTTCCACGTTTCACAGCTCAGACGCTACATCCCAGATCCGAGCCACATCTTGGACCATTCGGAGCTGGAGATTGGACCTAGTCTCACAGTACCAGAGAAGCCAGTGGCAATTTTAGACAGAGGTAAGAAGAAAACCAGGAATTCTGTGATGTCGATAGTCAGAGTTATGTGGCGACACAATTCCCCAGGTGAGTCTACCTGGGAGCGAGAAGATGAGATACGAGAGCAGTATCCGTATCTATTTGAGACCTGAGGTAATTCCTAACCCTATACTTTAATTTTGAGGACGAAATTTTCTAAGAAGGGGAAGGTTGTGAAACCCACAATTTTTTGTTTCAATTATATTTTAATTAATTGGATAATTTGTTTGTTAAATTATTATTATTATCATTATTAATTGTTAATTTAGGAAAATCGTACTTTTAGAAAATTATTATTCATGGAATTTTTAGTATTTGGTCTGACAGTCCCAAACCCGTCTCGAACCCAATTTCGATTTTTCTGAAACAAATCTTTAAGTCCCTTAGTATATATTTATATGTATAAATTCTATTTTTCTTATTGAAAGAAAAGATTTCTTTTCCTTTCCTTTAACTCTCATTAAAATCTCTCTCTCACTTCCCTAAAACACCAGCCAAACCTTTCCTTTCCCTTCCATTTACTCCACAGCCGACCCCTCTTTTCCGTTTCCGAAAGCTCGAGTCCCCTGATCTCCCGTAAACCGCCGGCGACCTTTCTCTTCACGTAACCCCAAGCCTCACTCCCTATAAAGGAAGTCCTTCCCCTCTCCCTCTACCTCTCCACCACCCTCCCCAAGCCCTAGCCCCAAGCCCTAACTCGAGCTCCCACCGGCTGTGCCCCTCTCGGCGACCCTTTGGTCGCACCCTCCCGGCGACTCCCGACGCCGATCCCCTGCAAGTCAGCCCCGACCCGAGCCGCCCAGGCCAGCAACCCCTCAACCCGAGCCCGGCGACCCCGCCGTCGTTGTTTCCGCGGCCACAGGCCGACCGCCCCCTTGCGCACGCCCCTCCGGCCTGAGCCCTGTCCCCGCGGCTGTCCGGTGCCCCGTCCCACTGTCCTCAGTGTTTTGCGGGTTCCGATCTGTTGTTTATGTGGCAGCGCCCCGCTGTCCGCGTGTTCTGGATTATTCCGAGTTCGCGGGATTTCGATTTCTTCCCTAATTTTCACCTGAGAGCTCTAGCCGAGCATCCGAGGTATATTTTTCTGTGTCCCTATGTCCCTCCTAATGAGTCGATGATGACACGGTCTTAATCCCGATATGGGATTCGATTGTTGCATATTTAGTTCTGATTTCTTCTAAGTCAAAATTTGTTCGTTGGGTTTTTCGATTTTAAATTCAAAATTTATGCTGTGATTTGGGTTTCGTATTCCGATTCCTATTCGGATTTAGTTCTGTTACTTTTGACTTCGATTTGGAATAGTCCGTTCTGAAAATCGGTTTTCGATTTCGAGTTTGATAGTTTATGAGTTTGGATTCTCGGATTGAGTTTTGTTGTTACTTGGAACACATGTACAGATGACTTAAGCTCTGTTGATTCATTCTTGTATATATATGTATATGGCTTTGAGATGAATTTTGGTTGATTTTCCAGTTATGTATTTTTGGTGTTGGCGTTATTCCTAGTTTGGAATATTTTGGTTGTTATCTTTCCATTATTGGGTTATCCCGATTACAAAGGAGATACTGCCCGATTTTTCTAAAATATTTTGAAAAACCTTTTGGTTATTTCTCGAGTTCAGTCCTTGAAATTTGACGGCTTTTTGGTCGGTTGATTTTCGGATACCACTTTTGGGCGACGACCATATCGGTCCATGGGCCCTAGCGAAATGCAAACGAAATCGGAATTTTCGGACGTTGAGGCATAAGCTAGAATGCAACATGACACTTTGGACCAAGTCTGAGACTTACCATATTTTTATATTTTAAATTAAATTACTATTTTAGAACGTATTACTGGCCAATAGTATTTTGATTGCAGGGCCTCGGCCTGCTGAATGGACAGCTTTCCGGCGTTCAGAGCTCACCAGCAATATAATTACTTTTAATTCAATTAATTTATGTAAAGTGTTGTAAGGGCGTAAGCCCAGTCTTTATTTCTTTCTCTGTGGTTTTGTAATTGCGTAAAATAGTTTTGGTTTCTTTTGGTTTATTTTTCTGGTTTCGTTAGTTATCGATAAACGCGTAGAATAATAAATTTAATATTTATTTTATATAGAAAATTAAATAATTTCCCACATTTAGTTAATAATAAAATATAAGTTTGTATTATTTAAACAAATTCACGTTTTTCTTATTTAAAGAAAAACCTAGTTTTAGATATATTACAAAATACAAAGTTTTGCCAAATAATTGGAAAATGCAAAATTTCTCAATAAATGTTAACTTGACTTTTATTTCATTAAATTAATGATTATAAATCGCATCGATACGCGTGTTATGATAGAATAACATAAAACTTAACTAGGATCAAATTTTAGAGATTGTAACTAGGACACCTAGATATGGTTCAAATATGTTTCTAAGAAGGGATTCTCAACTGTAGGATTTCGAGGACGAGTCTGATTTCTTCTCTAGTACCGATTTCAAATCCAGTTATAAACCAAGGCAAGTACGATTATGTTTGTTTTTCAATTTAATTAGTAATTGTAAGATTAAACCACATTGCTACACGGAACTCTCTTCTAGAGTATTGATTGTTATTGATTGTGGGATTGGAGGAGTAGTGTAGTGTTCTATGACCAATACCTTCATATTGCATAATTGTACGAGCTTACTCCTTTTCACACGGGGATAAGCCGTTTCGTATCACTAGGATACTATTATACAACCCAAGTCGGTCATAAGTATTACATACTCAAATCACATTGTTCTCAATTATGGAAAATATTGTTCAAGTATTTCAAACTGTTTAAATTTTCAAATTTCTAATTATTAGTTGAATTGTTAGATTTTCATAATTGTACTTTGCTCCTTTCCTGACTGGATTTTCCACCCCCAATAGGTTCCATTGATGATGCTGAGCTATTGATTAATAGCTATTATGATCTTGAGCTTTACCCAGCTGTGCTGCCAGAGTCCCAATTGGACGATGTTGATCTCGGGGCTGATGAGCCAACTTTCTAGATGATGACATTCCTTTTTAGTTTTGATGTTTGAATTTAAGACAGTTTATTTCAGTTTTAAATTATCAGATGTATCAGATAAAACTTTCTGTTGGACAAGATTTTAATATTCGTAAAATTTAGAAGTTGTGACAAATATACATTGTGTTGTTGAGATTACCTGCAAGTGGATACAGCTTACTGCCGTCGTCTCACAACGGTGCAGGCTGGGCATGATCCGATTCGACCCAACAATGTGGGACCGGGTCGTGACATTTCCTATTTTCCTCCAAGTGTTAAAAATTTATTATTATTAATTTTGTGAGCAAAATAACATCGTAACGCTTTATTATATTAATCGATGTATTAAACAATGTTAAATGATTGATTTTTGCAGTGTAAGCAAGAGATCTTTTGTTAAGGGGGGAAGATAAAGGATCGTCCGGTCAAAGCAAATCAACAAAATGAATCTATCTGAGAGAAAAGGAGCTTCACACTATGATCACGCCTCGCCTATACATCCTGAAATTGCACCAATGTTTGACTAGCATACTTCGATCTCTTTCTCTCAAGATTCAACAATGAAAGCGAACAATAAAACCAATTACGGAAAACAAGCATGAAAACACATTCATCAAAATCAAGCTTCGCTAAGCATGGTTCACTGTATTTTGGGACTAAGTCATCAGAGCCAATCTATCAATTGGAATGGTTTCAATCTATAAGTCACAATTAATCGATACCAGCAAGGTTTCTCCAAGAAGATTTGTTCTGACTGGCTCGATCTAGTCTCCAGTCAATGCACCGCAAAAATTGGGGCACTACAATATACGAATTCATTACCAATGGGAAGTTGGAATATATTGATATAATTACCTCATACAAAGTCGCCACTGATCGTAGTCTACATACCTAGTAGGTGTTTTCTCCTTCCGCCACTTAGTATATTAGATATCTACAATACTAGAACTGAACTGAAATTAAATAATCATGTTGCTAAAATAGATCTAAAATCAGGGCCGGCCCCGAGCTCATGGGGGTCAAGACGAACTTTCAAAAGAAGGCTCTCATACATAATGTAAAAAATATTAAAAATAGATACAACCAAGGATTGAACTTAGGATATTTAGTATACAAGCCTAAAGTACTAACCACTACACTATAATAACTTTATGTTTAAAAGAGCCAATGGTACATACTAGTTCTGTTTGAGATACAAAATTATTAACATATTTATTTTTAAACTAAATTTTTGGGCCCCTCATGATTCGTAGGTCCTGAGCGGTCACCCTAGGCTGACCCTGACTAGAATACAGTGCTCGTGCGATATTAAAAAGTATATAGTATAGAAAATAACAGGAGATGTACAATAGTTCTAACTAAATCATCTTACATGACAAATATAGAAACAATGAAAAAACTATTGGTACAGGCTTACCTGATCCTCCAAACATGTTGGTTCTGACAGTTGTACTCTACACGTACAACAATACCGACACTAACCAATGCAAACAAACAAAAAAGCACACAATTAAACACGTATCTAAAGACAAAGATACTAGTTCTTAGGGTTCAAGTCCTATGACATGCAATTCGGTTACGTCCAAAAAAATTGTCATTAAAACTTAAGTTAAAGTCATATTCTTGTGAGTTTTGATAATATAAACGACGGTATCCTTGAAATCGCATATATATTGAGATCGTTAGCTCAAATTACTGTTGTTTTGGCCAAAAACGACATTGTCGGCACCTATTAATTTTATTTACTCATAGCAATTTCTTTAAGTATCAAACTAATTCGAGAAATTCAGATTTTTGTGAGCAGCAAGTGCACAACATTCTAAACCTAGGAAAAAAATCTAAACTATAGGGTTTTTTTATTGAGATTACCGACTTAACATTTATTTATGTAACCCCACTTATCCTAAATAGAGGTTTACTATATTTATCTATTATATTTTTCAAATAATTTTATAAGTTAGAATACTTATACATTTAAATTATTCTTTGCTCATCTATTTTGGTATTAGTTAGATTTATTCTCTATCTATTAATCCATTGTATATTTTTAACCTTTATAGTAAGTCATAGGATGTCAGGGTTTGTGGCTTTAATCTATTTAGCTACTTGGACCTTGACCAGCCAGGCCAAGCAAGCCCATCCTACCTCATTAGAAGTAGCCTACAACCAAATTCTATTATTTGACATGCAGCCCAATTTCTTTTATTAAACCACTATAGATTAGCCATGACTTAAACCTACTATTAGGATCAAACCTGTTAGGATCAAACCCACCCCTCATTCCTTCAATCCACCAACTACCACCAAAGTGAAGCCTTGACCAGTTATAACATAGCCGAACACTTAGGGCAACCCGACCCGTTTAGCTAAATCACCCAAATCCGATAATTCTATCTTCCAAACCCGATAGACCCTCAACCCAACTCGCTTGACAACTAACCCTAGGCCTGTCAATGGATAGTCGAAAATTCGAATCCGATTCGATTCCGTATCCGAACTTTTAAATATTATCCGAAATTTCGGATATCGGATTCGGATATTCGAATAATTTTCGGATATTATCTTTTTTCGGATACGAATTCGAATATTAATGTATTCGAATCCGTTAATATCCGATCCGATTTTAAATTGTAAATTTCGGATATATATATATATATATATATATATATATATATATATATATATATATATATATATATAATGTTGGCCTTTACACTTTCCAATTCCCAGGCATTATGTATATAGTAATTAGAAAAGCTGGCCTTTACACTTCCCAATTCCCAGGCATTATGAGCATTATGTATATAGTAATTAGAAAACCCTAACACTAATTTCCTCCCTCTCTCAGCAACTTCGCCGCCTCTCTCAAAAAGAATCCTACCATGCCACCCAAGTTCGATCCCTCCCAGGTTGTCGACGTGTACATCCGCGTCACCGAAGGCGAGGTCGGCGCCGCCTCCTTCCTCGCCCCGAAGATCGGCCCCCTCGGCCTCTCCCCGAAGAAGATCGGGAAGGACATCGCCAAGGAGACCGCCAAGGACTGGAAGGGCCTCCGCGTCACCGTCAAGCTCACCGTCCAGAACTGCCAGGCCAAGGTCTGCGTCGTCCTCTCCGCCTCCGTGCTCGCCATCAAGGCCCTCAAGGAGCCCGAGCGCGACAGGAAGAAGGTGAAGAACATCAAGCACTCGGGGAACAACAGCCTCGACGACGTCGTCGAGATTGCGAGGGTCATGGCGTCGAGGTCCATGGCCAAGGACCTCTCCGGGATGATCAAGGAGATCCTCGGGACCTGCGTCAGCGTCGGGTGCACAGTTGACGGGAAGGACCCCAAGGACCTGCAAACGGAGATTTCGGAAGGAGACGTCGAGGTCCCGCTCGAATGAACAAGGTCTAGACAAATTTTAATATGCATTTCCTTTTGAGTAGCTCCGTTATCATCTATCTGTTCTGAGTGGATTATTATTAGTCTTTTGGAAATTTTGGTTGAACTGGATGCTTATATATTGTTATGCTAGCTTCTATGCTTCTGGTACATGCTTCTACAACTTAAATTTTCTGGATATTGTTCACATTATGAGATTCTGACGGAATAGTTGCATGGACACAAATATGACACGATACAGTCACAACATTAATCTTAGCATGCCTAGTGTATTTTGGATGTATGAAGGCAATTAATACATATTTGAAGTTGCTGGTTTTATTTAAAAAAATTATATAGTAATTAGTAAATATATTACCATTCCACTTTCCAATTCCTAGGCATTAAGTATATACAAGTAACAAGTAATATATATATATATTAATTCGTGTTTACAAAAAAGATGAAAGGCCATTTTACTTTCCAAGACATTAATTATTATTTACAAAGAAGATAGATATGGCCACCTACTCTAAATCATCTACACCTGTTATCTACTATGCTGGACCGGTGGGACTGGGCTATTACATCTTTAATCTCCAATACTACATCACCTCTCTCCACTTTACCTAAAGAGTATGATACTTTATATTACAATAATTCTAAGTTCAAAGTCTCCATCTATGGAGTTCAGTCTTTTAGACTTCTTCCTATCTTCCCCTCTAGGAATCTCTATTCCGGTTGGAAGTAATAGCTTACTTCTTCATCTTCTCCTATAGCAATCTCCATTCCAGGTGTGAGATTATTTTGTGTTTTTTGGGTGACCGGTTGCTAACTGAATCCAAGCTTGAAGCTACAAATGCAATATATATCATTTTGTGTAGTTGGTTGATCGATTGTTGATTGGTTATTGCTTTGATTTCTATATATTGAATTTTTATTTTGTTATCTCCATTTTCATGAACATTTATGTTATGGATTGTAAAGATTATCACTTTATTTATCAAATTTTGAATATTTTAGATTTCAGATATTCTGATAATAACTAGTTTTTTTATATTTCGAATTTCGGATATTCGGATAATAACAAGATTCAAAAAAATTAGCTTATCAGATTTCGGATATTCGGATAATAAACAAAAAATTAGGTAGCTTCTAATTTCTTTTATCTTATCGGATCGAATCGGATTTTATCCGATATCCGTTAAACTAAACGGATACGAATTCGAATTGTCAAAAGAAATATCCATTCGGATATCGGATCGAATTCGAATATTACATAAAAAAATCGGATACGGATACGGATATTGTCCTATCCGTATCGATAAGCATCCGTTGACAGGCCTAACTGACCCGACCTAATAAAACACACAACTTTTTAAACCATCGGATCCCCAATTTCATTCTTCGTCTCCTTCTTTGGGCTTAGCCGACGAACGAGCGGAACACTCGTCCACCGAACGCCGCGGCGCGGCGGCCAACTGGCACTCTTCTAGAAGTCTTCCGGGGGTTCGTCGCCACCGACGTACTCGTAATCATCGTGGCCGTTGAAGGCACCACCGACCTAGCCGGAGAGATCACGGCCGTCCGGCCATAACGTGATACGATCCCATTTCTATTGCAGGAACTCAATGTCAGAGGTCAACTGGATTGAGTATCAGAGTCACTCAATCCTCACTCATTCCAGCTTCACACTTGTTGTACCAGTGAGCTATCCGGTTCAAAGAGTATAGCATTCCAGTTCAGAGGGTATCAGAGGGTAACAGGCTCCAGTCCAACTCAAGCCAGGATTATATTGTTGTATCCGAATGTATCGAGCTCAAGCCAATTCAGTTAGATTGATTACTTGAGGGCCAAGTCTCATAGTGAGCTCTGCACGTCTGTAACCAACTCCTACTTATAAATAGAGGAGATCCGTGAGAGAGGGGTATGAAGATGGTATCCAAATGCTTTACTTTGCAGTGTATTTTCTTTCTTGTCTTAGAATTCTAGACTAGATCTGTACTTAAATTCCTTTCCCACCATTTTTAGTTTCAAATACAATTTTACTGTTCTTCTCCGATCTCCAGATCTACTTCCAATTCTCTCCATTCTTCTTCAAATTACTCTAGAAATGCCAAATTACTCGGAATATTTTTCAGTTTCAGATCCGTCACATTTGGGATCACATCAATTGGTATCAGAGCCATCGAATTCTTGGCACTATGGCGGTTGGCAGGGAGATCCGCTGGAATCACCACCGCAACCATCGATATTGCCGACGTGGCACCACCAGCCATGGTCGTACTCTCCATCGCAGATACAACAACAACAGTATGCCAATCCGCCACTGCCTCTACCATCACATCCGTCGCTCTCGAGCTGGAGCTCACAGTTAGGGTTTTCGGAGGATCCTCGCGAGCGGGTCGTAGAGGAGAGTCTTCGATCGGTCGAAGGTATGTTACTGAACCTAGATAAACAGTTTGAGACGTTGGATTGGTGGATGGAGTATCGAAAGGAGGTCTATCCCTCCTTTTTCCCGGTCGAGCCACCTCCTTCACGACCATCGACACCGGAGCGGCAGTACGAGACTCCACCGTCCCTTCCTCAACCATTGCAGCAACAATGTCAAAGTCTGCAATAGCAAGAAGTGTCTGAACTGAAGGTGTTTTATGAAATGCCCATGAGGAAGCTTGGGAGTACGAGTTGGTGTCGTAGGTACAAAATTGAGTATGAAACTGTGGAGGAATTGGTCACCCACTCACTCACAAGGGAGCATCAGGACAGAACCATGGCTTTGGTTCTTAGCATTAAGCAAAACATTCCAACAGCTACAAGTTATGCTAGCACTGGTGATAATACGACATCAGTAGATCATCTCCAAGTGCAGCCTGGCGTCGAGGATTTGAAGCCTGGGCAACACCAACCACTGGTAGCAGACGACATTTCCAGTGAACCTGTTAACCAGTGGAATAGGCCTGACTGTTCAAAACTTGAAGCTATAATGGCAAGACAAATCCAAGCACAACCCAAAACTTCTGAGAAACAGGCTCTCCATGAGGCCATGCAGTGCAGCTTGGAGTTGTCCGTGGTTCCAACATTTGAGCGGACATCTCCATGAATGCTGGGAATGCTTGGAAGTTCATATTCTACATCTGGGGAACAACTCTCACAAAGCCAATTACAAGGAGGGAATAATCTATTGAGTTCTATAGGGAACAAGTATTATTTGGATAGTACTGCAGATATTGTTAGGTTGATGCAAGGACTGGCTTCAGTTTCAGAGCAAGCTATTGAGGTGGACTTCACAGTATATGTGCTCGGTTTGCACGAGTTTGATAGTGTGCACAAAAGAATGTCTATAGTGATTAGGTTTCCTAACCATGCTGTGAAGTTTCTCGCCAAGGATGTTGATAGTTCACTGTCAGGCATTATAGATATGTCATCTGACCATAGAGGGGTAGCAGCTGAATTTGCCAAACTAAAACATGAAACAGAAAATCATTTGCCTTGTTATTCTTCACAAGGCCTTTACACTCTTGTGCTTGCTTCAAAGGATCTTACTGATGCAAAATTCGAGGAGTGGCAGGAGAAGTATGAAGAACCTAGCACTTCATTTTTTATGATCCAAATGGCAGTGATGGTATGGGATCCTGGAATAGAGGCGAGATTGTCAAATGCATATGATATGATAAACGACTTCAGGTCTGTACTGTGGGATCCAGGGAAATTCCAAAAAAGAAGGCGGAGCATAATACTTGCTGGTGATACTTCACTATTCAGTTCATCTAAGGAGTTCGACATTGCAATATTGGAAGATCCAGATCACTTGAACTGGTACCATCATGGGAACTCTGTAGAAATTTCTTATGGAAATGGATCCATTGCTGGTTTCTTCAGTGGAGATAGCATTAGACTTAGTGACTTTGTCGTGAAAGAACATGATTTCATTGAAGACATTAATGAGCCTGGTATTACCTTCTTGGTGGCAAAATTCGATGACATTCTAGGATTAGGATTCAAAGAAATCTCTGTTGGCAATGATGTTCCTGTGTGGTACAACATGGTGGAACAGTTGCTGGGTCTCTTGTCGACTGAGGCACAACCAACAAAAGTTGGCTTACAGATGGATCTCTGTACCTTTGATGGAAGTCGGGGAGTCAGTATTGGCATTGAGAGTGTGGTGGATGGGAAAATGATGTGGGATCCAGGGATCAAAATTATACCTTTATTGACCTTGGGACAAGGTCAATTTAAGGGGAGGGTATTGATACGATCCCATTTCTATTGCAGGAACTCAGTGTCAGAGGTCAACTGGATTGAGTATCAGAGTCACTCAATCCTCACTCATTCCAGCTTCACACTTGTTGTACCAGTGAGCTATCCGGTTCAAAGAGTGTAGCATTCCAGTTCAGAGGGTATCAGAGGGTAACAGGCTCCAGTCCAACTCAAGCCAGGATTACATTGTTGTATCCGAATGTATCGAGCTCAAGCCAATTCAGTTAGATTGATTACTTGAGGGCCAAGTCTCATAGTGAGCTCTGCACGTCTGTAACCAACTCCTACTTATAAATAGAGGAGATCCGTGAGAGAGGGGTATGAAGATGGTATCCAAATTCTTTACTTTGCAGTGTATTTTCTTTCTTGTCTTAGAATTCTAGACTAGATCTGTACTTAAATTCCTTTCCCACCATTTTTAGTTTCAAATACAATTTTACTGTTCTTCTCCGATCTCCAGATCTACTTCCAATTCTCTCCATTCTTCTTCAAATTACTCTAGAAATGCCAAATTACTCGGAATATTTTTCAGTTTCAGATCCGTCACATTTGGGATCACATCATAACGGCCACACCTCGCAACCCCGCCCTCTCCTTCTTCTTCATCTCCACATCGTGGGCGAAGCCCTGTTAAATTTTACTCTGCCTCTCCGTTCTTGTTCTTCTTCTTCTTCCTCTGCTCTCGCGGCCATGGCTATGGCGAGTGCTCGACGCTGGCAAGAGCGCCACCGTACCTGGACGGCGGTGTTGAAGCATCGGCGAACTTCACTACGGCAACGATCGGTGGGGCGCTG
Source organism: Iris pallida (assembly GCA_029216955.1). Classification (NCBI taxonomy): domain Eukaryota; kingdom Viridiplantae; phylum Streptophyta; class Magnoliopsida; order Asparagales; family Iridaceae; genus Iris; species Iris pallida. The sequence continues at coordinate 50,399,551 of JANAVB010025196.1, forward strand.
GCCGTACTCCACCGCGGAGGACTGTCAGGTCGAACGGGACCGACCGACGAGTTTCACCGAGTCTTCTCCGGCGGTGTTCCACCGCGAGTCACGGTGGTGAGGCGAGTGATCTCTGGCGATCAACAAGCTGGGTGAGCCATTTTCTCCGATCGATATCACTCGTCGAGCGGTGGTGAGTTCGAACGATCGACCACAAACGGTGAGTTTCTCCAATTCCTTGGTTCAAATTAATCATGTTCTTCAGATCTAGTACTTCGATTCTTGGGAGTGGATGATCAGCCGAGTTGAACTCAGGTGCTCATTAGGTGCATTCTTGATTGAATTTCAATGTGTAATACCTGAGTTTGAGATTTCCTCTTAGAAATTGTTCCTAAGAATTCGGATCGCATATTTGGACCTCATCTCTTGTTTTGAACACCACATGTTTGATCATTTGTTTTAGAGGATTCCATCAGTTATAACTGTGCAAATTAGATACGGGGCTTGTCCCAACCAGTCTGGCAGACATTGTGTCCGTGAGCTAGACACCATGGCAGGAAGACGACTGGTATGTATCAGGACTGGACACGGTATCTATTACTTATATTGAGGTATCAGAGTTCGATACATTCCTCAGTTTGGTTTGAATGTGAATACTGTGCAGTGACCGTTACAACTAGGGCAAACAGGGATTTGACTGAAACCATTTGAATTAAGGAATGGTTGGTTAGTCCTTGGCTTAGGCCAGTAGGTTCGCTGGCCATTGGGCCAGTTAATATTTGTTGTAACCAAATATTGGTTTACAATTTTGAGGCAATTATGTAGTATGGGTTAGACTTGGGCTTGGGGTTCATTAATGAATTTAGGTATTGATTTCTTATGGCAAGTCTGGGCCTTAGAGCATCTCCAAGCCTATTGTGAGTTTAGAAAAAATGGTTGCCACATAGGAATGACAATTTTTTATTTCAAAAATTCTTCTCTAATGCAAATGTAGAATTAATCATGAAGTTGACATGGCAATAACATGGTAAGGACAATATGAAGTTGGTTGTCTAGATTTAGACAATGCACTTCACAATGACTTTGTCTCCACATCATCAATTATGAATAGAAATATTTATTAAAAAAATGAAGAAGTGGAACGTTGTCTTGGAAATTGGAAAAATAATAGTTTTATTGTCTTCCCAAACTTTTGTATTAGAGAACACTTTTTTTTATCTCATTGTCTTGTGTGAATATCATCTTGCCACATAGGAAAGACATTGTCTTGTGCCTCATGCCACATAGGAATCACAACACAAAACAAGACAATAGGGTTGGAGATGCTCTTAGTCCTTAAGACTAAAGATAGTCTTGGATTGATTGGTAGCATTAGAGTTAGGCCATCAAGTTCGTTAGTGATTTTGCTATGTTTAGTCTATAGGATAGACCAACCAGTAGATGTGTTAGAATAACATGTCAGCTTGAATAAAGATTTAGTGAAGGTTAAAATAGGAATTTCATTAATTAAGAGGAAGGATATTGGCTTGCCTCTAATAGTATTTTCTATAATTTACAGGTGATTTAGAGACATTGTCCATTCTCAAGGAAAAGGCAAGTACTTGTACTCGATCATCACATGCATGCATTCATATTGCACTTGTCTCTTGTTTGTATTTACTTGCACTTGCTTGCATTGTGTCATGTCGTGTCGGGGAGGGAAGAACACCAAAGGGCATGTAGTCATCTAAGCCTGAGCGTGTACCTAATTGTAGTATAGGCACGATATACCTTATACTATACTTGCATGCTAGTATATCGACGTCCTATACGACACACTTGTTTACTTGACTGCTAGTATATAGTACACGGTATGCCTTACTATAGACATGCCTGATAGCAAATCGTTGCTATATATCTTATTATTGATAGTGTAGCGTACATGGTATGCCTTACTATAGACATGCCTGATAGCATAGCATTACCCTATACTCTTGACTTGATTCCTGATAGTATAGCGTACATGGTATGCCTTACTATACACATGACTGATAGCATACCATTGCACTATACTCTTAACTTGATAGCCCTACATGTAGCCCTACATGCTTGACGGAGTTCTATTGCATATTCATGTAGCTAGTGCATTGTCAGTTATTTCCTGTACTTATTAGTCATGTTATTTTTTTTGATATTCTGTGATTGGTTGAGCTACTTGTACTTTGCTCTTTTCTGACAGGATCGTTGATTACAGGTGAGGTTGATCCCTTAGATTGTCATGGCTAGCAGGGAGCTCACCGGATATTGAGATGTAGATTCATGTATAGGAGATTAATTGGATGTATTTGAGTATATGTTATTGCTAGATAGCCTTTATCTCACTATCAAAATATTACATATTAGCGACGCCTAAAAATGTCGCTAAATTGTAGGAAAACGTCACTAATCCTTGTCAGCGACGTATTCTGCGACGTTTTTGCGCTTATTGCGTTTCAACAAGTCGCTAACAAAGAAAATGTCATCAAACATCGCTGCTGCGTCGTTTACCAGCGACGTTTACACGTCGCCAATTTGGCGACGTTTATCGACAACAAGTCAAAAATTTAGTGACGTATACGTAGTCGTTAAACGTCGGTAGAAGTTGCAGGATTTAGCGACGTTTTGGTTACGGCTACCAACGTCTATTGACTACTTATTTGTAGGTGATATTCTACAGATTTAGCGACGTTTAACGACGTCTTGCGATGATTAGCGACGTCGTACTAGACGCTATATAGCGTCACTAAATCTGCAGAAAAAAATAGAATGATATATTATGCTAGTGTGGTATCCCTGCAGTTTAATAATGAACAATTAATATGAATAGACCCGGATCAACCCTCCATTGAATTTTCTGGGTTCGCCGACCCCTTCGGTGGAACACTCAACACCGGTAAATTCACATACAGTTGAAACGAATAATAAAATAATATATGATAAAAATAGCACATTAGTCTCAAAGTCTACACACAACCAATATCCAATGACTACACAACCAATATCCAATGTCTACACATAAATATCCACACAGATAAGTCTACACAACCAATCAAATGCATAATATTTAAACCCAATATCATGGGTCTTAACACAAACAAACACTCTACACAAACAATCAACAAACAGTCCTAACTAGGACTATAAGAGAGTTATTGGGCTTTAGTCCCACATTGCTTAGAATAATAGGAGAGGAGGCTAGCCTCTCCTATATATATGTAATCTCTCCTTCAATAATGATCATCCATTTTCCATTATATATGGTATCAGAGCCAAAACCCTAGCCGTCACCCACCACTCTCCTTCCCTCCACAAAACCCTAGCCGTCACCCGTTCCCTCCTCCGCTGCTACAATAACCCCCCTCCCCCCCCCCCCCCCCCGCGCTGCTACAGTACCCGCCCGCCCTGCTACAGTAAACCCCCCCCCCCCCCCCCCCCCCCCCCGCTGCTACAGTGCCTCCCCTCCCCCCCGCGTGCCTACAATACCTAACCCTAACCCTCTACTTCCATCAGCCGCCACCCACTCCCTCCAAACCCTAGTTTAGGTAAAAAAAATTGTTGGAAATCTCAGAGGGAAAACACTTGTATGAACCTCTGCCCTTCAATGCTGAAAATTTAACAAAGAGCACACATATGGTTTGCTGTGCATGAATCTTTATTTCTTTCCTTGATCTCCATACCAGGATTTAACAGAGGATACCATGGGCTATCTATCTTCCTGGCTTGTGACTCTCTGCTTTCTATGCGCGTGTGCCGGTTCTAGGCTCCGTTTTTAGCGCATTGGCAGAGGTGCTGTGTTTTTTCAAGAGAAAAGAACAACTCGACAGTCGAATCTCTTATAAATGGCAGACTCTACGACAAATAGCAGCGCCACAGATACTAGTGACATCAACACACTAGCAGGCACTAGCACAACGATTTTCTCCATTCGACTTGTCGATCGACGGTTGGAAGGGCCAGAGGGCTACTCCACATGGCGAAAGAAGGTCGAAAAGATACTTCGAGGAATGCGGTTGTCCAAACATCTGAGTGACAACCCTCCAGCAAAAGATGATCCCATCTTTGAGCAATGTGAGACGGATGACAGTAGACTGTTTACACAGTTGATGAATTTTATGGAACCATCGGTGGAAGACATGTTCAAAATACGAACTCCGTAAAGGAGTTATGGGAGGTACTGGCGGTGGCATTTGATGGTAAACGCGATTTGCCTCGTATCTATGACTCGGTCGTTGGTGTATACCGAGCAAATCAAGGAGACAAATCCCATAAAGATAATTCTCGGACCTTTAAGGCTATGACGGATGAGATCGATCGCGTTTTACCTCTTACGTCGGATATTAATGAAGCACGGGCTCAACGTGAGCAGCTTCATGTCATGGCTTATCTTGCCTCACTCCGTCCTGATGTAGACTCTGCTCGATCTCAGATTATTGCTGGATCTGATGTACCGTCCCTGTTGGAAGCACACTATCATGTCCTTCGGGCTGCCAAAGTAGTTGAAACCACTCCGGGTGATCCTCCTGCTGACCGTTCTGCTCTCGGGACCGCACGTACGGGATTTCGTGGTGGACATGGCGGCCGACGTGGTGGTCGCAATACTGGTCATGATAGAGAACGGGGCAATGGAGGTCGTGATGGAGGACGACTGTGCACATGCTTTAACTGTGGTCAGCTTGGCCATTTCTATTGGCAATGCACTAAATCACCTGCTGCTAATATCACCATTGATGCCCCTGATGATGGTGTACGATCTATTCAAATGACTTCGGACTCATATACAGAGTTTCTTGATTTCCAGGCTCAACGTCGTGGCGAAGCATCTACGTCTGGTTCCACAGCTGGATACTCAGCAGCATGCTTAGTGAAACCCAAACAATGGATAATTGACTCTGGTGCATCCTCTCACAAGACTGGAGACGCAGGTATGATACATGATTATGTACCTATACGTCGTACTTCTGGCATTACTGTTGCCAATGGAGGTTCCCTGACAGTCCGAGGATGTGGAAGTGTCATTCTTTCTACCGGACTGTCCTTCAACTCTGTGCTACTTACTCCTGAGAACCCATTCAGTTTACTTTCTATTAGTCAAATTATTCGTGAACTACATTGCTCGGTAACATTTTTTCCTGATGGTTGTATTTTTCAGGACCTAAAACTGGGAAGACTATCGGTAAGGGGCATATGGCTGGAGGCTTGTACATGTTTGATGCAACTTCTTCTGTTGCCTGTGCCGGCATGAAACTCGATCATGTCGAGTTACATTGTCAGGCCATCCATCGTCCCAAGCTCTCCAGAAAATATACCCATATTTAGATATTCCCTCTTCTTTTCATTATGAGCCATGTAGTTTAGCTAAGCATCACCGGGTTCCTTATCCGGTGAGTCCAAATAAAATTGCTTCCGCTCCGAGTTGGTGCATTCCGATATATGGGGACCTTGTCCGACTGAATCTGTCATGGACTTTAAGTACTTTATTACTTTTGTCGATGATTACTTACGTGTCACTTTTATTTATTTGATGAAAAATCGCTCTGAATTATTTAACATTTGGTGCAACTTTCATGCCGAAATAAAAACACAATTTGGTTTACCAATCAAAAATTTTCGGAGTGACAATGGCCGTGAGTATTTATCTCGTGATCTCGATCAACATCTATCCCGCAACGGCATCATCCACCAAACCTCTTGTGCGTACACACCACAACAAAATGGTGTAGCTGAACGCAAGAATCGCTATTTATTGGATACAACACGCGCTCTTATGTTTCAAGCACGTACTTCCAAGAGATTTTGGTCGGATGCGGTTCTTACTGCTACTTATCTTATTAACTGCATGCCATTGTCCGTTTTCAACGGTAACACTCCTTTTTTCAACTTTTTCCTGGACGAGTGCCATTTCCTCTGCCTTTCCGAATCTTTGGCTGCTTATGCTATATTCGGGATACCCGACCAACCCTTTCTAAATTAGATCTTAAGGCAATACAATATATTTTTCTTGGGTATCCTAAATATCAGAAAGGGTATTGGTGTTTCTCCCCTGTCTTAAAGCGATATTTTTTCACTCGGGATGTTACCTTTGTAGAAACTGAATTTCCACCACTCCCAAAATCAAAGGGTTCGGCTCCTCTGGTCTATCCAGAAGATAATTTTTTGTTATTTTCTCCTCAAACACAACAGTCCCCCGTACGGGTGCCCTCCCTTACCGAGCCAGTCTCCCAGTCAGATGATCCACATACACCGATTCAGCCATTGCCAACATCACCCACAGATTCATCCTGCTCTGGTTCCATTAGCAGTTCCGGCTCAAATGAGTTGCCTCCTTCTGTTCCACCAGCAGCTCTACCAGTTCTGCCAGCAGCTCCGACGGTCCCGCCTCCAGAACGTCCTCGTCGTGCCTGTCGTGATCATCCCTTGTATGTTGACAGCTACAAAGGTCTTACCAGTCACACTCAGTCTCTGTGGCTACTATTGATGGGATTCAGATCCCCAAGACCGCTGAGGAGGGTCTCCGACATCCTGGTTGGCGTGATGCTATGAACAAGGAGATGAAAGCTCTCCAGGAGAATCATACTTGGGACTTAGTCGACTTACCTACTGGTAAACAGGCAGTCGGCTGCAAAATGGGTGTTTACGATTAAGGTAAAACCAGATGGCACTCTTGATCGACTGAAAGCTCGACTGATGGCCAAATGATACTCTCAAACCTATGGTGATGATTACTTCGAGACATTCTCTCATGTGGCCAAAATGACATCCGTTCGTGTCCTTATGACCTTGGCCATTCGATATGATTGGCCGTTACTCCAGCTTAATATAAAGAATGCTTTCCTCCACGGGGATCTTGATGAAGAAGTATATGTGATGCAACCTCCCGGGTTTGTTGCAAGGGAGGGTAAAGTGTGTCATCTGAGGAAGGCCCTCTATGGTCTGAAACAATCACCTCGTGCATGGTTTTGTAGATTTACACAGGTTGTTACTCAATTTGGAATGTGTCAATCGAAGAAGGACCATTCAATCTTCTATCAACACACATCTGCTGGAATAATACTTCTTGGTGTCTACGTTGATGATATTGTAATCACGGGAGATGACCGCCAGGGTATTGTAAGTCTCAAGAAGTTTCTTTGAGAACAATTTCAAACTAAGGATATGGGATCCTTGAACTATTTCTTGGGCATTGAGGTCACACGCGGTAAGCGGGACATTGTAATGTCTCAAAGAAAGTATGTGCTGGACATACTGAATGATGTTGGCATAATGCAAGCAAAGGGAGCAACCTCACCTATGGATCCAGGGGCAAAGTTACTTCCAGACGAAGGGGTCCTGATGACCAATCCAGATCAGTATCGTCGAGTAATTGGAAAACTCAACTACTTAGCAGTCATGACGCGTCCGAACATTTCTTTTGCAGTGAGCATTACAAGTAAATTTATAGCTTCTCCAAGAGTTCTACACTGGCAGACAGTTCTCAGAATTCTGTGTTATTTAGTAAAGAATCCAGAAAAAGGAATTCGAATGAAAAATAATGGACACACTCGCATTGAGTGTTTTACTGATGCTGACTGGGGAGCAAGCCTGACAGATAGACGGTCTACATCTGGCTACTCAGTATTTATTGGCAGAAATCTAGTATCATGGAAAAGCAAAAAACAAAGTGTGATAGCACGCTCAAGCTCAGAAGCAGAATATCGAGCTATTGCTCATGGTACGTCAGAGATATTATATATAAAACATCTCCTACAAGAACTGGGAGAAGATGCAGGATCTCAAGTGGCAGATCTATGATGTGATAACCAATCTGCTATTCACATTGCCACCAACCTAGTATTTCATGAACAGACAAAGCATATTGAAATTGACATTCATTTTGTTTGTGATGAATATACAAAGGGCGTGATAAAGTTTCAACATGTGAGGACCGGCGACCAGATAGCTGATATCTTCACAAAGCCTTTTCTGGGTCCTCGGGTTCAATTTCTATGTAACAAGCTGGGCATGATTGACATCTATGCTCCAGCTTGAGGGAGGGTGTTAAGTGTTATATTAGAGTTATTGGGCTTTAGTTCCACATTGCTTAGAATAATAGGAGAGGAGGCTAGCCTCTCATATATATATGTAATCTCTCCCTCAATAATGATCATCCATTTTTTATTCTACACAAACAATCAACAAACAGTCTTAACTAGGACTACTGCGGATCTGGAGCAGGAGGGGCACCGTCGCTCATCAGGGATAAGAACAGCTCATACTTCCCCCGTAAAATCGATACCGATGAAGGTGGAGTCGGTGACGATGAAGAAGGCAGTGACGTCGGTGGAGTCGGTGACGATGAAGGTGCACCCGGAGGACGTATCTTCTCCAATGCTGCTAGTCGCTGGTTATATGAATCCATGGTAGATAACAGCTTCGTACTGCTATCAACTATCGAATCCTGTATAAACATCAGCTTCTGGCCCATGGACAACTGTGATGCATGCAGCTCTGTCGCTGCGCTTTGTCGACGCTCTAAGATCAGTAACGCCACACTCTGTCCTTTCAGTCATATCCATGAGCTTCATGATGTTGCGCTCGAGCGTATCAAATCGTGCAAGGAGCGTGGCATCGTCCGTATGCGGCTGAGACTGGGGCTGCCCCTGGATCCGTCGCAGCATCTCGTCACGGAGAGACTGAATCTGACGGTCAACCATCTCATGGACTCGGGTAGACTCCCGTCGGAGCAGAGCCCCAATCTGACATTACGTAGATCCGAAGCAAAATCTGGATACTCTCAATCAAAGTGCTTCCATGCTTCTCCATCAGATGGGTGATCCAACACTTCTTCGATCTGTTCCCGCCTATACCAACTCATGTTTTCTACAGTCTCCTTCACTATAAACAACTGCTGCAACCGCAGCGTCAACGGTAAGTAGTGCATCGAATCGGTATGCTTTCTTATACCGACAGACCTTCCTCTAACACTACCTTTGTAGCGATCAGCACCACAAAATCTGCAGGCGCCTTCATCCTTGTCGTCTTTGTAGTATAACATGCATCCGTTGCAACATGCATCGATTTTCTCGTATCCCATCTAGAGCGATCTCACCATCCTTTTAGACCGGTAGAAGTCTTTAGGCAACTTAGCACCCTCAGGCAAGATCTCTATAATCAACTCCATCAGTCGGTTGTAGAAATCTTGCGACATGTTAAAATCGGACTTGATTATCAACAAACTTCTAACCGCCTCCAACGGTAAATGATCCTCACAACCAGGATATAATGGAGTCCTTGCATTCTCCAGCAACTCCATAAACATTGCAGCATCCGCGTTCGGTGCCTCCTCGGCTGCATCATGATTGTCCGGATCGAAACTAGGCCCCGCCGCGTCAAAAACCATGTTCACCCACCCATCATCGTAAGCAGCGTGGTTGTGGACATCCACATAAGGCTCCGACTCCGATGCTAAAGACACAAATTCTCCGTGCGCGGTCCATTGATAGTAATTCGGCGTGAAACCCTTCGAGTATAAATAATATGTGACTTCCACTTCTGGATAATATTTCAAGTTGTGACATCTCACACACGGACACTTAATTTTGGTATCGTCTATGTACTGAGGAAACGCCTTGGCAAACTGCAGGAAATGCTGTATACCCTCAATGAATTCATCCTGCACACCGCACATGTCATCAGGATGACGGTTGTACATCCACAAACGATGCCGCAGATAGTAATCCATATCCATTTTTAGATACTTCTGTAAGATAGATACATGCCCATTGTTCAAAGGCTTACAAAAGTAATAGCATGAAGACATAATTTCAAACTTAAAGACATGTGAACAACACCAATTTCAAAATTTATTATATGGGTGGCAAACATACACTCAGAGGTAAGACACACACACACTATAGGATATACTATCACATGAAGACATTCAACTGTCATATCCTAACACACTCTATGCATACACATTATATATGTATGTATGCATACGTTACCTAACTGTAGAAGCATGGAAAATGATCTATGCGGCCAGGAATCCCCATGCGGCTCAAAAAGCCCATGCGGCTCAGAGAGTCATGCGGCATAAGGGACTATGCGGCCCAAGACATCCCATGCGGCTCAGAAGACACGTGGCGTAACAGTGCTCCCCTCCGCCCTATGCTGCATTAATTATTTTGACGGCTGACAACTCTGAAAAAAGTGACAGCCCTGACACGAGGAAGTAATTATGACTCCGTCATAATGACAGACTTCTAGGGAAGAGAAAGAGATCTCTGACACAAATCCCCCGAGATCTATAAAGTTCCACGTGGCTTTGCCACGTGGGCGTTCATATGCGGCTCGAGCGAAGACTTCCTATGCGGCTCAGGCCGAAACAGTCTCATGCGGCTCAAGTGGAGGCCTTCCCATACGGCTCAAGAGGACCATTTCCATGCGGCTCAGGCAGATGCATCCCTATGCGGCTCGCAATGATCATCTCCATGCGGTTCGAAGGTTCGGGGGAGGGCACTACCCGAGCAGCCCTGACACGTGGCCCAAACCTTATGCGGCCCACACCTTATGCGGCCCAAACCTTATGCGGCTCAATCTTTATGTGATTCAGATCCCCCTAGTAGCTCCTAGGACACGTATCCTAAGCCGATCAATTTCCCAGATTTATTGCAATCAGAGATTGGGTCAAATCCCAATAATCTGGGACACGTGGCAGGAGAATAAATCAAATTTATTCGCAGACAGCAGCAGATCATCATGAGGAAGATTTATTCCAATCAGCATTAATTACTGATGAGATTTGGTGTAATCTACACTTAATGGCCCAGATTCACCACACTCAAAACTAATAGCCTAGATTGACTAATCCACAGGCCGCCGCCATCTCCAGGAAGCAATCATTGCAACCCTAATGATCACACCCAATTCCTATAAATAGCAAGGTGCCATTCCCTTGCAACATATACATTCCCGAATAATATATACAACGGAGAGAGTGCAACCGGAGAGACCCCTTTTCGAGATCAGAGAGCATTAGAAGACATGGAGAAAAAAGCAGAGGGAGAGCAAAGAGAGCATTTCTTCAACCCGAGCAATCTTCTGGAGCTAAGGCTGCATACCGATCGTCCAAGGAGTAAGACAGGGCTGCCGTCGCCTTCCCGAGCCTCTATCGTCACCCCCCATAATCTAAAATAAACAATTGTACTTAGTCTGTTGTACCTAGGCTTTCGTCCCTAGGCTTTCTTTGTACAAGCAAGTTTGTATTGTGAGTCTAAGTTCAGTCCTTCCATAAAACTGTTCTGTACTTTTATAATCAATGGCAAACACCATGGCGACTCTGCTGGGGACAAACTTCTCCACGGCTGAGGAGTTGGTGACGCAATCGGATGCAGCCAAACTTGGCTCCACACAACAGAAGATGGTCGTCCGCTTCGACCAACAGGCGTTCGAAGAGATGCTCTCCGAAGGAAGCGCTGGCCCGGTCCAGAAGCGTACCCGCACCACGAAGGCTCGCAAAGAGTGTAGGCCAAATTCGTTTGCTCCTCCCCAGGCCCTCGATGGAGTACTCTCTGCTACCCAAGACGGTGAAGGCGATTCTCGCGCGGCCCCACTTCAAGCCGTAGAAGATTCTGCTGTCCCCAAGTCCGGCAAAGGAAAGCACTACGATGCTGGACTTGCAGGGGCAAAGAGCGATCCTATGGGCTCCAGAAAGAAACCAAACAAGGGCATTAGCCGCAAAGCGAGGACTTATGCGGCCAAGATTGCCAGCCGCATGAATAATGACCATGCAGCTGAAACTGCTAGCCAAAAGCATAGTACTCATGCGGCCAGGATTTCCAGCCGCATGGAGAACACTTATGCGGCCAGTGTTTCCAGCCGCATGGAGAAGACCTATGCGGCTACGACTGCCAGTCGCATGAGGATCGCTGATTCCAGCCGCACGACGCCCACTCCACGTGGCTCCGTCTTCGATCGACTCACCTATGGTCCTGATCTCCTGTGCTCCCAAGAAGACATGTCTGATTCTCTCCAGTACCACTTAGACTCTTCCTACTATGTGCCCATACGTACTAGAACGAAGAAGTCTAAGGCAGCACGAGCTTGGCAAGCTCGGTTCGTTGATCCGACCTCTGTCCATCCGAGCGTTCCGTGTACTGTTATGCGGGCCTCTGATGGGAAGTTGTACAGAACCACTCGAGTCCAGCCCCCGGTGGCAGACGGACAGGGAGGTTTCCAAAAGTCTCCCAAAATCTAGGGAGCAAACATGGTCAATCCGGTCCCATCTGACTTGCGTGAGGACATCCTCCACAAACGCAAGGAAAGAGAAGGTGCCCCAGGGTGCAAAGAGTCTTCACACGGACGTCACTGCACCCAGATTATCGTCAACTGCTGTTGCAACAACGCGACAGTAAAAGAAGACCGGCCATCCGTCTTCCAAAGGCTACAGCATCCGAGCTCAGAGGACGAGACGCCTCCAGTTGTCTCTTGCAACTCTACTCATAAAAATCCCGCCGAGGGGAGGGAGAAGAAGACAAGTATCTCCAGCCCAAAGATATCAACCACTACAGCTAAGAGACTTTCTTCTAAACGGTTGTCCACCACCGGAGTTTTCTAAGGCACCCGTTCAAAGACGAAATCTGCCACAATGGGAGATTCATCGCCCACATCACTGGGGGTCGCGGGAATTGGGGGTAGCACTCCTCTGAACATCTACGACAATCCGATGTTCCAAGGAGACAAGCCCGGGGAGACAACTCTCCCATCAAGTACAACAGATGCTGATGTCCTCGAGGACATCCATGACTCTCAAGATGAAGCAAGCTCCGAAGCTGGGGGTACTATTCCCTCCGAGTCCGAACCCGAAGAGAACATCCCCACATACCCCGATGACTTCTCGGTGCATGGGTATGACTCAGAGGGCACATCTTCCACCGATCCTTCTATCACTCCTCATGTAAGGACGGTGTTCATGACGGACAGCAATCAAGGTGGTTCCAGTGATTGCCAACGCATCGACACTCTGGAGGCTATACTACAGGCCTTGGTCAAGTCTGTAGATGAAATCAAGGCAGCTCTTCCAACTCTGCAAAGAGTGACGCCTGGCCAAACAAGCACGGGTCCCACGGTCAATGCAGACTCAAACTCAGCGGCACCGAACCCGTGCCATAATCCTCCTGAAATAATGGCCCCCACCGTTGCAAATGAGGCCCGAGAAGTAAGAAGAGAGGTTCAGGAACTCCGAGCCATGTTCCACGTCCGAGAAAACTCTCAAGACCTCAGAATGCGGCAACCATACCCTGTTGAATGGAGGGATGTCCCATTCCCACCAAGATATAAGCCGTTCAATATCAACCCGTATGATGGCAAGACCTCAGCAAGTCGGTACATCACTTACTTCGAGGTCGCCACCGACCATCTGCCCCATGATGATGCTATCCTCACACGATTATTCATTGGGGCATTGGAAGGAGTCGCCTTCGACTGGTACCGCAACCTGCCAGACAACTGCATCCACTCCTTCGCCGGCTTCAAGCGCATGTTCTTGGAGAGATTCTATGAGGTAGGACAAGACGTCATAATGTCTACCCTCATGGACGTCGTCCAAGGAGAGAAAGAGCTGACGAGGAATTATATTGAACGGTTTCGACAAACCGCAATGAAGTTACCATCTGGTAATCCGGATTCCTCCTTGATTGAAATTTGCCAAAAAAGATTGCTCCCAACAATCAGTCTTTGGATGGACGAGAGTCAATTCAAGGACTGGAAGGCATTTATCATCAGTGCCACGAGCGCTGAAGAACGGTTGAAGAAGGCACGCCAACTGGGATTGTACATCTCGGAGGAAGAGAACAAGGGCAAGCGTCCCAACGCCAACAACGACAATGGGGGTAGCCCCTCCAACAATCGAGACAATAAGGGGAAGCAGGCTATGGTGGCTGATACAGCCCAAAAACCTGAGTCAAAACCGACAGACAAATAATGGCCGCAAATCACTTACTCCTTCGAAGACGGCCACGTCAAGCCTATCTTGGACATGCTCATACAAGAAGACAGAATTCAGCTTCCTCCATCAAGATGGGAACCTCGGCCGGCAGATATGGAGAACCCAAAGTTCTGCCATTACCACCGCTACGTCCACCATGCCACACACGACTGCTTCCAATTAAAACGGTACATCCAAAACCTCATCGATTCGAACGCTCTGGCCATCGATTTCGAGGAGGTAACCGTAGCGGCCAATATGGTGTCTGTACAATTCGGCAGCTTCCCTCCAACAGAGACTCAAGACGGTGTTATACCCTTCCCTCTAGCGATAATGGAAATTGCTAATCTTCCGCGTGCTCGGGAGCTAGCTGCTGGTCTAGTGCCCCTCACCACATCACGAGAGGAAATCATGTAGGTCCATCCGGACCTGGTATACGAGATGACTCAGTCCACGTCGCCTCCCATTCACAAGAAGAGAAGTGGAAAGGTCAGATCCTGCCACACCATCTCGGCAGATGTGGAAGAGGTCACGGTTGTCATTACTCGATCTGGGGCACAATCCCAACCTGTGGCTGAGAACTCGACTGAAGATCATCCGCCAGCTACCACTGACGCTCCAGAGCCTTCTCAGCCTCCGACGACCGACAAACCTAGGCCAAAGGAGACTCGTTTCGACAAATCCCTCCGAAAAGAGACACCTCAGGGGCTGGAGAGGCCCTACAACTTCGACATCTTGGCGCAATTGGCCAATACACCGGCCAAATTGTTCTTATATGAACTCCTGAGGCTCTCGAAGGATGTCCGTGCAGCTTTGAGCGAAGCACTCCAACATGCCGACGCATACTTGGCTCAGGTCAACCTCATGGGAGAAAACCAACCTGCAGACCTCCAAGACAGTGCATGTACAGGAGCAATGCCCAATATCGTCTTCACTCCACAGGACATGCTCATCAAGACCAACATGCACGATCGTCCATTGTACTACACTGGATACATCGGCGACGTGAAGGTGGATCGGATGCACATTGATCCTGGGTCTTCTATAAGCATCATCCCGAAGGGTTTGCTACATCATCTTCGTATTCCGATGCATCGCCTAACGCCTACAAGAACCGCCATCAGCGGTTTCAATTCGGGCAGGAGCTACCCAATTGGGAAGATTCGTCTGAAGTGTCAGATTGGCGATCTCCAAACAGAAGTCACCTGCTACGTCATAGATGCCGACACTTCTTACAACATCCTCTTGGGGCGCCCTTGGATACACGATTACATGATCGTGCCTTCCACGCTGCACCAATGCTTCAAATATGTCGACAAGTACGGCTTCGTGAGGACAGAATTTGCTGATATCGATCCCTTCAAAGGGGTCGAATCCTATTACTCAGACTCCTGCCTGTACGAAAAATCGAAGAAACACCTTGGTGAAGGAGATGTACAAGCTCGTACCAAAACAGTCACGGGATCAGAAGAACCTCTGACGATCCACCTCCAGGCTCGCAAACCAGGCAAGTCCGCGCCCCTCACGGCCACTCTGCGTAAGAACGCGATCAGTCTCTCAGCACGAGAGGAGTAGATGATAATCCGGCTGCCGAGGTCTCGCCAAGTGCTGAGACCTACAACGGAGCCACTAACAATTAGACTGCCAAGAGTCGGCCAGCCACAAACTGAGAAGCTCAATCCCTCTGATAAGCCAATGACAATACGCCTTCCCAAGAAGAGTCATCACCCCGATGCAAGGTCTGGGACTTCTAGCGAACCAACCACTCCTCCTCCCTATCACAGACATCATGATTGATAACACATGCGGCTTCGAACGTATGTCATTCATGGATGGATTCTCGGGGTACAACCAAATCAAGATGTCTCCTGACGACGAAAAGTATACATCATTCCGAACACCAATTGGCACATACTGTTACACGGTCATGCCTTTCGGTTTAAAGAAAGCTGGCGCCATATATCAACGAGCCATGAGTATCATCTTCAGAGAACATTTGCGCAAGACGGTGGAATGCTATGTTGATGACATCGCCGTTAAGAGTCGCTGTAAGGAAGACCATCTGCAGGACCTGAGGACGGTATTCGACCTGATGCGAGCCCACAATTTGAAAATGAACCCTACGAAAACTTTCTTGGGCGTATCCAGCAGAAAGTTCTTAGGTTTCATCACCGCCCAGGGTATTCATGTAGACCCTGAGAAGACGAAGGCAATTATGAAGATGGGTCCCCCGAAAAATCTTCGCGAACTCAGAGGCCTTCAAGGGAGGCTAGCTTACATCATAAGATTCATCTCTAACCTCTCCGGGCGGTGCCGACCGTTCACCCACCTCATGAAGAAAGGTGTCTCATTCATATGGGACGAAGAATGTCAGCGTGCCTTCGACAGCATCAAAGAATATTTGTCGAATCCTCCAGTCTTGGTGGCCCCGGTTGCTGGAAAACCATTCCTGCTCTACGTACGAGCAATGGAACATTCCCTTGGTGCTCTGTTGGCATAAAACAACGATGCAGGCCATGAACAGGCCATATACTATCTCAGCCGAATGATGATTGGGCCAGAGCATCGATACACCGTTGTGGAGAAGGAATGCCTCGCCTTGGTGTTCGCCATTCAAAAGACGCGGTACTACGTCACGGGACAGACCATACATGTGATCTCACGAGTCAACCCCCTCAGAGTCCTCATGACTAAACCAGGGGCACTCAGCTCTTGCCTCGCTACATGGGCAATATTGCTGTCCCCCTATCATATGATCTTCGTCCCGCAGAAGGCTGTCAAAGGTCAATCCCTGGCAGACTTTTTGGCAGCCCACCCAGGCTCGGAGTCATCCAGAATATATGAAAAAATCCCAGATGAGGTCGCCAACTCGAATGCAACTTCTCACGATAGCATATGGCGGATGTTCTTCGACGGTGCTTCAAGAACTGGACCCAAGGGCAACATCATTGTCGGAGTCGGGGTGGTGCTGGTTTCTCCTTCCGGATTGGTGATCAATCGCGCCTACTCTCTCACAGAACCCTGCTCTAACAATGTGGCCGAGTACAACGCTCTGGTCATTGGCCTCCAACTTGCAAAAGAGCTGGGGGTAGAATATCTTAAAGCATATGGCGATTCGCAGTTAATTATCAACCAGATCCGGGGCTCGTACGAGGTTCGCCATGAAGACATGATCCCCTATCACCAAATAGCGATCGACATCATCTCGACTTTCGAGGGGTTCTTCATTGAGGATGTCCCCAGACTCTGAAATATCGAAGCCGACGCCCTAGCTGGCCTTGCCACTTCCCTAGCGGTTCTGAATTACGCTCACCAGTCCGTGGAGGTAATAAGCCATGAATTGGTCTGTCCCAAGAACAACGTTCAATTCGTGGCGAGCTATTCCGCCCAGGCGGTCGACGAAGCACCAGACTGGAGACAGCCGTTCATCGACTTCGTCGTCTACGACATCCTCCCAGAGAATCCAAAGGAAGCCACCTCCATCAGACGTCGTTCTCTCAGATTCTTCTACGATACAGAGACAAAAATGCTGTATCGACGATCCTACGACGGGTTGTTGCTTCGGTGCCTGTCAAACGCGAAAGCCAAAGAAGCCGTACGAGAAGCTCATGACGGTGTGTGTGTGGGGCCCATCAGCATGGTCCTAAATTGTAAGACCGCCTTCGCAGTATGGGCTACTACTGGCCCACGATGGTAGCAGATGCGATAAACTATGCGAGAAAGTGCAAAGCTTGCCAAGTCCACGCGGACTTCATCCACCAGCCATCCGAGTTTCTACATCCGACAGTAGCATCCTGGCCATTTGAAGCATGGGGGATGGATATCATCGGTCCAATTGCTCTACCTTCTTCCCGAGGGCACCGCTTCATACTCGCCATTACAGATTATTTTTCCAAATGGGCGGAAGTTATCCCGCTTGCGAAAGTAAAGACGTCAAACGTGATCAGCTTCCTCAAGCATCACATCATATATCGCTTTGGACTGCCCCGAAGGATCATCCACGATAATGGTCCGCAGTTCGCTAGCCATGCCTTCTATCGGTTCTGTGATAAGCACCGTATCCAAAATATCGCTTCAACGCCATAAAATCCAGCAGCGAATGGGTTAGCAGAAGCATTCAACAAAACAATCATCAAGTTACTCAAGAAGTTCGTGTCATCCAACAAACGCGACTGGAACGAGAAGCTTGGTGAATGCTTATGGGCATATCGTACCACAGTCCGAACAGCCACAGGGAATACACCATTCTCCCTGGTATACGGAAGTGAGGCAGTTCCCCATTGGAGACTCAAATACCCTCACTCCGCGTCGCCCTCACTTATCAATTGACGACGGATGATAACTAACGACGTCGACTACAAGAGTTAGAGGCCTTAGATGAAAAGCGCCTCTTGGCTCAGCAACGAATCGAACTATACCAAGCACGCATCTCTGGAGCCTTCAATAAGAAGGTTAAAATCAGAACATTCCAAGTGGGCGATCTCGTTCTGGCAGTCCGGAGGCCGATGGTCATGACTCACAAAACTGCCGGCAAATTCCAGCCAAAGTGGGAAGGCCCATTTATCATTGAGGCAGTATTCTCCAACGGTGCTTACCGCCTCGCAAAGCAAAACGGAGACTTGCTCATGTTGCCCGTCAACGGCAAGTTCCTGAAGAAATATTATGTCTAAACGACATATTCCAGATCATCGAGTCATGTACCTACTGGTACCGCTGAACTCACATTCACAATATCCTAGATTATCGAGTCATGTATCCGCTGGTACCGCTGAACTCACACCTCCACATTATTTCCAGATTATCGAGTCATGTACCCGCTGGTACCACTGAACTCACATCCACATTATCTCCAGATTATCGAGTCATGTATCCGCTGGTACCGCTGAACTCACCTCCACAATATTCCAGACTATCGAGTCATGTACCCGCTGGTACCGCTGAACTCACATCCACAATATTCCAGATTTTCGAGTCACGTACCCTCTTGTACCGCTGAACTCATGCCCTTCTTCCACAAAGATATCCCAAACTACCAAGTCATGTACCTGCTGGTACCTCTGAACTTACACTTTGATTCCAACGTCCAAATTATCGAGTTATGTACCCGCTGGTGCCTCTGAACTCACATTCCGGTCACTTTTTTTAAAAGAAAGTCATGTATAACCGTACCTCTGAACTTTTTTCCTGAAAGAGATCCTCCCTCATGATCCACTACCCGCACTCCCAGTGCACAAAAAGGGTAACGGGTCCACAAACTTCCAAAACGACCATGTCGATGCTACCTCTGAGTCGTCTCAATTCCGCCAAAAACAAATCACCCCTACATAGAATTTCCATGTCCTCATTACCTCTGAGTTATTCTATGTACCCCCCCCCCCCCCCCCCGTCGAAGTAACCCTCATGCTCACCATGTCCTCAGTACCTCTGAGTCAGTATGTTGGTTCCTTTTCTAACTTGTTGTCCGTATCCAAAACCAGGGTACATTAGGGGCAATAGGTCCACACAAAATGTCTCAATAAGATGATGATTACAAAGCAAAAGAGTGAGGCAAATATATTCCATTCATTTCAAAAATCGGTTACATCTACACGATTACAAGCAAGTCAAAGGGGTTCTTCATGAAGAAAGGCGAAACAAAATGAAGATTACAGACAGACATCCATAAGAAGCCCCTAAATCCTAGTTACAGGAGCGCATATACCAGTCCCTCAGCCACCTCACATATGCAGGATGCAAGTCCAGAATAGGAGAATCAGGATTCCCAGTGCTGCCACCCTCAGTAGCTTCGATATTTGGAAGGCTGCCGTCCCCCTCAGGAGCAGGTTCTTCTTTCTTCGCTTCCTCCTTAACAGAGGTAGACCCCCGGTGGATGACAGGAGGCTGCGACTCCTCTGACACTGCAATCTCAACATTCGGTGGAGATACTGCGAGAACCAAAGATGAAGAAAATAAAAACAGTCAGAAAGGTTCATGCGGCTCGTTTAAGACAATTCTCATGCGGCTCGGACATGGGGTATACCCCCATGTGGCTCAGTCATGGGACGTGTGTGCGGACCATGTAGTTTGAGAAGTTCACGTCAAAGTCTTGTGCATGAAGCATGCAGCAAAACAGGCTCTGTTAGGGTTTCAAAGTACTCAATCGACTACATAACCCTTACCTTCGATGGCAATATGAACGTCAAGACGAACGGGGGGCACGACAGTCGAGGATACAGCAGATTTCTTACTCCTCGCCACAGCCTTCTTCACAGCCTTAGAAGCCCTAGGTGCCATTGTCGTCTGATGATCAGAGGAAGAAAGGACACGGCAAGAATCTGAGTCAAGAAGAGTCTAAGAGGGAAGACCGTCAAAATGCCCTTCTACTTATAGACAGAAAACTATGGACCGACGCTTCGTACAACGTGATCGACTCTTCGATTATCGAGCCAAACCAGCCAATTAAAGACAGCTCTTGGGATCCTGTCCCAAAAAAGATCTACACGTATGGCATAAAGACGTGGCAAAGAGCCTGTGCGGTTCAAATGGCTATGCGGCTGAAAACAACTATGCGACTCAGATGGTCATACGGCTGAACAGTCCCCTGCGGCTGAAACATCCATGCGGCCAGGACTTTATATGCGGCCAGAAGAATATACAGCCATGCTTCTTATTCAAAGTATTTCAATTTTGTAAATTGAAAACTTTGAAGGGGGTCTTGTAGAAGCATGGAAAATGATCTATGCGGCCAGGAAACCCCATGCGGCTCAGAAAGCCCATGCGGCTCAGAGAGTCATGCGGCATAAGGGACTATGCGGCCCAAGACATCCCATGCGGCTCAGAAGACACGTGGCGTAACAGTGCTCCCCTCCGCCCTATGCTGCATTAATTATTTTGACGGCTGACAACTCTGAAAAAAGTGACAGCCCTGACACGAGGAAGTAATTATGACTCCGTCATAATGACAGACTTCTAGGGAAGAGAAAGAGATCTCTGACACAAATCCCCCGAGATCTATAAAGTACCACGTGGCTTTGCCACGTGGGCGTTCATATGCGGCTCGAGCGAAGACTTCCTATGCGGCTCAGCCGAAACAGTCTCATGCGGCTCAAGCGGAGGCCTTCCCATGCGGCTCAAGAGGACCATTTCCATGCGGCTCAGGCAGATGCATCCCTATGCGGCTCGCAATGATCATCTCCATGCGGTTCGAAGGTTCGGGGGGGGGGGGCACTACCCGAGCAGCCCTGACACGTGGCCCAAACCTTATGCGGCCCACACCTTATGCGGCCGAAACCTTATGCGGCTCAATCTTCATGTGATTCAGATCTCCCTAGTAGCTCTTAGGACACGTGTCCTAAGCCGATCAATTTCCCAGATTTATTGCAATCAGAGATTGGGTCAAATCCCAATAATCTGGGACACGTGGCAGGAGAATAAATCAAATTTATTCGCAGACAGCAGCAGATCATCATGAGGAAGATTTATTCCAATCAGCATTAATTAATGATGAGATTTGGTATAATCTACACTTAATGGCCCAGATTCACCACACTCAAAACTAATGGCCTAGATTGACCAATCCACAGGCCGCCGCCATCTCCAGGAAGCAATCATTGCAACCCTAATGATCACACCTCATTCCTATAAATAGCAAGGTGCCATTCCCTTGCAACATATACATTCCCGGATTATATATACAACGGAGAGAGTGCAACCAGAGAGACCCCTTTTCGAGATCAGAGAGCATTAGAAGACTTGGAGAAAAAAGCAGAGGGAGAGCAAAGAGAGCATTTCTTCAACGCCGAGCAATCTTCTGGAGCCAAGGCTGTATACCGATCGTCCAAGGAGTAAGGCAGGGCTGTCGTCGCCTTCCCGAGCCTCTATCGTCACCCCCCAGAATCTAAAATAAACAATTGTACTTAGTCTGCTGTACCTAGGCTTTCGTCCCTAGGCTTTCTTTGTACAAGCGAGTTTGTATTGTCAGTCTAAGTTCAGTCCTCCCATAAAACTGTTCTGTACTTTTACAATCAATGGCAAACACTAACCTATATCACTCACTCACGTATACCCACACTCATGCACTACACACTACACCACACATTACTGTCACATTGGGACTTTCACAGGAACATGTGACACCACATGCACAAGATGATCTACTACACATTGCTATCACATTAGGACTTTCTCCGATACTCTCATGATACTTACACCAAATCTTGTTCGAATTGTGTCAGTGTCAAAGGCTGTGACTTGTAATTTTTTTAAATAATGACACCAAACATTGTAAAACCATATAACTTTATTTAATAATGATCTCGATTTTCCAATATTTTTTTACTAGTTAGAATTTCTTTACTTATTTGTTTTACATCAAATATTTATTTTCTGTCAGAATTAAGTTTGTGTCGTGTCAGTGTATATGTTCATGTCGTATTCGTGTCTGTGTCGTGTCCATGTCAAATGGCTAGTAGAGAAATGGTTAGGGTTTACCTGATTTTGGGGGTATGACCAAGGAAGGGGATGGCCGAGAGGAGGAGGAGATCGGCGCGTGTAGGCGGTTGAGGAGTAGCCTGAAGAGAAGGAGGAGCATGCAGCAACGGAGGAAAAGGAGGAGGAGGGCGGTCGGTGGTGGAGGCGAGCGGCCGGCAGAGGAGTAGGAGGAGGAGCTCGGTGGAGGCGGAGGAGCGGTTGGGGGGGGGGCGAAGTAGCACAGGGGGTCGTCGGCGTGGGGGGGGACAAAATATTTTTGAAAAATTTTCTGGTGAGAATGGGGGAAAAGGAAAACCCGATCGATATATTAGAAATAAATTAGCGACGCCAGAGTAAGATGTCGCTAATTATCGCTGATAATAAAATCATAGCGACGTCCACCGACTTTTCTGCGACAAAATTTTTTGTTATACAAAATGTAGTCGCAATATGTCGCTGCTAGTCGCTAATAGCGACGTATTGCGACGTAAACTTTTTACGTCGCTAAGTTGTAAAATTTTAGCAACGTTTTGGTTAAGCTTCGCTAATTGCGTCGCTGATATAATTTATTTTGGTAGTGTCCTTTACCGACTTTATATCCGGTCATTCATGTATAAGCTTGATTGCATAGTGATCTTTGATGATTAGTAGTAGATAACTCGTGATAGATGCTGTGATGAGAATATAAAATGATACATAGATGATGGCTAGATCAGACGGCTGACTACCGCTACCAACGACAGTGTAGACCGAATATGACTCGATTCGTACCCGATTATTCGGGAACAGGTCGTGGCAATTTATCAATTCCTATCCCAAATTAGGATCAACAACAATGTAAAATCAATAGCAATTCCAATCCAATTCATAAATTAATTAAATTTTATATTTAGGTACTGTTTGGGAAGGGGGGAAATGTGAGGAAGAAAAAAGTTGAGGGAAAAGTGAGAGAAAAATTAAAAGTGATTGTGTTTGGAAAGGAGGAGAAAAAATGTGGGAGAAAAATTTGAGGGAAAAAGTAGGTGAGTCCCACTAAAAATGTGTTCTCCCAAAAGTGAGAGAAAAATAGAGAGAGATGAGAGCAATTTGAGTGAATTTACTCCATCACCTCTCATAAAGGTAATAACAAATTAATATTTGAGAATACCAAGGACTAAATAGTAATTGTATCTCTATCCCTAAATAAGTAAAAAAAAATATTTTTAAACTTTTCCTTCCCCTACTTTTTGTCCATCCAAACAAAGGAAGAAAAAATTAACTTTACCTTCATTTTACCCTCCTCTATTTTTCTTTCCCTCAAAATTTTCTTTTCCTTCCCACAAAAATTTCCAAACACAGTGTTAGGCTCCTAGCATGCTAGGGTCGCTGCTGACAAAATTTCAGGACAAAATTTTATGGCACGTAGATATGACAATTTTAATTTTAGTAGTAATAATAATGCATTCATGGATTTTCAATATTTAATAAATCAACCTAATAACTAGCCAAATTTTAGAATATATGAGCCTAGTGTGTTAGGGATACTAGAAAAATTCATAGAAATGAATTACCATATTAGGGCTAGGAGTTATGGTCGAAAAAACTACAGGGTGCTCCATGTTCAGAACAGATCTAGATAGAATCATAGAGAACTTTTGAAATTAATTAAAAGTATCTAAAATCAACTAAAAATTGAATAAAATGTTAACATCTTTTGCAACTTACAAAAAAAATTGAAGGGGATTTGGGTTTGGGAGTTGAACGAAATCCTAGGTTGAAGTCGAAGAAACAAACCTCCTTTAAATTCGACTGAAAACTCATCTAAAATTTTTAAAATGAAAAACCTAAGAACCCCAACTATTTATAGAAAAAATGAAAATGAATCAACGATCATGATTGCTTCCTAGTCGCGATTTGACAGGTGAGGGAAAGGGTGTACATAGTTGGGTACATGTGGGCCTACCCCCACGTGCTGTAGGATCTGGCAAGTGGGCCTCGGTCCTTTCAGGTCACTAATGAGGATGTTGACTGTTGTGAGGGTACATGTGGGCCTACACCCACATGCTGTAGGATCTGGCAAGTGGCCTCGGTCCTTTCAGGTCACTAATGAGGGTGTTGACTGTTGTGAGTGGGCAGGTATGTCCCCACTGTCATGTAACTATTGGGTCACTAACGAATGGGCCCCTCTTGGTGGCTGTGAAGGTGGAGGCTTAATGGGTTTTTTTTAAAATATATTTGATATCCTTTATCTTTACAATTTTTGTTAATAAAAAAACTCACTTAACAATCAAACATCCAATTTAAAATTTTAAGAAATCCATGGAATATAGTTCCCAGTAAAATAATTCTATGAAATTAATTTATTTTTCACATATTTTCCACTTGCAATCAAACATACCCTTAGTTATACATCCATATCTCCATATTTGTCTATGTATAATTAGTTTTTACTAATAATTTGAATTAGGATTTAATCTAAATTTTATTTTATTTTATTATTTATTTTAACTTATGAATCTATTCTTTTTTGTTATTACTCTAGCTAAGTTACCCATCTGTTTCAGGGCCCACTAAAATAATAATAGAAAAAATTCTCTAAAACTGAAAGATTTTGGGGCAGGGGTTTTACAGAGCTTACGGGTCCTCTTCAACGGGGTACTCTATCTGCAATGATTCAGACATATGCTTATGGATGAAGATTATGGCAATTGCCTGGGCAACTTTATCTGCTTTATTTAGAGGCTCAATAATTTCTCTCGGCTACTTTGTAGTGAGGTAGAGCTTGACATCTTGGACCCACTTTAAGCAATTTCTCATGTCCATAAAATCAAGCTTATTCAGGTTTGACGCTACAGTGGAGGGAAAAAAAAAGATATTAGAACTTCAGGTTCATAGCCATATAGTAGTCAGATTACGTATGTGGAACTTCTGTTTCTCAACATGTACGTAAATGGTGAATTATTTATCAATTTTATTGAATATTACGAACTTCAAGTTTGGTGAATTGATGAACTGCAGGTTCAAGAATCAATTTAGAAAGATATAGCCTTCCAATAGCCCAAAGGTGGAGATAAAGACCAAAAGTTTCTGATGATGAGGTCAGACCTCAATCATATTTTTGCTTATGGAAAAGTGTCAAGCCTTTATGGGGCTATTAGGGTGGGGCTATACATATGCCAAATTTTACTTCTGAAAAAATCATGACAGCTGAGGCTTAGCTCCGAGAGGCTAGCCTCTACACCAAATCTTGCAAGCGGGACTAGGCTTCTAACACTAAGGGTCCGTTTAGATATGTTTTCTGAATTTTTTTTCTAAAAACAATTTTCTGAAAGTTAGTTATAAAGTTGTTTTCTGAGTATAAAAATTCTGAATTTGCGTTTGGTTACTTTCATCTAAAAAATAATTTTCTAAACAAAAAAATAAAATTTTGTTTGGTAAAATAATTTGTTTAATAAAATTTTATGTCATGTGTCCTGTTTACTGTTCTGTTTCCGTGTCCAGTCCACCGTCAACCATGTCTAATCCTCCGTACAGCCCCTTCGTCGGAGCTCGAGCTACGAGCTCGGCCATGGCGTCGCCCTCCGCCGAGATCTGGGTCCTTCACCTGACTGCCCTTGAGAACTCGTCGTCCTCGACAGTCGACGTAGCACGAGCTATGAGGTCATCGTCCTCGACTGTCGCCGGAGCGAACAACAATTGCCGTCCTCGACTATGAGGTCGTCGTCCTCGACAATCGCCGTTCTCGACAGTCGCCGTAGCTCGAGCTACGAGGTCGCCGTCCTCGACTGTCGCCGGAGCGAGCAGCAGTTGCCGTCCTCGACTACGAGGTCGCCGTCCTCGACGGTCGCCGTTCTCGACAGTCACCGTAGCTCGAGCTACGAAGTCGCCGTCCTCGACTGTCGACGGCGAGATTGGTTGGGAGGATGATGCGGCGGCGGCGGCGGCGACGTCGGGGAGGAGGATGCGGTGGCGGCGGCGGCGACGTCGAGGAGGATGAGGGGGATCGGGAGGCTGATGGACAAGTACTTGGTGGAGATCCAGGAGGGACTCACAAGTGAGGAGAGAGAATTCCCAAGCACCAACCCCCTCTCCCTTCAGTGCAGGTTCCACGGAGAGCTTTGAGGAAATCTTTTTTTCCGAAAACAGTTTTGATCTACGCTCAGAAAGCAGAGTTATAATGTTGGGTTTGGAAATTTTTTTTGGAAAGTTGTTTCAGAGTGGCTTCAAGCCAAACGTTGTTTTTTATGAACTGTAGCATTTACATCCCGAAAGCTGCATTTAAAATGACAACCAAACAGGCCCTAAGTTTTGATTCATTCAAACTTCTAGTAGTGGAGATAGGCTCTACGAGGCTAGGCCTCAATATTAAGTTTGCTTCCGGAAAACAATGAGCAACGTATCTTAGGCTTTGTGAGTCAAGAACTCAGTGCTAAGTTTGCTCTGGAAAAACTGTTGGTAGCGGACCTAGACTCCGCGAGGCTGGGCTTCACTACTAAGTTTGTTTTGGGTAAACTGTTAGCAACAATGTTTGGTTCCGCGGGGCTACATTCTTTTATGTTAGGTTCCGCGTAGCTAGGTTCCACGAGGTTAGGCTTTGCAAGGCTAGGCATTAGCGCTTAGTTTGCTCGGGCAAATTGTTAGTAGCGGAGCTAGGTTCCATGGGGTTAGACTTCACGAGGCTTGAACTCCGGTCTTATATAGTTTGCTTCGGAAAAAACAATCGTAGCGGAGCTAGGTTGCGCGGGACTAGGTTTCATGGGGCTAAGTTTCAACGGAGCTCCCCCTAATCGTAAGGCTAGTAAAGCTCCCATTTAGTCAAATTTTAGCTTCGCTTCGGGTGACACTATGGTACAGTAGAGTTGTGCCATTTGGCGAGGCTGCTCCATTCAGTGAAGCTGCCCATTTGACGGAGTTCCTCCATTCTTTGGAGCTAATGACTTATCCAATTTTTATTATCGCTTCACTAGCCTTGTTTAAATCGAGGTTGGACGGAACTCCATAGTGTTAGGAACGTTGTTGATAGTGGAGGGCCTGCTCCGACCAATTTTGATAGCGCCGTAGGCTCTTGTTTTGAGAGTCATTGCTGGCCAATATTCTAGGAGGATCTAAAAAATATTGAGATCTATTATTGGCTAATTGATCCAGGAGGATCTAAAAATACTGAGAGTTATTGCTGGCTATTTGATCCAAAAGGATCTAAAAATATATTGAGAGACATTTCTTACCGATAGATTCGAAGATTTTGATAGTTTAGAAAGCCATTACGGACTTGTAGATCCAAAGGATCGTGTAAACTGAAAACTATTTCTGGATGTTAGTCCGCCGGCCATGGTCTTCTCTTCTTCGGAAGAGGAGAGAGTCCTCTCTTTAAGAAAAAGAAAAAAAAAACATAAGATATTAGATTATAAAGAAATTTTAGATTGTACTTATATTGTTCGAAAATGATTCCGTGATCGTGATCTTTTAACTAACACACTCATACAATAATTTTTTTTAGGGATTTTTTGACTTACATCCCACTTGTTAATATGAATTTGTACTTACATCCCTCTTTTTATTTTTTTTAGACTTACATCCCACTTTTCGTCACAAAAAATATTTATTTTGTCACAAAAAGTATTTGTTTTGTCACGAAAAATATTTTTAGTGACGAAAGTGGGATGTAAGTCTAAAAAAATAAAAAGTGGGATGTAAATACAAAGTCATATTAATAAGTGGGATGAAAGTCAAATTTTTTTTTTTTTTTATTATAACTCACACATATCTACACTGTCGTTGCATTTGAAGGACTTGTCGTGCTGCTTTCCACTTCAGCTAATAGTTGATCATAATATTTATTGCACCCATTCATCCACTCCAAACTTGCTAGTAGGAGATCCAAGAAAAGCCACTCTTGGTGCCAGAGTTGGCTACTTTATTCGATAATAAATGAAGGGCAGGGAGAAATCATTACCAAGTTTTCCCGCGAAAAGGAGCCTAGTAGGGATCTGCAGGAGGCTTGTAAAACCCAGGTCGGGTATAGGAAATAAGCTCTACGTCCCTTTCGAACTCGGCCATCATATCCTCCTCCAGACTCACCCATACTTCGAGTCCCCCAACCTCGCCCCTCCCCATAGACACAACTACATTCTTGAGCAACGTCCACACAGGGGCCACCCATGCGGGCCTCCCCCAGCCGAAATCCGCTTCGTACAGCGGAAACCTCGACCAGCTGCTCAGCATGAAGTAGTTGATGTCGTCGTAGCCGGCAGCCACCAGTTTTCCCGTCGCGTCATTAAACGGCTCCGCCGCCACCGAGAAGCCATCCACCCCCTGCAGCCTTCTCACCATCTCCGCGTCGACCCTCCTTATGCCGCTCCTCAAATCCTCCTCCATCCTACGCTTCTCCTCTTTCTCCGAGGCCTTCGACGCGTCTGCTGTCGCCGTGGCCATACCGCAGATGTTGCCGATCAGGTTATCGGGCAGCGAGGGCTCCGCTGCCGCCTTTCCCCGTATGTTGACAACAACAAGGGCCACCCATGCTGCGCGCCGCTTCGGCTCCTCCGAAGCAGCTGTGGCCAGCTGGACCTCTCTTGCCCTAATGCAGCAGCGCCACAGGAGAGCCGTCACCGCAACTGTCTTGGACGGAACTGGATGATCCTGATCCACAGGGGACTTCCTGAGAGCTTGGATAGCCACCTCCTCGAACACGAACCTCTTCGCCACGATCTTCTCCTTAGGAGTGTCTACACTAGGCAGATCCAAAGGGCCTGGGGACGGGGGTACGAAGCGGGATGCAGCGTCGAAAAGAGGAGGAGGCACTAGTGCTGTCGAGCAACCTCCACCACCGTCGCGCGCAACGTAGGCCCATGCTTTTACAAACTCCGCAGCCGAGTGAGCGTCGAAGAGCTTGTGCGAGAAGCACCCGCCGACGGACATGCCGCCGCACGAGGCGAACACGGTGACTTGTAGAGATAGCAGCGCCGGCGACGACTGCGACGGTCCGGTTGGGGGAAGGAAGTGGGTTAAGTCGTCGTAGTCGATGCCTCTGTCGAGGAGCTTCGACAGAGGAGCATCGGGGGAGGCTCGGGCTTCGAAGAGCTCGACGCCTTGGTCGTCGCAGTTGACGATGGAGACGTCGTTGGGGTTCAGCCTCCCGGCTGCGGGATAGAAGAGGGTTAAAGTTTCGGATAATGAGCTCTTGAGTAGGGAGAGAGCTTTGGCGGCCGGCTCGACGGAGGCATCGGAGTAGAAGAAGATCAATTTGAAGGGGTGGGGGCAACTCGCTTGGTCCAGCCAGGAGAGGTGGTGGGTGCGGAGATGTGGAGGGGTTGGAGAGCTTGGCTTGATGATCGCATGGGAAACTACTTCAACCTTCCACATTGACATGCTCTCTCTCTCTCTCTCACACACAGGAGTTGTAGGAATGTGAAGAACGGTTGCTTATATGTCTTTGGCAATAAAAACTTTTGAGACTTTATGATGAAAGAACCACCATTTGCAAATGTGTGTGTGTGTGTTTTGGGTTTTGGGGTTTGTAGTAGTTGGTTGTCCCATCACAATTTCTAGTAGTTGGTTGTCCCATCAATACATCACCAATAAAATACAGGTTTCATTGCGGATTATTAAATACATCATCAATAAAATACAGGTTTCTTCAGTGGGCAAGTGGACGATTGCGGATTTAATAATACATCATCAATAAAATACAGGTTTCTTCAGTGTGTAGGTAGACGATTGCGGATTTAATAGTTTGTTGTCGATTCTTGTATGTTTATTGGACTCATTGTTTTTAATTTTTATCAAATAAATAGAATAAATAATACGTTTTCGTGATTAGATCTATTAATTTTCGGTCATCCAGTTTGAATTTTATACATTTTTTCAATAATCACAAAAGTCGTTCGAATTCGATAATAATTATTTATTAGTCATCTAAAAGTCATTCCAAACTATTTTTGTTATCACCTAATCGGGTCGGGGGCTGATACCACCTGCTCTTGCAAAGAAAAAGTCAATCTAAAAATATTTTTTGTTATGTATTAGTTATTTATTAGACTTTGTAGTATAACATTATGAAAGAGTAATGTTATTCGAAATTAAAAAAATGCCACTCCAAACTATTTTTCCTTATGTAGCAACTCATATGACATTTGACATGTTAGTTGACATGGCAAGTTCTAACCTAAAAAATTAATTATCCAAATTTTTTTTATTGTTAATATTAATTTTAATTTTAATATTAATATAAATATTAATGTTAATTTTAATTTTAATCTTTAACGTTAATCTAAATGTTAATTTTAATTTTAATATTAATTTTAATTTTAAAATTTGTCTTGTCAGTTGTCATGTCAGACAACACAAGCTATCACACAACTAGAAATACTTTTGAAAGATATTTTGAAAGAACAAATAACATTTTTCATTATGAAAAATAAAGAAATTAAATGTGTACATAAATGGTACTATAGAACGAACGAATGGACAATTATGCTTTTGAATCTTTTAACTGTCTTCTCATATATATATATATATATATATATATATATATATATATATATTTTTTTTTTTTTTTTTTTTTTTTTTTTTTTTTTTTGAAGCAATGGGTAATTGTGGTGAACTCGCCTCCAATGAGGCATATATATATATATATATATATATATATATATATATATATATATATATATATATATATATATATACACCAAAAGGGTGATTTGCCAACGACTATAAGCGTTAGGAAAAATATTACTAACGGTTTTTTACCGTTGGTAGCACGGCGTGGGAAATATTTTCCAACGGTTTTTCACCGTTAGGAAAATGAATTTACTAACAGTAAACAACCGTTGGGAAACGCACTTTCCCGACGTTGTTCTACAGTTAGGAAAAAAATGCCCCAACGGTCAAAAACCGTTGCTAAAGTAAGTTTCCTAACAGTGAAACACTGTTGGAAAATTTACTTTCCTAACAGTAGAAAACCGTTAGAAATATAGACTTTCTCATG
This sequence comes from Iris pallida, assembly GCA_029216955.1. Lineage (NCBI taxonomy): Eukaryota > Viridiplantae > Streptophyta > Magnoliopsida > Asparagales > Iridaceae > Iris > Iris pallida. Next base: position 50,430,921 of record JANAVB010025196.1, read on the forward strand.
ATAAAGCCCTGTTAGGAATTAAAAGTGCTAACGGTGAAAAACCGTTAGAAAATAAATTTTCTACAAAACAAAATTGCTACAGGGAGATTTGTTTATATTGCAAAAAACCTGTAATTCATTCCAGATTACCAACCATATTGTATACATCATCAAATAAGAACAATTTCAATTAACCACAAAAAATTTATCACAAATTTTTTTTTATCTAAATAAGAACATATTCCAGATTACCATATTGTATACATCATCAAATAAGAACATATTCCAGATTACCAACCACATTTATCACAAAAAATTTAAGCTCAATATATAACTTGATGAAAGTACTTAAACATTAAGCAAATCTAAATAACATAAAGTTCAATCAAGTTTGGAACAACTAGATCAAAAGTAAAAAAAACAAAAGGCTACATATTCCGTGTGCGATACTTTGGCCAAATCACAAAGCCTCCATCAGCTATATCACAAAGTTTGTAATTGCCATTTTGTGGACCATCAAAAATCAGTGCTTCTGGATCTATTACCTCCGTCACCCAAACAACATTCTCCACATCTTGTAAGACCTCCCTCTGATAACACATGGCACGTGTTGCGAGATATCCCTTCGCCACCTCTTCCTTCAAATCTCGTGAAAGTAACATCACATACTCTTTTCCTTTGGAAGACGATCCAACATTGTTCGACGGAACGACAGGGCTAGCAACATTGACATCATGGGTTTCAGGACCAACTGGAGTGTGCTCTGTGTTGGAGGCAACTTCAGTCCTTGGTGTGCCATTGCCTTCGAATTGGTTCTGTTGCATATTCGTATTCTGCATCATATTCTGTTGCTGCATATTCTTAAACGCAGAAGCAATAGCTTCAGTCACTTGGTTTTCTAATTTCATTTTCCACAAACGAAGGCCTTCGAAGTCTTTTTGTTTGGTTATTACTCTCGTAACTTGTGTCATTTTTACTTGCTTTACAGATGAGGTTGAGCTTATTGCACGACAATAACTCTTCTTCTTCTCAGACCCATAAACTTCAGCAATAGGATCACTTTCAAAGTCTTCTAAGCTTGCGATACCATCGCCACCATTAAGACTTGCTTGTAATTTTTGCCTCTCTTCTGCTGCTTCAATTAGAGCCTGCATTTCCATTATTACAAAGCAACATTCAATCCAAATTATATATTACATGCTAAATAATATATAAAAAGAAATGTTATGCCAATGAATGAATGAACAGAATATATTACATTCAGCAGGTTCCAGGTTCCAGTGAATGAATGAACAGAATATATACTAGGTTCCAGGTTAACCCAACTAGAAAGGAAAGAGTGAGGATTAATGAATCGGAGGAAGCCTAGAGAATTGTAGGTGAACATGATATAATGTGAATAATGCATTAAAACTGAGGACACCCCATCAGGTTAACTGAGGACACACCCATCAGGTTATTGACAAAAGCCAATATATAACCTAGCAGCTTAAGTGACAATGTACGCATTAGCACATACTCCACTGCAAGTGGCATGGTTCAACATAACAAGATCCAAAATAATTGAAATCCTAAAGAAAACAATTCATAGTTTAGAGGAATAATAGAATATTGACAAGTGATGCTTGTACAGTAGCAAAATGGCCTTAATGTAGCATGCAAGTTAAGCAATACAACTCCAGAAATGAAATCAATCTTTTCTGTATAAATTTACCAATTTTGCCTAAATTAGCAGACAAGTAATATCATGTAATATTAATTTTATGACAATATGAATCAGATACAACTTTGGTGGGATATAAATATCTACAAAAATATAAACAACTTGTCAAAATACTGAAACTATGTATTTGCAAGCTAAAGGTTATAACAAAAAGATTGCTCTCATATAAGCTTAGCCTGAAGAGCAAAACACAAACATTACATGTTTTTCCTTCCAGACATTAAGTAGAAAGTTTGAACTCCATGAAGATGATGTCAGTGTCAAAAAGAAAATAGAGGTCGCTATACTAGAGGATGAAGAAAAAAGAAGGTAACAATCATGAATACCCTATGATGAACATGAGCTTAGATATGCTTACAGAGACTTCATATGAATGAGTCTTCCAAGCTCAGGTGCTAGAGTACCCTTAAGACAAATATTTTTCAAATTCCTGCAATGAATTAAAATATTACATTAGATAAAGAGAATTTGTCCATTTGCATCAACTTGGACAATGTCAATATTCTGTTGGAAAGAGCAGTTTTTCAGTCTTCAAGAAGCAGCTAGAAAGGAAAGAGTGAGGATTAATGAATCGGAGGAAGCCTATAGAATAGTAGGAATTTAGATTAAGTAGTGAACATGATATAATGTGAATAATGCATTAAAACTGAGGACACCCCATGAGGAGATCGATGCTTAGATTTGTCAGCAATAGTTAGAAAAAAGAGGGTAGTTCTATGAGTTTTGGATTCCCACTTTGGTCCACTAACATACCGCCACAATAATGAATCCATGCATTTTTCTTCTAGCTGATGTTAATACAAGCCACACGCAAATACATTAATCAATGTCACATTAAAATAACTAAAGTTATGCTTTAGAATTAAAGATTACACACCTTTTTGTGTAACCAATCAATAAATTCAGATTGTACTACCACTTCTGTCTTTGTGGTAGCTCTTCTTTTACCACGATGACCATCTTCCAAAGATGAGCGATACACACTACAAATTCAAAATCCTTATTGTATAAACAGAAAAAATACATATTATGTAGTTTAAAATTAATATGAAAGAATATCACACCTGTAATATTCATCTTGTTCTGGTATATTTATCCTAAAGAGTATCCATCTTCGAATTTGTATGCGTTGTACACCAGATAACTTGATAGTTTTACCCTCAAGAATGGAGTGCTCGTACATATCATCACCATTCTCATCTAAAAAGAGTGCTTGACTAGAACTATGATTACCATCACGTGGATTTGGCATATATTCCATAGCATATCTAACAGATTTTGAAACAAGATATGCCTCAAGATTGATCCTTCTACGTAACGTTTGTGGCTTGGTATGTTTTTGCCCTCCTTCATAGCCCTTATATCAACATAAAACGCACACTTGTTAAAACAAAAAAATTATAGTGTTAATAAATTAGCAAAGAAATAATAATATATAAGATGAATATCTCACCTTTCAAATGGATACATCCATATATATCTCGTAGGTCCACAAAGTAGAGCTTGGTCAGCTAGATGTACCGTTAGGTGGATACTTATATCGAAGAAGTGCGATGGAAAATAATGTGCCAACACACATAATGCCTCAGCAATCATATCTTTGGCAACTTGGACATGCTCTCGAACTAAGACCTTCGAGCACAGTATGTTAAAGTACAAGCTTACTTGCAAAATGGCTCGTTTCAAGTCACGAAACTTTGTATATGCATGTTGAACCATAATGGAAAGCAAATATTGGATAATGACATGATATTCATATGACTTCTTAATATGCAAACTTGGTGGTTGGATACTTACAAGACTGCTCAAATTAGTTACAAGGCATGACGGGAGCTTTACGTGTTTTAAAACTTGACAAAATTGCATTTTTTGAGACTTATCCAATGCATACTTAGAAGATTGCTTTCCCCTGTCAAACATCAAATTAATAAGATGTTCTGCCACATTTTTTTCAGTATGCATCACATCAATAGTATGTCGTACTTTGTGATTACCCTAGTACTCTAAATAAAAAAGAATCGACTTCTTGTACCACGCCGGTCTTCCTTCGTTGTCATTCTCATCTGCAATGCAATGTTCACTATCATCCACCTCAACTGCCATTTGCTTCTTGCTAGTAGCTTTCACTAATTTACCTGGTACATATTGGATATGATCAAGCCTTTCCAAAAGGGATGGTCCTGTCAATCGTGTTGGAGGTTCTTTGTGCTCTACATCTTTATACCATCCATGTTTCACTGCCCTATATGGATGACTATCCTTCAAAATCTCCTATATTTTGTGTAAACATTCTTATTACCAATGTGCTCAGACTCGGTCTCAATAGCACAAATAGGACATGCTTTATAACCATGAGTCACACAACCAGATAAGTTACCATATGCCGGAAAATCATGGATTCCCCATAATAGCATTGCTCTCAAAGTGAAGAGTTCCCCCTTGTCCATGTCAAATACAGACACTCCTTCCGTCCAAAGTTGCTTCAACTCATCTACAAGAGGTTCCAAGTATACATCAATGTCTTGACTCGGTGCTTTTGGCCCCGGAATTAATAAACACATCATTTGAAATTATGATTTCATGCATAACGAGGGGGGAGGTTATAAGGAATCATGTATACGGGCCAACAACTGTATCCACTAGATAGCACTCCATGTGGATTGAACCCATCGGTAGCAATGCCAAGCCAAACATTACACCCCTCTCTAGCAAACTCTGGCCACTTACTTTTAAGCGATCTCCATTCAGCCGAATCAATAGGATGACGCATGGAATTCCAAGAAGATTTTGCTTCCTTGTGCCACTGCATTTGGCGTGCTATCCATGGTATAGTGTACAATCTAGTTAATCTTTGGGTTAGAGGAAAGTGTCTTAAAACTTTTCGTGGTTGTTTTGTGACTTTTTCTACTTTTCCAGACTTGGTTTCCTTAACTTTAAACCTGGGAGTCTGACAACGAGAGAATTCTCTGCATCTGTATATTCCTTCCAATACAACATGCAATCATTCTCACATGCATGGATGCACTTGGCCTTCATTTCCAAATCTTTTAGCATTTGCTTCATTGTATGGTACTTGTCAGGTAGTGTATTTTCCTTTGGAAGCCACCTTTTCAATCGCTTCAACAACTCAGTCACGCTATTTCTTGACCAATTGAACTCCTTCTTTAAGTTATGAAGCTCAATAATTGCACATAAAGTTGTAAGCCCATCTTCACAGGAAGGGTATAGTTTCTCATTTGCTTTTCTCTTGTACTCATAGTACTTATTACCATGGTCAAAACAGGGGACAAATGGATTATCAGAAACAACACATGTCTCGTTATGATTCCCCTCACAATTTGTCACCCTCATTTTTCGTATTTCATATTTATACTCGTAGTTGGATTTTTGGCATAAATTTTTATTTTTCTCGACTTGCAGAATTTTGGGTTTTCTCGTATTTTGGGTTTCGGCTCGGCTCGGTTTTAGTTGGGTTGGTTTGATTTTAAACCCAATGGAACACTTTAACCTATACTCCACCCCCATTCTACCACAACAACCCACATTAAATCCCCACCAACCATTCTCCCTCCTCATTACTTCCCTCATTAATTTCCTAACTCCTTCTTCTTCCTTCTTTCATACAACATCCCATCCATAGGCAAGTGCATCTTGCCACGACATGAAGACCAAATTTTATTTGTCTATTAGCTTAATTAGATAATTTGGAACAACATTAGAACTTGACATTTTTGGATTTGGAGCTTGGATTCTCCTAGATCTAAGTTTCTACCATTTTCGGAATTTCTTGGGTTTGATCTACCAAACTTGGATTTTGCTTGATTTAATGCTTCTATGTTGTAGAGAATTGAATTTTACACAAGTTAGACTCTTGAAAATCTGGATTTCGTGTTTTATGGACCAAGTTTTGATGTTCCGAAGTTTAGAGGCCATAGAGTTCTTCCTCTCAGCTTGAGGAAGAAGAAGACCCCCTCCCCCGCTGCGCTGTTTAGCACCGGGTTGTCTCTCCCGCGCGCGCTCTTTAGCGCACTGCTAGCCCGCGTGCTGGCTGTCTTGCGCTGTCCTCCCCCCGCGCCCCTGCGCGCTCGGCCCACCGCGCCCCTGCGCGCTCGGCCCCTGCGCCCCTGCGCGCTCGCCCCCCCGAGCCCCTACGAGCTCGCCCCCCGCGCCCCTGTACGCTCGGCTCCCCGCGCCCCTGCGCGCTCGGCCCCCGCGTCCCTGCGCGCTCGGCCCCCCGCGCCCTATGCGCGCTCGCCCCCCGCGCCCCCTGCGCGCTTTGACCCCGTGCCCCTGCGCGCTTGGACCCCGCGCCCCCTACGCACTTGGACCCCGCGCCCCTGCCGCTTGGCCCCTGCGCCCCTGCGCGCTTGGACCCTGCGCCCCCGGCGCGCTTGGCTCCCCGCGCCCCTTGGTGCACTGCGACTGTTCCCGAGCGCTCTCTTGGCACCGCTTGCCCGAGCCCCTTACCTGGCACACCCTGTGCCATGGCTTCCTCTCCTGACCCTTGGTGTTCCCCTTGGTTCTCGGTTTTTTTTTTTCTCTTGCTGATTTTGTTTTCTGAGAGCTTGATGCCCACAGCACGACTTGACTTAACCCGACACGTCTTGACACGATTTTCTGTGTCTTTAATTTAGGACTAGCATTCTCTGATCTTGGCAGTAACTCGATGTGGTACACTTGTAACTTATGGCTTTTAACTTGTAACCTGCAACCTGTAATTAATCCCCTGTAACTTGATATCTTGATAGTGGCCGCCTCGACGCACTCTTGACTTGACTCGACTTGATAACTGGTCGTACTCGACTTGTCCTGACACCGTGGGTGTTCTCCTTGTTGCCTTGTGCAAATCTACTTGTCTTGTCTTGCATCATGTCTAGGACGTGACTCCCTGGGCACCACGGCCAGGGACTCATACTAAATTGGATTAGGCTAATGATTAGATCAAACTAGAACATGAAGAATTTCCAGTCACAAGCAATCTCGTTATCTGGGCGCTTTAATGGACTTGTAGCTTGCCGACGAGTAGAGCACATTTTCAGCACACTGTCATGTGTTGCACCTCTAAGTCACCTAAGGGTATATCGTCTCCTGGGCGATGTACCCAACCATACTCTCAACCCGCGGAAGGATAACTAGATAGTCTGCAGGGCTTGGGACTGGGAAATTCTCACTTGCATCTTGTTAGTAATTAGGCTGGTGATAACCCTAGTTAGTTAAGTAGTAAGCCGTAGTATTTTCTTGGCCGCTTGTGAATGGATGGTGTCTAGCCTGGTCCAAGTCTCGTCTAAGTCTCAGTACTTGGTACCCCTGAATATGATTGTTTTACTTATCTTAACAATAAATGGGTAGAGACAAAGTGCTATTCAGGCGAAGGGTTACAACCCCGGTCCTTGTTTGGTTACGGGTTGTAACCTGGCTTCCGGAATGGTTCATCGTCACTAGTCGTTTATTGACCTGTTGTACTCTTTATTACTTGTACTTTTCTTCTATTTCCTTATGTTCTGATATGCTGGCTTTTGTTCTTATTTCGTGGCCTCCTTTGTGGCACTTGCTCTTTCTGGGGTTTGACCCAGCTGGTTTTGTGTGGCTAGATGTCGGAGCAGCACCCGAGGATCTACCGAACCTCCAGCCCGATGGTGGCGACTAGAAGGAATCCGGGCTACGAGTGGATTTTCTATTTTGTTTCACCCACTGCATTGTAAATTTATTCTTTTGAGGCGTTTAGCCGACGAGCACCTGTTAGCTCGATGCATCTTTACTTACTGTCTGCCTACGGGCTGTAACTTGATTAACAAATCCTAGGGTTGATCATGTATGACTTAACTCTTGCTAGTCCTCGCATTTTGTATGACTAGCTTCATGATCAGCTGAATATAAAATATTTGGGACGCCTTTTATTGTATATTTGGTGGTCTAACATCTTGTAATTATATTATTTGTTTGAGATTGAGACAATAGGCTTGACCTTAAGAGACCGTTGGCTTGTAGTAAACCCTCATATCTAGACAGCCGTGACCGTATAGCGAGGTGGATTCCATTTCAATATACGTAGTTGGCTATGTTCGCCCCCGCTCTCCAGTATTCTGGTTCTGGGGCATCTCACAATTAGCTTGTGCCACATCATGTACTCCATAAGCATCATCAACAAGGTTCCTGAGCGCCCCCCTGCATTCCCTCCATATTCTTCTTGGATTTGATCTTGGATCGGATCCTCTTCAATAACATGTGGTGTAGGATCAACCACTATGTTCGTGACATTCCTCTCTCCATGAAAGCACCACTCATCGTACGTTGATTCCATACCAAACATGAACAAGTGTTTCTCAACTATTTCAAAAATATATCTTTTAGAATTTTTGCACTTCACACAAGGGCATGGGCATTTGCTGATCCCGGGTGGTGAGTGGTTCTTCACAAAGTTCATGTAATATCGAACACCTTCTAGGTATTCGAAATTATTTCTGTGTGGGATTTTAATCCACTCTCTCGAACGTCTTAACATAATAACAAGGACGTTTACCCTTTTCTCAACTGTGAACCTAATAAACAAGCAAGATAAAGATAAAGTAGATCACGAAGACAAGTTGATAGTTATTTTGCCATTGAAAAAATATAGGACAATGATATGCCGATATTATAAATGATCTACTAAATTTCTACAATTAAGTCTATATTTCTCCCAATTCTTCCTTTTTCTATGAAATAAACTTGCATTGCATGCAGGTGGTACCTGTGGCTCTTTGTCATGATGTATCTGTTGCTGGATGTTCATTTGCCATTGGAACTATTGGACCGTACTTTCTTGCTCTATTCTTAGTATTTAGTCATGCTAATGTTAAATGATTGAATTTTCTTTCTCATCCATTTTATTTCTTTAAAATAATATCAAGGAATAGTTGCTTAAACTGCTCTCTTCCTTCCAATCTTGAACCTAGGACTTCCCTTAGCACACTAGAGGCCTAAAGCTATAGGAATTTTTTACTTATTTATTCATTTTCATCTTGTGATGGAATCAGAACATAGTAGACCTTTGTATCTAACATAAATTGAAACAATTCTAGTTGCAGCAAATAAATAATAGTTGCTGATTGTTAATTTTCTTTTGAGTTTTTGTCATGTTCCTTTTCAAGGTACTAGCAAGTATATTTTTTAAGCTACATTTAGATGCTGCTATTTAGACAGATTAGGTTTTCTTGCATTTGCAAGAAATTTTTTTTGTGCATACAAACACACTCACAGACAAAAAGTGCATATTCATGTTGTCAGACATACCCACATTACTTAAGCACGTGGATAGAAAAGCATACATTACATACACAGATGATACTAGTTTACGTACAGAGTGGTATGAAAAATGCATTTAACAGGAACCAATTTTATTTGTCAGTTCTGGATAAATCCCATGTTTATATATGGGAATTGAGCATCATTTTGACTATACATAGCAAATCAGCATAATTACATCGGGTAATACATTTATCAGCCAATAGCAAAATGGAGTACACAACTAATCTTCCAGTCAGGAATAAAAGAAAATATCCTTCGTTGGGGTATCAAATCATAATAATTCAGCTATTATGGCTAATTGCAGCAGATGAAACCATTAGATTTGCCCTAAAATTAGATTTGGGTATCAAATCATAATTTTTTATGCAACCAAAACTATTGTATGCAGCCATAAAGTATGCAAACAAAATCTGAACAAAACTATTGTATGCAACAATAAAGTAATTTTGGTTATCAAACAAAAATCTGAACAAAATTGGTAGGTTTTTCGTACGAGAAAAACAACAATAGCTAGGGCTTGAACCTGTTGATTGACGTCAAAATTGGTAGGTTGACGTCGATGATGGAATCTCACGGACGAATGAAACCTGTTGATTTTCACTCAAGTTAGATTTGCCCTAAAATTAACTTTGCCCTAAAAAAAATCTTGTGAGGAGAAGAGGGAGAGAGATTTACCAGCTCGGAGAGTCTTCGTGGAAGAGGAGACTGCTCGGAGAATAGAGAGTCTTCGTGGAAGAGGAGATCGATCTGGACTTTGAAGGAGATCGATCTGTTCTTTGAAGGAGAGAAGAGAAAATCCAGATCGATCTCGACTTGAAGGAGAGAAGAGAAGGAGATCGATCTGGTCTTGAAGGAGAGATCGATCTGGTCTTGAAAGAGAGGAGAAAAAGAGATCGATCTGGAGATCTCTTCGTTTGGGATGAAAATTGAGGGAAACGAAAAGTGTTTCCCCCAATAACACATTCCTAACACATTTGTGTCACGTGAAAAGGCACAAGTTCCAATTTTTTTCCCTATTTAACTTTTCATTAAAATGCTAACGGTTCTGACTTGTTACAAATAAGTAAAAAGTGTTATTTCTATTAAATTTTATTTTCTTCCTATTTATACTAACGGTTTTTTGCATTACTAACGGTGTTTTACCGTTGGTAAATACTAACTGTAAAAAACCGTTAGTAATTGAAAAAATATGGTGTTGGCAAATCACCCTTTTGGTGTATATATATATATATGGAGCGGATCAAAAGTCCCCCTTAGAAAACCTCCTAAAAATTTCCTCACTCTAATCCGTAATTTAATGTTAATGTTAATATTAATGTTAATATTAATATTAATGTTAATATTAATATTAATGTTAATATTAATGTTAATGTTAATATTAATATTAATGTTAATATTAATTTTTATTTTTATTTTTATATTAATATTAATGTTAATGTTAATATTAATATTAATATTAATTTTAATGTTAAGTTTAATGTTAATTTTAGTATTTAATGTTAATATTAACATTAATATTAACATTAACATTAATATTAAAATTAATATTAACATAAATATTAACATTAAATTACGGATTATAGTGAGGGGGTTTTCTAAGGGGGGCTTTTGATCCGCTTTTTTTTTTAAATATATATATATATTATATATATATATATATATATTTATATATATATATTATATATTATATATATATATATAAATATATATATATATATATATATATATATATATATATATATATATATATATATATATATATATATATATATAAGGATAAAAGTTAAACCAAAACCTTTGTCATGTTTATTTAGGAAGCTGGAGGTGGAAGTTTTCCTTGGAGGAAGAAATAAATCATAATGATCTTTCATGGTGATAACTAGGAACGTTGCGTCGAGATCTTCTTAGTGTCGTTAATGCCAATCCATCGTACTCCTGGATGTAGTCTTCTATTTGTGTATCTCGTCGATGTAGTTAATTAGAATTACTTCGATTAAACATACAAAAGTTGGTTCTTTGATCCAAAAAATAGACATTGACAATAAAAAAACCATAATCCATAGGGCACAATTGCGGCTCCTCAGGACCAGGTGGCTACGCCTCGGGTATTCGGACATATGTATTGTGTGTACAGTTTTTATTGAAAGAAAAACATGACACAAAAAGAAAAAAAAGATAGAAAGATGGTTACAACAGTTTTAGATTAGAGTAATGCTATTCGTACCAAGGTTCCACGGCTTGTTTGTTATAGCCACATGTTTACACGGTCTCAAGACTCGTCATATAAAGTATGACTGGGTTGGTAGTGCTGCACAGAACACGGTTGATTTATGGAGCAGAAACGGTTAGTTCAATTATAAGTAGGAAGGCTATGTATTAGTTGTTCCTAGATTTCAAAGTTAATATGGAAAGTTCACGCGGCCGTTTGTCGCCGAGACGGTCCCTCGTTTGTGAGTCTCCAACGTAGTACAGAAAAGATGGTAACGCTGGAAAGAGTAAAGACTGTGTAGGATAGTAAGTTGAATCGAATCTTGCATAATCATTGGACAACTTATGCATAAGGTTTTGAGTTCCTCGAACGATCGTCGGGGCACCGGGATTGGTTTGGCCTAGGAGGGACTATGTTTGCGGAATCCCTCGGATGATGTGCGACCTGACCCGAGGAATGTGTCGTATAACGGGTATTTCAAAAAATTCGGCAAGATCACGCCTCATTTGGATGAACGTACCATCTTATACATATGGTCCAGGAATAACTTGCCATGCTATTGACCCTTTTATATAGTTTGAGTCGGCTTGATAGCGGTGATCTGCGTACATGCCTTAAATTGAGTCAAGTAGTGTATGCATGACACGAATGAGTCAAGAAACGCATACACGATATGCAAGTCCAAATTTGGACTTACGGTGAAGGTTTTATGGAGCTTGGAAGCCAAGGGTTCCATGACCATCCTTCTCAGGTTTTCTGAGAAGATGGGTTCCTTCACAGCCGCATGAGATTTATTTCCCAACCACATGAGCTCAATCTCATTTCTCAGCCGCATGAGATATTTATTTCCCAATCTCATTTCACAGCCGCATGGAATCTTTATTCCTCAACCGCATGAGATATTTATTATGGATTATTTATTTCTCAATGTCATTTCACAGCCGCAAGGATTATTTATTTTCCAATCTCATTTCTCAGCCGTATGGATTATTTATTTCCCAATCTTATTTCACAGCCGCATGGAATCTTTATTCCTCAACCGCATGAGATATTTATTATGGATTATTTATTTTCCAATCTCATTTAACAGCCGTATGGATTATTTATTTTCCAATCTCATTTCACAGCCGCATAGAATCTTTATTCTTCAACCGCATGAGATATTTATTATGAATTATTTATTTTCCAATCTCATTTCACAGCCGCATGGATTATTTATTTTCCAATCTCATTTCACAGCCACATGGATTATTTATTTTCCAATCTCATTTCTCAGCCGCATGGATTATTTATTTCCCAATCTCATTTCACAGCCGCATGGAATCTTTATTCCTCAACCGTATGAGATATTTATTATAGATTATTTATTTTCCAATCTCATTTCACAGCCGCATGGATTATTTATTTCTCACTCATTTTTCAGCCGCATGGATTATTTATTTCCCAATCTCATTGCTCAGCCGCATGGATTATTTATTTCCCAATCTCATTTCTCAGCCGTATGGATTATTTATTTCCCAATCTCATTTCACAACCGCATGGATTATTTATTTCCCAATCTCATTTCTCAGCCGCATGGATTATTTATTTTCCAATCTCATTTCTCAGTCGCATGGATTATTCATTTCCCGACCGCATGAGACTTTTATTTTCCAACCTCATGAGATAGATTTTTATTTCCCGAATTTGGCATTAATTAACATTGATTGTTATCTTGCTTTATAATTGATCATGCGTTCCTAGATGGAACTAAGAGACTGGCTAGTCGTCTTATTGAATTAAATGGAATGAGACACGTTCATATGAACTATGAACTATTGTAATCGACTGACTGATCTCGAATATTGGCATATGGATACATACAGGCTTTAATTAATTTATTCATTTATTTTACCAAAGTAGCAGAGAGCGGTATCTTCTTATATTATTAAATTGTACATGGTATATTAACGACGGGCGTCCCGCTGGGACTCGTCTAATACATGATTGGCACAATTGATTGATTGGATAGACTAGCCTTGCTCGCACATAGTAAGAACTGAGGAATCTTTTATTGCATAATTCCAGGATAACTTGGGACTCACAGTAGTAAGCCGTAGGAGTTGGATGGCCGTTTAAATTGATTTGTTTGTGTACTATAATTACTCTGTTACCTAACTGAGATGATCAGAATGTCAGGACATGACGGGCCAACTTCTGTCCTTGTTTGGTTGGGAGGTTGGTTCGAAGTGTCGTGATGTTATGTGAATCTCAGTAGCAAGCAGAGATCTATTATTATAATCCCTTATTTACTGATTTCATCCTTCATATCGTGCTTCCTTGCGGTACTTGCTATTAGAGGTCTAACCTCTCTGGTTTTGCATGGCCAGATTTAGAGCCGGTTCCCGAGGATCCAGCTTACTTCCACCTCCAAGATGGTCAATACTAGAGGAATGATCGCAGGAGGACTCGAGTGGGTTCTTTACTTCACCGCCCGTTTTGTTATTTACCTTATACTTTGCCGTTTGGCACCGACATGTTAGTCGGATCGTCTTGTATTTACTTTTACATAATTGTAACTAAAGTCAGACTGCAGCTGATAACAATTGTGTATACCTTACTACATCATCTGGCTATGTTTTGTAAAGCCAGATGTCAAGAACATTTTGACAAAGCGTTTGGGACGCCTTACTGCTTTATCTTACATGTTCTCTATTTCTGTTCCTTGTTTGAATGATTGAGACAATAGATGTAAAGTGACCATAGTAGGACTTTTATGTAGTATGCACCCCCTCGTCTGGTTAGAAAGCATTGATCGTATTATACGGTATTCATCTACCCGTAATACGTAGCTGGCTGAGTCATCCCCCCGCTCTCCAGTATTCTGGTTCTGGGGCGTGACAATTATTGTTCAAGTTGTTTCCAAAAATTCTCAATGAATTGCCATTAATCGGCCTTCAAACCTGGATGTTTGGACCGTTTCCATGAACTATTCGTAAAACAGTTTGTCGCCAAGTTTGTACCAATTTATCGGACAACCTAGTACATTAAATTGGAAAGTATTTGAAGGGACTTAGAGTCCTATAGATTGTTCCTAATGAACCAATTGGTTCAAGAATCGATGATGAAACGAGGGAGAATCTAACCTACGAATAGCCCCTGGCGCACTGCTGCACTGCTGCGTGTTGCTGCTACTCAATATGGCTACAACTGCTATCGCCGACCGACGGCGACGTTCCACGGCGGTGCAGGTGCCGAGACAGGTGTGCCATTGCCGGGGGAACATCGGGGATGGCTCTAGGATTGACACTACTAAAATACCCCACTTTACCGACGGAAGTTTAGCGACGGACGGATTCCGTCGCTAATAGCGACCAGTTTTCGACATCTTAGCGACGGATTAGCGACAGACAACATAACATAATTTTTTCCAATTTTAAATGTAAAAATTTGTCGGGTTTCCGTCGCTAAGTCGACGAACGTTAGCGACGGATTCTTTTTCGTCGCTTATTCGTCGCAAATGTTGGCGGCAAAATCTTTAAACATTGGCGGGAACTTTAGCGACTAAATGGCGACGGATATATCCGTCGGAAAACACCTTTTAATTGGCGACGGTTTAGCGACTAATTGATTCCGTCGCTATTCCGTCGCTAGGTTCTGTGCCCTAACTTAAATTGAACCGACGGGGGGGAATTTTTCATTCCCCCCAAAACTCTCTCTCTCTCTCGCGGCTCTCTCTCTCTCGCGGCTCTCTCTCTCTCGCGCGCGGCTCTCTCTCTCTCTCTCGCGGCTCTCTCTCTCTCTACCAGGTATCTCTCTCTCTCTCTCTCTCTCTCTCTCTCTCTCTTTCTTTAATTTTGGGTTTTGGGGCCGGGGGGGGGAGTGGGGGGGGGGGGGTCGGCTTCGCGGGGGGTGGAGAGGGCGGGGGGGGGGTGGTGAATGGGGTCAGGGGGTGTGGGGAATGGGGGCAGGGGGTGGGGGGTGGGGAATGAGGGTCGGGGGGTCGGGGGGGTGGGGAATGGGGGCAGGGGGGTCGGGGGGTGGGGGGTGGAGAGGGCAGGGGGGTCGGGGGGGGTGTTGAATGGGGGCAAGGGGGTCGGGAATGGGGGCAGGGGGGTCGGGGGGCGGGGGGTGGGGGGTGGAGAGGGCAGGGGGGTCGGGGGGGTGGGGAATGGGGGCAGGGGGGTCGGGGGGGTGGGTGGGTAATGGAGAGGGTAGGGGGGTCGGGGGGGGGGGGTGTTGAATGGGGGCAGGGGGGTCGGGGGGGGTGGGGAATGGGTTGCATTCCCCGATACGGATACGGTTTGGCATGTCCCGATCCTAAGAAATAATACTATTTCATTTAATTTAATTTCATTTAATTTCAAAACTACTAAGAAATAATACTTAAAACACTTAAAATTATGCCTAAATGTATAAATTATATGTTTTTAAATGTAAATAATTTATTAATAATTATTTGTTTTCCAATACCAAAAAAATCCGATACTTCGATCCGATACCGCCGATACTACCGATATCGCCGATACCAATACTAGATTGCTTAGACTTATATTGCAAGGTAACTAGATACAAGTTATGATACAATGTAAATGCAAGTATACATGTTAGCTAGATAGCTTAGACTTATATTGCAATCTCCTATTCACACGAGTATTGATATCGCCGATGCCAATACTCGTAGGAATATATAGTCCGATACCGATTCCGATACCGATACTTTGAACCTTGATTTAAATACATGTTAGTATAGTATCTTCACATATATGTTAAGAGTATATACATGATTAGCAAGGTAACTAGATACAAGTTATGATACAATATAAATGCAAGTATACATGTTAGCTAGATAGCTTAGACTTATATTGCAATCTCCTATTCACACGAGTATTGATATCGCCGATGCCAATACTCGTAGGAATATATAGTCCGATACCGATTCCGATACCGATACTTTGAACCTTGATTTAAATACATGTTAGTATAGTGTCTTCACATATATGTTAAGAGTATATACATGATTAGCAAGGTAACTAGATACAAGTTATGATACAATATAAATGCAAGTATACATGTTAGCTAGATAGCTTAGACTTATATTGCAATCTCCTATTCACACGAGTATTGATATCGCCGATGCCAATACTCGTAGGAATATATAGTCCGATACCGATTCTGATACCGATACTTTGAACCTTGATTTAAATACATGTTAGTATAGTGTCTTCACATATATGTTAAGAGTATATACATGATTAGCAAGGTAACTAGATACAAGTTATCATACAATGTAAATGCAAGTATACATGTTAGCTAGATAGCTTAGACTTATATTGCAATCTCCTATTCACACGAGTATTGATATCGCCGATACCAATACTCGTAGGAATAGTCCGATACCGATATACATTGTAGAGCTCTGTTTTGCTATTCTGGACATGTTGTGACCTGTGCTGTTCTAAATAGGAGCCAGACACACTCCTGAGACGGGGGAGTATGTATAGTGATGTGGATTCTTACTAACTTATCATGTGAACCCATTTATGGGCCCTTCATTGAACCTTCTCATGTGCAACTTTCAGTCCATTCACAGTTCCCTATATTGTACTCTACATCACCTAGTTCACTTATATCTAACATCCTAACCCTAATCTAAATTTATGAGTATCGATATCGGGCTATTCTTATGTTTAGTTTGTCTTACGATACAGATTTTCACATCCAAATTGAGGATGAGTCGTTATTTTGTTGATCGTACATGGATGTACAAACGGCAACACGAGAGTAGAATTGGTGTGAGTGACGATTTTCAGGCAGGCGTGGAAGTATTTCTTAATTATGCAATGAGCAAAGCTCCGTACATGGACGGTAACAAAATTAAGTGTCCATGTGTTAAATGTCACAATAGACGTTACGAAGAAGTGGTGACTGTGAGAGATCATTTGACCCGTAAGGGTTTCGTACGTAATTACGGCCTGTGGTCATCGCAAGGTGAACTATATTCGGAAAGACAGGCTGTGGAAGCTGCTACTTATGCTTTTGATGATAATGCTGCAACGGATGTCATCGAAGACCACGGATGCTCTGTTGATTATGGAGATCTGCAGAACCTTGCACGAGATATGGTGTATGATGCGGCAGGGCCTAATTTTGATCCGGAGGATCCTAATCCCGAGGCGAAGGAGTTCTATGACATGTTTCAGGACGCAGATACTTCTCTATATCCTGGTTGTGAGACTCATTCCGCACTGTCAGTGATGATGCGGTTGTTGAACATAAAGTCTAATTTTAACTTGCCACAAGCTTGCTATAATCGGATCACAGAAGCAATCAAGGAGGTGTTACCGAAGGAATCAAAAGAGCTACCAAAAAACTTCTACAAGTCAAAGATGATGGTCCGACAACTGGGACTGGGGTACGAGAAGATAGATTGTTGTCGCAACGGATGCATGTTGTACTACAAAGAGAATTGCGTATCAGAAAGTTGCAGCTTCTGTAATGCGGATCGTTACAAGCCAGTACAGGGAAAAGGAAAGTCGACTAGAAAACGACGTCCTTACAAGTATATGCATTACTTGTCGATCACGAAGCGCTTGCAGAGGATGTATATGTCTCTAAATACAGCAGAACACATGACGTGGCACAGCGAAGAACGCATAAAAGACGAAAGAGAATTGTCACATCCTTCGGATGGAGAGGCGTGGAAACATTTTGATTTGTGTCATCCAGATTTTGCTGCAGAGCCTAGAAATGTACGCCTGGCGCTATGTGCTGATGGCTTCGCCCCTTTCGGACAGTCGGGATCTCAGTACTCATGCTGGCCGGTCATTCTTATCCCTTACAATCTGCCACCATGGATGTGTATGAAGACTCCTTATATGTTTTTGACAGCTATCATACCCGGTCCTAAAAATCCGACGAAGAACATCGATATATATTTACAGCCGTTGGTGGATGAGCTGAAACAGCTGTGGGAGATCGGCGTCACGACCTATGATATTTCCAGGAAACAAAACTTTCAGATGAGAGCTTCACTCATGTGGACAATCAATGATTTTCCTGCATACGGTATGCTGTCGGGATGGAGTACGCACGGCAACATGTCTTGTCCGATATGCATGGAAAATAGTAAGGCGTTCCGCCTTAGGCATGGAGGAAAAACTTCTTTCTTTGACTGTCACCGTCAATTTCTGCCCGCGACCCATCCTTGGAGAAAGAATAAGGACGCGTTCAGATATGGAAAACAAGAATTTTCTCAACCTCCTGCCAGATTTTCGGGATACGATATTTGGGAAGCTGTAAAGGAATTGCCCACCGCAATGGAAGATCCATCGAACCATCGTGTCGAGGGGTTCGGACAAAGCCATAACTGGACCAAACGGAGTATCTTCTGGGACTTGCCTTATTGGAAAGATAATCTTATAAGGCATAATCTTGATGTTATGCATATCGAAAAGAACGTGTTCGATAATGTCTTCAATACCGTCATGGATATTAAAGGAAAGACGAAGGACAATCCAAAAGCAAGACAAGACCTAGCCGAGATATGCAAGCGTCCTCATCTGAACTTGATACAAAGGGGTGCTGGTGGACAATTAAGTAAGCCTATAGCGCCATACACATTGAGCAAGGAAGATAGATTAATAATCTGCAAGTGGATATCTAATTTAAGATTTCCCGACGGCTATGTTTCGAATTTGTCTAGATGCGTTGATCTCAATGAACGCAAGCTAACGGGAATGAAGAGTCACGACTGCCACGTGTTTATGGAAAGATTACTGCCCATTGCTTTGAGAGAGTTGTTGCCTTCTGCTGTATGGGTTCCGTTGGCCGAGCTGTCTACATTCTTCAGGGATATCTGTTCAACTAAGCTGACGGTGCAACATATGGTACAACTTGAGGAGAAGATTGTCTTAACAATCTGCAAGTTAGAGAAAATATTTCCACCGGGCTTTTTCGACAGCATGGAGCATCTACCGATTCATCTAGCATACGAAGCCCGTGTCGGTGCATCTGTTCATTATCGATGGATGTACCCCTTTGAAAGGTAAATAAAAATCGATATAATTTAAGTGAAATTTAAGTGGATTTTACAATTCATTGTTAATTCTCAAGATAATTTGTCTCTTTAGGTACCTACACCATCTAAAGAAGAAAGTTGGCAACAAGGCTCATATAGAGGCTTCGATATGCGAATCATATCTTATCGAGGAGGTGTCAAATTTCTGCTCCATTTATTTCGATACTCATGTCGAGACAAATCGAAATAGACCTCAAAGGAATGAAGAAGACGTTGAGGATGGAGGTATATTCAATTTAAGGGGCAAGCCTATTGGGGCTAGTAAGAAACGGTGGTTGACCGACGATGAGTATGATACCGCTCACCGATATGTCTTGTTAAATTGTGACATACAAGAAGTGAGAGATTTGGAGAAGTAAGTGACTACGCCTCGTTATAATCTCTAATTTGGTGAATTAAGTGACTACACTTATTTTTATTCTCTCTAACAGTGTATTTAGAGGTGAAGTCAAAATGAGGACACCATATATTACAGATGAGGGACTTCAAAGAGAGGTTGATTGTACCTTTCCGTCCTGGTTTCGTAAATACGTAAGTAACTGAGATAATATGTTATGCGGCTACCATTAAAATATATGCAGCTAAAATATTTAAATTATCAATACATGTTTACAGGTTTTATTGCCTGAAACAACACTCATAAATGAGAGCATTCGTTATTTGGCATTGGGACCGAAGAAGCATGCAAAGACTTTGTCAGGCTATGTCGTTAATGGCTTCAAGTTTAAGTCAACTCAGCATGCTATAAATGCCGAATTTCTCAATGACGGCTTCGATACCAAGAATTCTGGTGTTTGCATAAGAGGCACCATCTATGACGACGAGCCGGACTTTGACTATTATGGAGTGCTTCGGGAGATTGTAGATTTACAATATAGTGCCCCATATGATATGCATATTGTGATGTTCAAATGTGAGTGGTTCGATACGAGACCAAATATCGGTTGGAGAATCGATAAACAATTTGGATTCGTCGATATAAATCATCGCAGGAGGTATAGAGGGTCCGACACGTTTGCGATAGCAAGTCAGGCTGTTCAAGTCTACTATACAAGCTACCCAAGGCGTCGTAGAGATCGATTTGACTGGTGGGCAGTATGCAAGATTAAATCTAGAAATACATTCAACGTTGGAGACCCAGCATACCAAGAGGACCAGATCGAGAAGCCCCAATACATGGGACAACAGTCGGATACCATGGACGTGGAAGATGTCGATATACCTCATGCTGAGGAAAATAGAGGGGAGGAAGAGGTTGATATACAAGACTTAGCTGTCAACCAGGGGAGAAAGAGGCGTCTTGTCCCAAGTATTGAGCCTGAAGAAGAAGTAGAAGAAGAAGAAGAAGAAGAAGAAGAAGAAGAAGAAGAAGAAGAGAGGATGAGGATGAGGATGAGGATGATGATAGAGATGAAGTCGACGATGAGGATGATGATATAGATGAAGTCGACGATGAGAATGAGGATGAGAACGATGACGATGACGATGAGGACGAGGACGATAACGATGATTAGATTAAATATCGGTATATATTAGAAGCACTTACAACTAACTTAGTGAATTCAGTTTAGACGGACACATTCTTATTTCAGTTTATATTTTTGTCGTTCGATCATCTACTTATTGTATGATTTTCTTTTTACAGATGGCACTCTTAGTTCTCATTGTCTTGACGGCACTCGCCGCCCTGCTGCTGGTATATATATTTTAGTTCAGTTTTATATTCATTTATACTTCTATATTGTTAATTATATTTATGTGTTCTATTTACAGGTCATGGTCACTACCACTCGTGCTGCTGGTAGCGGCAGTGGCCATGGCCGTAGTGGTGCTGGTGGTGGCGGTACTGGCCGTGGTGGGCGTGGGTGGTAGCGGCACTGGCCGTGGACGTGATGGTAGCGGTCGTGGTGGTAGCGGCACTGGCCGTGGACGTGATGGTAGCGGTCGTGGTGGTAGCGGTCGTGGTCGCCTTCCACATTCCCCGGATATAGAGTCCTCCGATCTCGACCTGGAGAGCCCGGCCACAGACTCTTCCTGCCGTCGATCTATCTCTGCGCTACCTTCATCTTCATCGAGGCCTGAGACTCCATCCGCTAGCGGATCCGTTCCGCCCCCGGATGCACCAGCGGGTACACCATCAGTTACTGTAGGGTGGGCTCCGGAGTACCCCCGGATTCAGCTTCATCCTGCTACCGGTGAGTACATCCGCGGACCCGCGGATCCTCCGACGCCTCCAGAGAGGCCGATAGGCGAGAACCGACGAGAGCTATGGCCCGCGGGTGATACGTAAGTAAATTTAAGTTAATTTATTAAATTTGTTTCATTTATTCAAGTTAATAATCCAGTCTTTGCTTCTTTGTAGGTTTTTCCCGTATGATGCTGCCCGGATACTCGGGCAAATTATCCGGGAAAACTACCATGGCCCCTACCTCAATTTTTCTGAGGTGCCTCAGAACATGCAGTACGTCTGGCTCGAGGAGATGAAGGTATATATATATCTTTTGGTTAATTATTAATTATTCTTTAATCCACTAATTTTTTAATTACGTGATAATTTAATTTGTATGTCAGACGACATTCTGGTGGCCTCCCCATCGCGAGGAGTTGATTCGCAAGGCCTACAAAACCGCCGCCGGGAAGAAGATACGGGATGCGGTGTACGACGTTCGTACGGCGCATTCGAGGAAGAAGTGGCTCCGGGAGGAGTACTACGAGCAGATGTTGGATAAGATGAATACTGCTCAGTACAGGGAGAAATCAGAGAAAGCGAAGGCGAGCAGACAGGCCGCTGGTCTGCATACGGGAGGTTCAAGGCCCCACGCAGCGACGCGTACAGATTTGGTGAGATACCGCAAATTCATTTCACTATTAAATTCGGTACTATTAATATACGTAGTTAATTAAATTCGACGTATATTTCGTATGCAGGCACAACGGGCGGTAAAGGAGGGGAGAGAGCCGGAGTCGGTCACCGCCTACGATGTATTCCTGCATACACACAAGAGGCGGGCAGACGGGAGCTTCGTCGACGCGAGGGCCCAGGCGACTGATGTAAGTAATTACGTTTATGAGATTTATATTAGAAATATAATTATTGTTAACTTAATTAGGTGAACGTAGGATTCAAATTATAACTTAGGAAAACATAGGATTTAGATTATAACTTAGGAAAACTTATAGTATAAACACATTCATTGGATAGGCTGCATATCGTGAGGCCCTTAGTCAGATTGAGCCCCCTGTCGAGGTTGTCGGCGAAACGACGCCCACCCAGACGCCCTCTTCTATGGCCGCTCGCTACGACGACGTGTTCGTAGAGTCTGTCGGCGGCTTTAATAAAGGGCGCGTCTACGGCGTAGGTTCCCTGGCGGCGTCGTTGCAGGGCGCGACTCCGAGATATCCACCGCCCCCGCCTCCTCCCGCGCCCCCGTCGGACGATATGAGGACGCAGCTTGCGACTCTCACCTCCGATATGTCGGAAATGCGGAGTCTAATGTCGGATGTGCTGGAGCGCCTTCCGCGTCCTTCTTCTGCTCCCGGTCCAGATCCGTCTGCTCCCGGTCCGTCTAGTGCGGTTGCCGGTCCTTCCGACCCTGGACGTTATTCATTTGACCGTTCTGCCGAGGTCCGCCTGGTACCGGATACTGCGCTCATTGGACTCATGGACTTGATGTCGCCAGAGCAGCTCCGCACACTTCCAGAGCATGTGTTGTCCCAGGTGCCGGCGTACATGGTGGAAGAGTACATCCGCAGAGCCGAACGACGACGCAATCCATCTCAATGATATTTGTACTGTTTTTGGATATTTGTACTGTTTTTGGATTTTGAATTCTGGATATTTTGGAAGCGTACATGAATGTTTGGATATTATGAATTTGTGTATTTGTGTTTGGATATTTGTACATAGATGTTTGGATATTTCTGTTTGATATTGGATATTATGAATTTGGATATTTGGATATTTGGATATTTGTTGATCGTACATGGATGTTTGGATATTGGATATTATGAATATGTGTAATATTTACGAAAAGGAAATAGAATGTTTCTGTAATTTTTTTTAATTAATGTTGCATTTAGCGACGGACTAGCGACTAATTAGCGACGGATATATCTTTTTAGCGACCGACGAGCGATTAACTAGCGACGAAAAATCCGTCGCTAACTGGGTTATATAAATATTTGCAGTTACCGACGGACGGGCAATCCGTCGCTAACTGGTTGAAATAAATTTGCAGGTAGCGACGATCTAGCGACCAACTAGCGACGGAACTTCCGTCGCTAACTGGGTACGATTAATATTAGCGACGGAATATCGACTACCTAGCGACGGCAAATCCGTCGACATGGTTCTGGAAATATGGTAGGTTTCCAGAGACTTAGCGACGAATAATGGGTCGCTAATCCGTCGCTAATCTGTCGAGGCTGACGACGGACTAGCGACGGCTTAGTGACCCATTATCCGTCGACATGGTTCTGGAATTATGGAAGCTTTCCAGAACCAGGCCGACGCCCTACCCGTCGCTAATCCGTCGCTATTACGTCGAGGTTAACGACGGAATGGCGACGGAATAGCGACTGATTTTGCGTATCAGGAACCTCTCTGATACGCTTTTACCGACCTATTTACGACGGCTTAGCGACGGATATTTTAATATTATATGGCATGTAAACCGACGGGAACAAGTCGCTAATCCGTCGCTAATCCGTTAAAAGGCAACCGTCGGTAATCAGTCGCTAGTCCGTCGGTTAATCATTTGTCCGACGGCTTAGCGACGGACAAATTTTAGCGACGACGTATTTCCCGACGGCCATTTTCATCAAATATCCGTCGCTATGCCGTCGGTAATTTATGTTACCGACGGATTCGCGACGGATGTGGCCGTCGCTAAAGTTGGTTATTTTGGTAGTGTGATGGGTCGAGGGTTAGGGAGGTTTATTCGCAGTTTTGATCTCGAAAAAAAATCAAAATTAGTGTTGGTTATATGTGAATTTGTTTGATAAGTTTGATACAAATTTAAATCAGATTTGATTCGGATTCTAAACAGGATATGCAGTAATCTAGTAGAGAATCAAAGAATGATCACGTGGGAATTAGTTTGAACAAATTTGGTAGAGGTTCGAATGGTTTTTGAAAAAGAAAATTTTTATTTTTCCTTCACATGCGCGGGCTCGGGTTAGCCAGTTAGCACTGTTCATCGCATTATTTTTTTTCTTTTTTCTCTTTCTGCATATAAATATCAATATGCCCATATATATATATATATATATATATATATATATTTAAAATATATATATATATATATATATTTTATATATATATTTTGCCCATATATATATATATATATATATATATATATATATATATATATATATATATATATATATATATATATATATATACTCTATTAAATCCCAAAAATATCTTAACAACACTTTTCTAGTGTAGAGTGTTATAAATAAAATATGTACATATAATTCAATATTTATTTACTAAAAACAGAAAATAATCAATAATAAAAATATTTTATAACTATAATAACAATAATAATAACAATAATAAGGATAACAAAATGTCACACTCATTTTTCTTGGTTGGGTTGGCTTGGTTCGGTTTGGGATTTGCTCTTGGTTCATCATGAACCAAGGGGTGAACCCCCTACCTACCACCATCACTACCCTATTTATTACCTATTCTTCTTCTTTCTCTTCATTACTCTCTTCTCCTTCTCCATTAAATCCACCACCAACCAAGAACACCCCTTAGGCAAGTGCAACTTGCTTCCACAAGAGAACTCCTTTTTGATGGTTTCATTAGCTTCTCCTCATGATTCTAAACCACATTAGAACTTGTCATTTTCTATTTTGGGGCTTTAATTCTTGTAGATCTAGAAATTAGTTATTTTTGGATTTTGGTGGTTTTGATCTATCAAACTTCTTTGTTTTCAAGTTTTGATGGTTCCATGTTGTAGAGAGTTTTATTCTACCCAATTTTGACCTTTGAAAAGTTGGATTTGGACTTATTTTGACCAAGTTATGGATTTTTGAAGCTTTGGGTTCAACCATGGAGTTCTTGCTGTTTGGAGAAGACAGTGAGCAGTGTACGAACTTTCTAGCTTGAGCCACTGAGTTGCGTGTGCTCTTTAAAGCAGCGCAGTCCCCATACGCTGCCTTTGGGAGCGTATGTCTCGCATACGCTCGCTTGCTTGACAAGGAGTCGTATGGAGTCCATACGCTGCCTTTTGGGAGCGTATGTTTCGCATATGCTCGCTTGCTTGACAAGGAGTCGTATGGAGTCCATATGCTGCCTTTTGGGAGCGTATGTCTCGCATACGCTCGCTTGCTTGACAAGGAGTCGTATGGAGTGCATACACTGCCTTTTGGGAGCGTATGACTCGCATACGCTCGCTTGCTTGACAAGGAGTCGTATGGAGTGCATACGCTACCTTTTGGGAGCGTATGACTCGCATACGCTCGCTTGCTTGACGAGGAGTCGTATTGAGTACATACGCTGCCTTTTGGAAGCGTATGACCTGAGCATGGCTTGGCCTGAGCGTACGACTTTTGCACTGAGCGTATGGCCTTTGGCTGACTTGGTTTCATGTCAGCGTGTCAGATTTGGTTTTATTTTTCCTAAGCTTGGCTCTTCAATAGCCATGTGTATTGATATTTTATTAGATATTTTACGCCCATTTTATATCCTTACGCCTTTTGTCCTGAACTTGATAATCATAAATTTACTTGATATGTTTGGAATTGATAACTGAGCCTGACACGATAGTGACCCGTAGTGGTGCACTCCCGACATGAATAACCTGACATGACCTGATAGTGGCCCATCGTGGCGCACTCCTGACTAGTACACTTGTCCTGATAACCTGACATGATTATCTCGAATAGCTGTTACGACGGCTACCTGACATGACATGACCTGTATAATAACCTGGACACCGTAGGCGATTGTGCTTGTATAAATAAACCAGACCTGTCTTGCATCATGTCTAGGATGGGACTCCTGAGTACCACGGTCAGGAGTACCTAGTAAAACGGACTAAGGCTAATAACTAGATTAATACATTAGTCATGAAGAGATTTCCCAGCTACAGACAATCCCGTTACCTGGGCACGCCTTGGGATCTGTAGCCTGCCGTCGAGTAGGGCACATTTCCAGCACACTGTCATGTGTTGTACCCTTCAAGCTACCTAAGGGTACATTCATTTCCTGGACGATGTACCCACCTGAATTCAACTCTAATCTTTTAACCCGGGGAACCTGGATGGTCTGCAGGGCTTGTGGCTGTGGAATAATCTCACTGCATCTTGTTAGTAATTAGGCTTGTGACAACCCTAGTTAGTTAAAGTATCAAGCCGTACTTCTTGCTTGGCCGTGAAGTGATTGGATGGAGTCTAACCTGTCTAGTCTTGCCCTGATCCTGTTCCAGATTACTGTATGACCAGAATGTTTGTATTTATTTTACCGATAAATGGTAAGAATTCTAAGCTCTGTTCAGACGAAGGGTTACAACCCCGGTCCTTGTTTGGTTTACGGGTTGTAACCTGGTTATCTGAATAGTTCCATGGTTATCTCGTCGTATATCATCCTGGTGTATTTTCTTTATTTTCCAGTTCTTACTTTTATTTATATCTTGTGCTGATTGCTGGTTTTAGTTCTTAAGTGAAGCCTCGTTCATGGTATTTGCTCTTTCTGGGGTCTGACCTAGCTGGTTTTGTGTGGCCAGATTTCGGAGCAGCTCCAGAGGATCTACCGACCTTCCTGCCAGATGGTGAACACTAGAAGGAATCCTGGCAACGAGTGGATTATTTTTGGCTCTCCCACTCTATTAAAAAAATATTCTTTTGAGGCGTTCAGCCGACGAGCACCTGTTTAGCTCGGTTGCACTTACTTACTGTCTGCCTACGGGCTGTAGCATGATTAACAGATCCTAGGGTTGATCATGTATGACTAAACTCTTGCTAGTCCTAATATTTTGTAACGACTAGCTTCATGATCAGCTGAATATGTAATATTTGGGACGCCTTATTATTGTATATTTAATGATCATACATCTTGTAACTTTTACTTACTTGCTCGTGATTGAGACACTAGGCTTGTTCATGACCTTAAGAGACTGCTGGCTCGTAGATAAACCCTCATGTATCCTAGACAGCCGTGACCGTATAGCGAGGTGGGTTGCACTTTAATATACGTAGCTGGCTATGTCTGCCTCCGCTCTCCAGTATTCTGGTTCTGGGGTGTGACATGGCTTAAGTGGTGGCCCATGCAGGTCTTGTAAATCAAGATATGTGAGGGTTTACCGAATAGATGTCTCAATCAGTATTCGTCCTTGATCTCTGCTCGTATCTTCTGAATCCCTGGGTTCTTGTCCTGATCATATGCTTGTATCGTTGATCTATCCTGGTCCTTCCTTATTGTTCCCTATGTCGTCTTCTTCAGCGGCATTGTTCGTGGTCCTATCGGCCAGCAAGGCGGAGCACCTCCCGCAGACCAGCAGCAACCTGGAGATCAAGCCCAGCATTCCGGAGTAGCCTCCAGAGTCGTGCCTTCTGGCGGAGAGCCACCAGTCCAGCCAGTTCAACCTGCCGAGCCTGATGATGGCACTTTGGTAGGGCTCGTCAGGACCTTGATAGCTTCTCAAGATCGTCGTGGAGATGCATTGCAACAGGCAGTGGCGGATGCTTTGACCAGAGGCGGTCATCCAGGAAACGGCGCGGCCAACAGCTTCAAGCGCTTGAACCCTCCATTCTTCGACGGTAGTGAAGATGCTATTGCAGCAGATGCATGGCTTCAGGACACAGAGGTGGTTCTAGAAGCAGCTAGGACTCCAGAAGCCGAGAAGGTGGCCGTTGTGCGCCTGCAGTTGTTAGATCTTGCCCGCAGCTGGTGGGCAGCACAGGCCGTTAGATTAGCAGCACCTATTGCTTGGGCAGTATTTAGAGAGAGATTCCAGACCAAGTATTTCGATGCCGTGGCTCGGTATGATCTACAGACGAGGTTTACCAATCTGAAGCAAGGAGGCAGGACGGTCGACGGATATGCGGCCGAGTTTTCCAGACTCAGTCGGTTTGCTTCCACCTTGGTGGCAACCGAGTATGATAGAGCCCAGCAGTTCCAGCAGGGACTTCACCTGGAGATCTTGTTGGCAGTTGAGCAGTTTGAGCATCAGACTTTTGATGCAGTCATGAGAGCAGCCCGGAGGCATGAGTATACCTCCCAGAGGATTGTGGATAGGACCGGGGTCGGAAGAGATCTCATGGCCAGATGAATCAGTCTTCAGCACCGGCCCCGGCAGCCAGTGCCTTGACTATTGGAGCTCCGAGGCGAGCAGCCTCAGTAACGTCGGTTCAGCATTCAACTCCGACGCACCCTCAGCAGCAGAAGCAGAAGCAATCTTCCGCAGTGGGTTGTTCTCATTGTGGGAAGCCAGGCCATGTGGTGGCAGAATGTCGCAGGGCACAGGGATTGTGTTTGGCTTGTGGAGCACCAGACCATAGGGTTGGATCCTGCCCGAATAGGGGTGGTTCATCATCGTCCAACCTTTCTAGCTCTTCGGTGAGAGGACCAGCTCCGGTCCAGCAGCAGCAGTATCCATTGCCGAGGCCCTTGCCGCCTCAGACCCAAGTGTTCCAGCAGCAGAACCCCCAGCAGTATGTTCAAGCCCAAGCCCAGAGTCAGAGCAGGCAGCAAGGATTTCAGCAGAGGGGACCAGCACCCCGAGGTCACGGTCAGGCTATGGTGATGACCGTGGAGGAAGGATTGGCACCAGGAGAGGTAGTGGCAGGTACTATTCTCGTCAACTCTTTTCCAGCTTCAGCTTTATTTGATTCTGGTGCGTCGCATTCTTTTATGTCTGCACGATTCGCGACACGGGTAGGATTGGAGCCCGAGTCATTATCAGTAAGGCTTAATATACTTACTGGTAACGGACTTGTGGGAGTAGATAGGGTATTTTCCTCGTGTCAGATCGTAGTTAGCGGTAGAGAATTCCCCGCTTGATTGATAGAGTTTCCGATGGTCGATTATGATGTGGTTCTAGGGATGGATTGGTTGAGGAACCAGTATGCTAGGATAGACTGCCACATGGGCAGGGTTGTTTTTAGCATTCCAGGCGAGCCGGAGTTTTCTTTCTTCCGAGGCGAAGTAGAGTCATCTCCTCCAGTATTACGGATGGCAGTAGCAGCAGTTCAGTTGGCCAGGATAGTTGAGGAGTTTCCAGATGTTTTCCCAGAAGAACTTCCAGGTATGCCTCCGGAGCGGGAGATCGAGTTCACTATAGACTTGATTCCCGGGACAGCCCCAGTGTCAGAGAGAGTCTACAGGATGGCGCCATTAGAGTTGGAGATCTTGTATAAGATGATTGAAGAGCTTAGAACCAAGGGATTCATTCGTGCTAGTGGATCATCTTGGGGAGCCCCGATGCTTCTTGTGAAAAAGAAGGTTGGTACGTCCAGGTTATGTGTTGATTATCATACCTTGAACTCAGTGACAATCAAGAACAGATACCCTATTCCGAGGATAGATGACTTGTTTGATCAACTCAAGGGGGCATCAGTATTCTCGAAGATTGATTTGCGCTCAGGTTATCATCAGATCAGAGTCAGAGAGCAGGACATCCCAAAGACAGCTTTTAGATCGAGATATGGGCATTGGGAATTCCTTGTTATGCCTTTTGGAGCAACCAATGTGCCGGCAGTATTCGTGGACCTCATGAATCGCATCTTCATGCCTTACTTGGATCAGTTTGTGATCGTGTTCTTGGATGACATTCTGGTCTACAGCAAGAGTGAGGCGGAGCATGAGCAGCATCTCCGTATAGTTCTTCAGATCCTCAGAGAGCACCAGCTGTATGCCAAGTTCAGTAAATGCGAGTTCTGGCTCGATCGTATTTCGTACTTGGGTCATATCATCACTAGAGGAGGAGTAGAAGTAGATCCCCAGAAGATTATGGCTATTGAGTCATGGCCAGTGCCCAGCACAGTTGCAGAGGTTCGCAGTTTTCTTGGATTGGCCGGCTACTACCGGCGGTTTGTTTCAGATTTTGCTCAAATTTCAGCGCATTGACGCAGTTGACCCGCAAGGATACATAGTTTGCTTGGACAGCAGAGTGTTAGAGTTCTTTTGAGCAATTGAAGCGAGGCTTAATGACGGCTCCTATTCTCACGCTTCCAGATGGGACCGGAGGATTCTCAGTGTACTGTGATGCTTCAGGCAGAGGTTTAGGATGTGTTCTGATGCAGCATGGGAAGGTAATAGCTTATGCGTCACGACAACTTCGTGATCATGAGAGGAATTACCCAACCCATGACTTGGAGCTGGCAGCAGTGGTGTTTACACTTAAGTTGCAGAGGCACTACTTGTATGGAGACATGGTGGATAGTTTCACCGACCACAAGAGCCTGAAGTATGTTTAAACCCAGAAGGATCTTAACATGCGTCAGAGAAGGTGGCTGGAGCTTCTTGTGGATTATGATGTCAACTTGCAGTATCATCCTGGGAAGGCCAATGTTGTTGCGGATGCATTGAGCAGGAGAGCGGAAGTTTATTTTCTAACAGTGCAACCAGAGCTGTTAGCAGATCTTCAGAAGATGGGTATTGAAGTTGTTCTCCCTTCCAGTGTGGCATTGATGGCCAGCATACAAGTTCAGTCCACTATAGTCGAGAGGATCCGGATGGCGCAGTCGGCAGATTCTAAGCTTCAGCGACTCAGAGCAGAGTGTGAGGCAGGACGAAGACCAGAGTTATGCATTCATGAGGATGGTACACTTCGACATGGTAAGCGTCTTTGTGTACCCAGCGGAGATACCGGCAGGAGATCTTGTCAAAAGCTCACAGTTTGCAGTATTCCATCCATCCCGGCAGTACGAAGATGTACTGTGATATCCGGCAGCATTTCTGGTGGAATGGCATGAAGCGAGAGATAGCTCGGTTTGTCTCTCGGTGTTTGGTTTGCCAACAAGTTAAAGCCGAACATCAGAGACCGGCTGGACTTCTTCAGCCCTTACCGATTCCAGAATGAAAGTGGAAGCATGTGACCATGGATTTTCTGACTGGACTACTTAGATCCCCAGCTGGTAGAGATGCTATCTGGGTTGTAGTTGACAGGCTCACGAAAGTGGCTCATCCATTCAGAGTTGGTCAGTCGACGGCTCAGTTAGCAGAGATGTACCTCAGGCAGATTGTCAGATTGCACGGTGTGCCAGTCAGTATCACCTCGGACCGAGATTCAAGATTTAAGTCACACTTTTGGCGTAGCTTGCAAGAAAGTTTGGGGACTCATCTCCAGTTAAGTTCAGCATATCACCCGCAGACAGATGGCCAGACGGAGCGCACGATCCAGACTCTTGAAGACATGTTGCGGTCTTGCACACTTGACTTCGATGGTTCATGGAAAGATCACTTACATCTGGTGGAATTTTCGTACAACAATAGTTTCCAGGCCAGTATCCAGATGGCACCGTTCGAGGCACTGTATGGTAGGAAGTGCAGATCCCCGCTAGCCTGGGATGATGTTAGAGAGAGACAGATGCTCGGCCCAGAAATGATTGCCCAGACAGTTAAAGTGGTCAGGCGAGTCAGAGATCATCTTCGAGTTGTCCAAGATCGCCAGTGCCATTGGGCCGATTCTCATCGGCGTCCTCTCGAGTTTTCGGTCGACGATCATGTATTCCTGAGGATTTCGCCTAACCGTGGCGTCATTCGTTTCGACGTACGGGGCAAGCTTAGTCCTAGGTATATAGGACCGTTTGATATTCTGGAGCGAGTAGGAGATATATCCTATCGTCTCGCTCTTCCACCGTCGCTAAGCGAGGTGCATGACGTGTTCCATGTATCCCAATTACGACTGTTTATTCCGGACCCGAGCCACATCCTGGATCATTCGGAATTGGTTGTTGGTACCAACCTTTCGTATGAGGAGAGGCTCGTGTCTATATTGGACCGGAGAGAGAAGATCCTCAAGAATAAGACTATCAAGTTAGACCGAGTTGCTTGGGGTCATCACTCTTTGGGGAAGTCAACGTGGGAGCGTGAGGATGATATCCGATCGCGATATCCTAACTTGTTTGACTCGTGAGGTATAAAATCTTTCTTATGCCCCATGCCTTCGATTCCTTGCTTGAATGAGTGATTATATGCCTAGTTATAGCTTGCATGTGATTAATGTAGCTTGTCATTGCTCCTCTAGCCTCTTGATTAAATTCCGAGGACAGAATTCTTTTAAGGTGGGTAGAGTTGTAATGCCTGTGATTCGTATTACGTATTTCTGGAATACGTGTACGTAATTATTCTCGTATTACATGATTTTCTTGCTTAATTTCCTCCCTGGGCTTGGTTTATTCTTGGTTGGGTTGGCTTGGTTCGGTTTGGGATTTGCTCTTGGTTCATCATGAACCAAGGGGGGTGAACCCCCTACCTACCACCATCACTACCCTATTTATTACCTATTCTTCTTCTCTCTCTTCATTACTCTTCTCCTTCTCCATTAAATCCACTACCAACCAAGAACACCCCTTAGGCAAGTGCAACTTGCTTCCACAAGAGAACTCCTTTTTGATGGTTTCATTAGCTTCTCCTCATGATTCTAAACCACATTAGAACTTGTCATTTTCTATTTTGAGGCTTTAATTCTTGTAGATCTAGAAATTAGTTATTTTCGGATTTTGGTGGTTTTGATCTATCAAACTTCTTTGTTTTCAAGTTTTGATGGTTCCATGTTGTAGAGAGTTTTATTCTACCCAATTTTGACCTTTGAAAAGTTAGATTTGGACTTATTTTGACCAAGTTATGGATTTTTGAAGCTTTGGGTTCAACCATGGAGTTCTTGCTGTTTGGAGAAGACAGTGAGCAGTGTACGAGCTTTTTAGCTTGTGCCACTGAGTTACGTGCGCTCTTTAGCACAGCGCAGTCCCCATACGCTGCCTTTGGGAGCGTATGTCTCGCATACGCTCGCTTGCTTGACAAGGAGTCGTATGGAGTCCATACGCTACCTTTTGGGAGCGTATGTCTCGCATACGCTCGCTTGCTTGACAAGGAGTCGTATGGAGTCCATACGCTGCCTTTTGGGAGCGTATGTCTCGCATACGCTCGCTTGCTTGACAAGGAGTCGTATGGAGTGCATACGCTGCCTATTGGGAGCGTATGACTCGCATACGCTCGCTTGCTTGACAAGGAGTCGTATGGAGTGCATACGCTGCCTTTTGGGAGCGTATGACTCGCATACGCTCGCTTGCTTGACAAGGAGTCGTATTGAGTACATATGCTTCCTTTTGGAAGCGAATGACCTGAGCATGGCTTGGCCTGAGCGTACGATTTTGCACTGAGCGTATGGCCTTTGGCTGACTTGGTTTCATGTCAGCGTATCAGATTTGGTTTTATTTTCCCTAAGCTTGGCTCTTCAATAGCCCTGTATATTAATATTTTATTAGATATTTTATGCCCATTTTATATCCTTATGCCTTTTGTCCTGAACTTGATAATCACAAATTTACTTGATATGTTTGGAATTGATAACTGAGCCTGACACGATAGTGACCCGTAGTGGTGCACTCTCGACATGAATAACCTGACATGACCTGATAGTGGCCCATCGTGGCGCACTCTTGACTAGTACACTTGTCCTGATAACCTGACATGATTATCTCGAATAGCTGTTGCGACGGCTACCTGACATGACATGACCTGTATAATAACCTGGACACCGTGGGCGATTGTGCTTGTATAAAAAAACCAGACCTGTCTTGCATCATGTCTAGGATGGGACTCCTGAGTACCACGGTCAGGAGTACCTAGTAAAATGGACTAAGGCTAATAACTAGATTAATACATTAGTCATGAAGAGATTTCCCAGCTACAGGCAATCCCGTTACCTGGGCACGCCTTGGGATCTGTAGCCTGCCGTCGAGTAGGGCACATTTCCAGCACACTGTCATGTGTTGCACCCTTCAAGCTACCTAAGGGTACATTCGTTTCCTGGACGATATACCCACCTGAATTCAACTCTAATCTTTTAACCCGGGGAACCTGGATGGTCTGCAGGGCTTATGGCTGTGGAATAATCTCACTGCATCTTGTTAGTAATTAGGCTTGTGACAACCCTAGTTAGTTAAAGTATCAAGCCGTACTTCTTGCTTGGCCGTGAAGTGATTGGATGGAGTCTAACCTGTCTAGTCTTGCCCTGATCCTGTTCCAGATTACTGCATGACCAGAATGCTTGTATTTATTTTACCGATAAATGGTGAGAATTCCAAGCTCTGTTCAGACGAAGGGTTACAACCCCGGTCCTTGTTTGGTTTACGGGTTGTAACCTGGTTATCTGAATAGTTCTATGGTTATCTCGTCGTATATCATCCTGGTGTATTTTCTTTATTTTCTAGTTCTTACTTTTATTTATATCTTGTGCTGATTGCTGGTTTTAGTTCTTAAGTGAAGCCTCCTTCATGGCACTTGCTCTTTCTGGGGTCTGACCCTGCTGGTTTTGTGTGGCCAGATTTCGGAGCAGCTCCAGAGGATCTACCGACCTTCCTGCCAGATGGTGAACACTAGAAGGAATCCTGGCAACGAGTGAGTTATTTTTGGCTCTCCTACTCTATTGTAAAAATATTCTTTTGAGGCGTTCAGCCGACGAGCACCTGTTTAGCTCGGTTTCACTTACTTACTGTCTGCCTACGGGCTGTAGCATGATTAACAGATCCTAGGGTTGATCATGTATGACTAAACTCTTGCTAGTCCTAACATTTTGTAACGACTAGCTTCATGATCAGCTGAATATGTAATATTTGGGACGCCTTATTATTGTATATTTAATGATCATACATCTTGTAACTTTTACTTACTTGCTCGTGATTGAGACACTAGGCTTGTTCATGACCTTAAGAGACCGCTGGCTCGTAGATAAACCCTCATGTATCCTAGACAGCCGTGACCGTATAGCGAGGTGGGTTGTACTTGAATATACGTAGCTGGCTATGTCTGCCCCCGCTCTCCAGTATTCTGGTTCTGGGGCGTGACAATTGTTCTCAGTTTTGAACCCTCACAACAGTCCCTTGTCGACACACACCCACACAAACCTCTTTTCACAAGTAAGGTTAGGTATACTGAATAAATAAATAAATAAATAAATAATTAAATAAATATATATATATATATATATATATAAATGTTTGCTTGTGAATGTAACCTAGGGAGTATTGTGTCATTTTAGGATTGACCTAATTTGCCTAGAATGGCCGAGTCGACCGACAAGTTGACCAAGTTGACAAAAGTCAACTTTGGGTCAAACTTGATCCAAATCGACTCAAACGAACTTAGAATGACTTGGAAACTTTTGCTTGACCTAAAAATTATTAAACGGACTAGTTGACTTATAGTTGACCAGGTTTGACCAGAGTTAACCAAGGTTGACTTTGACCTAGAAGGATCTAGAATCATGTAGAATTGCATTGTAGACCTTTCTTATGATATTTTAGACCATGTTGTGACTTATGATTATTTTAAATAGGATTACATCACTCCAGTTCAGTTACACTTCCTCATCAGCAGCTTGGATTATCAAGCGAGTACATTCTCTAACCGTTTCGTACTTGTTTGGACATATTCACTTGTTATAGACTAGTTTACTTGATGCTATCACGATGTTATCACGAATTAGTACTATATGGATCTCTTCATGCGATGTTATCCCCTCGGATACATCGGATATATTGTGTTCATGTACTTTATCATATGCGTCGTCTATTCTTTGTATTTGTATTTATTCATGTATACTCATGTGACATTCATGTACACTCATGATCATGTGAGCCTTTCATGTATAAACTAGTTGTTTCATATGGACTGATCCTTTATGTGAGACACTACCTTTCATGTGTAATAACATAACCTGGACAGATCCTTGTGTACTGATTGGGGCAGGGGGAGTATTTATTTGGTTATGTGATTTACACCATTATCATGTACAACTCCAAATTAGATTTAAGTCATGTATAACCTAAGCTTGTTTACATAACCAAATATGTGCTCTAAATCACGTAGTTAGTTCAGTTTTCTTATCTATATCATGTAAATCTATTTCTACTATATCATGTTCTTCTTTTTACAGTCTCTCTACTATTTCTTTACAACATTTCATGTATATTATTCTTTAGCTTATTCATATTTTTCTTTCATGTTATGAACTGTGTGAGAGATATGTATTCGTTCCTATCCTGACTGGACCTGTTAAAAATATTACAGATGATGAGGATTGCTGCGATACTTACTATAGAGCAGGCCTAGTTGACACATGTG
Source organism: Iris pallida (assembly GCA_029216955.1). Classification (NCBI taxonomy): domain Eukaryota; kingdom Viridiplantae; phylum Streptophyta; class Magnoliopsida; order Asparagales; family Iridaceae; genus Iris; species Iris pallida. Next base: position 50,467,480 of record JANAVB010025196.1, read on the forward strand.
ACCTGGACCCTCAGGAGGATCCAGTAGTCGCTTAGGACTTGCCATTAGCTTAGTCTATACTTATCTTATTATCTAGCTTTATGAGACATTTGAGATTGTATTGAGATATTGATTATGGTGTGGTTTACACCGAGACTTATTATTCATATTTGTGACTCTCTGTCGAGAGTATCTTATCTTCTATTCCATCTTAGATATGGTGATTGATTTGTAGTTTATATTGTTCTCCTTTCAGAGCATATTCACATTATGTTAGATGTTGTGACCTAGGACAATGTTCTACCACCGACACTGCGGCGTAGGCTGGACGTACCCACTTCTTGTGCCCTTATACTGGGTGCGGGTCGTGACACAAAATAGGGTAAACCAATAATAGATGTACATACAAATGTATGTAGATAGCCTAAAAATCTACCAGGATATATTTAAGGAAATTAGTTATCATATTTTACAAATAAAATATTAACTTAATAGCACGATCATATATAATATATATAACAACCAATTCTAAAATTTTCTCTTAAATACTAAAATAAAATACCAATACAGCATACATCTATATGGACGTCCTCATACACACTACCCGACTACATAGGCTTAGGCTTGGTTTGGGTCAAGTCTGGGCTAAATTGGTACAACCAGGTCTCTTACCAAAGTCAATATCTTAATAGTAAATAATTAAACCATTTATACAACTTTGACTTGTTTTCCTAGTAAGGACACTGCTATGACTAGGCCTTCCCAAGCAGGGCTAATATACTAGTCTAAGAACACGACTACACTCTTCGTTCCAAAATTCTTGATCGATTTGCATCTTAAACTTAACCATGACTAAGGCTATATTTATATATAGTATTAGGCTATTATAAATATAATCATATATATATATACAAAATTGTATTTAAATCTATTTGACTGTGTAACATCCCAAAATAAATTTATAATAATCCTACTAAGTAATGGCAAACTAACATGGCTTCCTACTAGGTGGAATTAGCTAGGATAGGGTCCAAAAATATTTTCTAATCAAATCGAACTCGAAAAGTAAACCCATGAGTCTCGTGTGCCATTTGAAAATAAATTGCACATGGGAACTCAATTGAGTGGCACACCCTTGGCATGTGCGTCGTAGACTCAAAATGGGTCAAAACCACCTACTAGGTCGAATGATTTTGATCTATGTCGAGTTCTAAACTCATGTTGGAAGTTAGGTGTAGGATTACGTACGGTAAATAGTCAATTGGTCTAAATTGTTGCACGAAGTCAGAAGAATGTTAGGGGACAAGTTTGGATGGAACACGATATATCAAATTGAAGGTTGATTTGTCTACTACAAAATTCATGAATGACGTTTCGAAAGATGGGCGCTTCTTGTGCTCCAAAAATCGAAGCTATAAAATAGTACATCTATAGTCATAACTAAAAAGAAAATATAATTTAATAAATACAAATCATATAAAATAAATAAAAAAATAATTCTCAAAAATCAGGGTCCTCACAACTGAGGTCCTGGTACTCCTCGCCATTACGATCAACGACCTGCTGGCAATACTTCATTTGGTGGCTGAAGATCCGCAGAATAGGCAGAGTCCGTGCCTCTTGCGGCATTTGTCAACATGGTGTCCAGTTCTCTTACAGAACACACAAGGAAAGTGGGTTTGAATATGCCTCGGATGACGCGGCTGATGATGCGACTGAAGGGCGCTGTCTGAGTGTTGCGTTGCTTTGCGGGTCTAAAGTAGTTATTATCTCTGTCATAAGTCTTCATGTCTCTCTTTGCTTCAGCTTTCCGTCTCGTTCTATTGTCCGGGCTAAGTTTAGGATCTCCTGGCTAGTGGCTTTAATCTTCAGAGAAGTTGGATGCTCGGAGACTTGGATGACCTTCGGAGGTGGCGGCTCCCGGTTCTCGATCTGCTCATCGGTGCAAAGAATGCGCTTGGTGTCGGGGAAGTCCAAAGGTCCAAAAGTCTAGAAATTAGAAGTCCTCCCTGACTCGGAAAGCGCATCCACAAGTCTGACTTAAAAAAGGATGGCTTGCTCCTTTTGGGCATCAAGGAACTCCTGAAATATCTCCATCAACTACGTACTACCAATGGTGATAGTAGAGGCGACATGGGGTGGTGGAAGCTCAAAAGTATCAAGTGCAGGTGAATCAATAGTTCCTATGTTGCGTGTCTGATCCATCTGAAAAATAAAAAACTGTTAAATGGCCTAACTATAGATAATAAGCCATCTAGTAAATAATATGTATAACCAGACTTAGTAATAACCATAACCATTTTCTCGTAATCCTATGCTATGATAAATTTTACTTAGTCTAACAGGTTCCCCAATAGCACACTATAACCTAAGTGCCATTAGGACTGACCTGCATGGGCTACCACTAAAAACATGTTACAACCTGCTCCCGAATAATCGGATACGAGTCCGACACGCCCAATCTACGTTGGAAAACGCAACGTAGTAAGCTGTAAACATCTAAGGGAAACTCCAAGTATAAATACGAAAGTAAAACATCACAACATCTAACCATTCCAGAGAATCACTACACTACTAGTTGTTACAATTAAAAATAAAAATAATACCAGAGACAAATCTGATAACCAGAATGAAATACATTTATGAAAACTCAATATACAATATCTAGAAATAAAGCTATACAAATCTAAACCTGTAGCCTATAAATCTAAGTCATGGCTCCATCCTGCTCTGCTAGGATCCCAAGCTCTAGCCCATAAGGATGGAATGACATCCTCAAGTACACCTGCAACATATCCAGACAGGAGCGAAGCAAAGTACGTCTAAGCTAATGAACAAGTACAACATGAGATGGAAATGAGCACAAGGTACATGAAATATAAAGTACAGGAAATAAGAACATGAAGTGCTGAAAGTAAACACAGAAAATACATAAAATGAAGTACATGAACTGAAACTTGAATATGAATGTACAAGGAACTTGACATGTGTAATATATCAAAATACATCTAGAATATGTGACCGGCTAGGATAGCACAGGGAACATGAATAATGGTATGGCTTAGGTTCCGTATGTATGGTGCGAGGCCTAAGCTATTCACATGAATTTGTTTTGGGTTTGGTCACACATCTGTAGTATTTTCCTCCCAGACACAAGTAAAGCCCATGAAACATCAACATGGCACAAGTCTATATCGTGTAACATCGTGTCCAAAATGGAAGTACAAGGCATGAAGTAAATGAACAACAAAAGTGTGTACTTGCCTTGCTAAAGGTGATCGAGAAAATAAGGAAGATATGTAGGTCCACCTGGTAATTGATACAATTTGGTTAACTTCTAAACAAGTAACACTAGCTACTCTCATCTACTAGCTAAGTCTAACTATAGAATTTTTATAAATTATATTACTTGTACTCTAGATATAGAACAATAAGTATATATAATTTTTATTCACAAGCACACTTATATAAAAATATATAGAAAAGATCTATCTACAATCACCAACTATTGATACTACCAACCATATGGACTGTTAATACTAGTGTCTGAAACTTGGCTTCATCTAATGGGCCTTAACCACAGCTGAACTTAGTCCATCCCATGTAGAGCAAGTCTTTATATACTATACACCTGTAGGTCCTGATAGCCTAATAGCTTCCATATGACAGTCCAACTTATTGTATCATCATAGCTATGCTCAGATTTTTGAATGGAACAACAGTAAATCATTTGGTGGATGAAGTACTACACTTTATTGCACTCAAAACCAACCTTCAATTAAAAGAAGGCTCAACCAAAACTCTTGCCAGGTTACCAGCACACAAAAGAATTCTAAATAACCCATCCTTCTACCCACCAAAATTTTATAACGTGACTTACTAATTTGAATTTACAAGATTTCTAACGGCTGTAGGAGCGTAAAAAAATGTGTGCTTCATAGACTGAGTCAAAGAGATAGAGTATTCCACTCAAAATGATCTATTTTACGCCAAGGACAGACTAATCACTTTACGCCAGGGTCAAGCCAGTGGTTTTACGCCAGAGATAAGCTAACCACTTTACGCTGGACAAAGCTGTCAAGTCATGCATTTAATGCAAAGTCTGACATGAGAATTTACTGATAGCGTACAACACAGAATTCAAAGGAATTTATTTTACACAGAGACCAATGTTGTCGTTTAGTATGTGGATTGAGCTATTTTACGCTCACAATATGACTTCTTTTACGCATGGAGACTATATGAGTTGTTACGCTCAAAAGTTGATGTGTGCATAAAGTTTATTTGGGCTACGTTTTACGCTCAAGGCTATTTTTAGCCACTTTGCGCGGGAAGTCCATGTCAGGGCTATTTTATGCCTAGTCTACTACTTTATGCTCAGAGTATATTTGGGTTGTTGTTTACGCCCTATCCTTTCTGGCTACTTTGGAACGTGGTTTGCTTATATGGCTTTCATACCACACATCTCGAAGAACGTATGTATGTGCATCCTATTCTTATTGAAATAATAGGACACGTGTCAACGCATGTAGAGGATGACTTCAGTCATGGGTGGCAGTTATTAGCGTAAAGACAGAACTTTTGCTAAGTTTTTCGCACAGAAGGCCAAGTCTATAAATAGACTGAGTTTTTCTCATATAAGGAAGACACAGAGACGGAGAGAGAGACAAGAAGAGAATACATAGAGATCAGAACCCAGATATTTTGATTCTCCGGAACATTCTTCTTCAACTTTTCTTCCAGAACAGAGTGAAGCAAAGCAGGAAAGCATTCAGCCTCGCCATCAGTACCCAAGTGCGTCGATACATTTCTGGTGACTTAGTTCTTCCGGTTGTTCATCTTATAGCAGTGATCTTCATTATCATCGTATGGTCCAAGGAATAAAGTGATCGACTTCAGACCAGACTTCTATAGCAATACTTCCCAGAACAATTTGTACTATTTGTACTTTTTCTCGTTTTATTTTCAAAAGATAATTTCAGGCCTTTTGTTAAGTGAAACAAAATGGCGACTCTGCTGGGGACGACCTTCTCCTCTGACGAGGAGGCAATTGCTCAATACGATGATGTGTCGATTGGATCGACAAAGAAGACTCTGGTTGTGCACTTCGACCAGACTGCTTATGAAGAAATGCTCCGAACTGGGGGTAGTTCTCGCTACTCCAATGTTCAAAAGTCTCACAAAGTACGAAAAGTTTGGGTTCCTAAATCCAAAGTAGCTTCTGATCTCTCTGTTGCTTCTGATGGCAAGAAAATTCTTCCCACTCCTGTCGTAGGGGCTCCCGTTCGTAACGAGGCAGTCCTTACTTCTGCGTCGCACTCTAAGTGTGACAATTCATCTCCCGTCTGTGACGGTAAAGATAATCAAGTTTCACGCCCACTGCGTAAGAACCAAGTTTTACGCCTAGTACGTAGAAATGATGTTTTACGCCCAGTGGGTAAAAACCAAATTTTATGCTCAGTACATAAGAACGAGTCTCCCATTTGTAATGAGACAGACTCTAATGTTTGTGCTTCTGAGTGTAAGAATAAGTCTTCCGTCTGTGACGTGGTAGACACACAAAAATTACGCTCTTCACGTAAAGGAAAATCTCCCGTCTGTGACGTGGCAGATACTCATATTTTGCGCTCTATGCGTAAAGGTAAATCTCCTATCTGTGACAGTGTAGATAAAATTCACAAAGATGCTTCTGTATCTAAAGTGAAGATACCTGCACGTATGAAGCATAAAAACATAGTTGGTAAAACTTCTGTTTTCAACCAACAACCTTCTATATGCAAGGTACCAAACTTATAAATTACATGCAATGAAGATGGAGTCCTTCGTGCTCAAAAATCTCACGATTTACTCATGCAACTCCAAGCACGTAAAAATGTACAGTTTGGTTCTGCGAATGCAGCCAGTAATCTTTTTATACACAAGGGACTAAACGTTTTGCTACCCCAAATATAATAAAGAAGACTACTCCTTCTACTCCTTCTGATTTACGTGAATTGCTAATACAAAAGCGTAAAAATAGACAATCTTTCGTGACACTCCTCCAAGAAAATTATCACTGTGAGTGTCACCAGATTGTAATTAAATGTTGTTGTTCGGCCTCCAAATGGTCATTTTTTGATCGGTTAAGTTTTAATGCGTCCCAACAACAAGCTGATGAGTTTTCATATGCATCAGTCAACATGGCATCTCATACCAACAGAAGACGACGTCCTAGACGGAACACATCCCAAACCCCAGGTCAACAATAATTCAACAGACTTCTTGATTCTTTTGAAGGAGTATATCAGAATACTCGATCAAGAAGACAAAGACAATTACAGACTTCTGATTCAGAAGCTGGGGGTACTCAATCTCTTGAGTCCGAAACTGATAGTGTCGATTCATACTTCTATACTAATCCCTCTGTATCTTCAAGAGAGGTTGAATCCTACGCTATTGGAGATGAACCAGAGATGCCATCTACTAATACAGAACAACGTCTCACTGCCGTTGAGCAATCATTGAAAGACATGCTTAACATGATGCAAAGCATGCACCAGATAATAACGGCTCAGCAAACTGCTCGACCGGCAATAGTAACACCGGTATAGGTAGCAGCACAAACTCAAGATAGCCAAGAGGTTGATATACCTTTGAATATCCAAGAGCCTGCTGTTAACCAAAATTCTGTATCTCCAGATCCCATTATTCCAGAAGATGTACCATCTCCGGTGGGGGTTACGGTACAACCAACAACTATTCAGTCAAATGTGCTTCCGCAAACCAGTGAAGCCATTCAAGCAGTGCGTGAGCTCAAAGCATAGTTTGAAGTTTTGAAGCAAAAGGATCAACTCCAGAGGTTAGGGATTAAGCAACCTTATCCTCCTCATTGGAATGATGTACCCTTTCCACTGAAATTCAAGCCACAGTCAATGGTATTGTTTGATGGAAAGGCTTCTCCTAGTCAGTATATCAATTACTTTGATATTATGACTGTATATTTACAGAAAAATGATGCTCTTCTCACTCGAGTGTTCATTGGGTGCTTGACAGGTTCAGCTTACGATTGGTATTGTAGTTTACCCGATAATTGTATTTCGTCTTTTGACAAATTTAAGGCAATATTTCTCTCCCGCTTCTATAAAGGAGGTATGGACATGAACATGTCCTCCTTAATAGAAATCAAGCAAAAGGAGAAAGAAGATACTCGGACATTCATTGAACGTTTCCGATAGGCGACTCTAAAGATGCCTCCTGGTATGCCAGATTCATCGTTAATTGATACATGCAAGATGAATCTACGACCATCCATTGCTGTCTTCACGGGTTCCCAATTCACAGATTGGGCTTCGTTTATCATAGTAGCAGTTTCTGCCGAGACCAATGGTAGGTTGACTCGTGAACATGGGATGATTTTTTCCTCAGAGGATAAAGGAAAGAAAGGTAATCCTGGTAATAATTCTGGCAATCGTAATACAAAAGAAAAGACACTCTTATGGTTAATCTTTCCAAAAGTAAAACGACGCCGAATAATCAGGAGTCTTCTAAGACAAAAGAAGAATATTCTTTTGACGAGAGTGATATCCTAGGGATATTTTAATGTCTGATGAAGAGTGGCAAACTCCAGATCCCGGAGCCAAAGAGGCCAAATGAGGTGAATCTGACTGACAATCCCAAATATTATATCTATCACAGATACATAAATCATCCCACTAGGGCTTGTTATATCCTAAAGAAGAAAATCCAAGAATTGATTAATGCCAATGCCATCTCTCTAACTAATGATGAGCATACGGTCACAACCAATATGGTTTCTCTTCAATTTGGAGATTTTCCTTCTCAACAAGTATCAGATGGAATTGTTCCAATTTCGAAGGCGACGATGAAGATTGTGAATATCCCGCCTGCCAGAGAGGAAAATGAAGGATTGTTGCCTCTTACATTAAAGAATGGTGAAATTATGTGGGTACATCCTAACTTAGTACCTGAAATGGAAGATGAAGGTAAAACTTCAAAATCTGAGAAAGGTAAGAAAGTCAAAACTTGCAACATGATTTCTTATGTTATTCCAGATCCTGATAATTTGGATCATCTATGGGATGGCATTCCTTTGGAAGATAGACTGAGAGGATTGAACATATGTCCTCCAAGTCTGGCTCCTCCTACCAAGCTCAAGCTTACTCATCAGCAGTGGCTAGCCATAAATAGTGTTCCCTTATATAGGACACAACAAGTCTTCGCTGCTTATGAAAAAGCCCCTATAGGGATTTTTTCTCGTATCCCGAATCCTTCTCCTCCCGTAGCTACAGAGAATTCTATTCCTCATTTTCTTGTAGTTACAGAGATCTCTTCTTCTTCCTCTGTTGAACCACCTGTTAAAAGTCCGTTGCCTACTCACTTGTAAAGTCAGCAATCTGTCCTTCTCATGAAGAAGATGGGTTATGATTTTCAAAAGGTAGAAGGTTTGAATTATGATAAAGGAATACGACTTCCTTTATAAATTTAAAATCAAAAATCCACTGTTGGATTGGGTTCTGAGGTTCTTCATAACGATCCTTGTAAGAAGAAGGCTAAGGAAATGAAGACTAAATCCTGCAATATGGTACTTCCTTCTTCTGAGTCTGAAGAAGAAACCTTTGCTGGTACAAGATCTGGAAAAGAGTACCAAAAAGATTATGAGGGACCCTCCAAAGAAGCAAAGAATGTTGAAACACCACCAACTCAACCGTCTCATGTTCCTGCTGTGGTTGAAAAGGGGAAACAGAAAGCAGTACGCTTTGACGTCCAGTTGAAGTCTGCTTCCAGTCAGGGGGTGGTGATGAAACCCTATAAATTTGATATTCTAGCCCAGTTAGCTAATACTCCGACTAGATTATCTATCTTCGAGTTGCTTCGCCTTTCTAAAGAAAGTTGCGAAACCTTGAGTGAAGCTTTGCTGTAAGCTGATTCCTGCTTAGCCCAACTCAAGACTCCTGATAATACACCAGTATCATGCCCACAATGTCATAGTGTGATGGAAGCAATTCCCAACATCACCTTTACACAAGAAGATATGCTGTTGAAGCATAACAAGCATGACAGGCCTTTGTGCTACACTGGGTATATTGAATCCATTGAAGTTGACAGAATTTACATTGATCTTGGGTCTTCCATTAGCATAATTCTTCAAAGTATGCTAAGACCATTGAGGATTCCTACTAGTGACTTGACTTACACTAGTACCACAATAGTTGGTTTCAACTCTGGAAAGAGTAAACCACTGGGGAAGATTCGTCTGAAGATTCAAATTGGTGATCTTCGAACTATGGCAACATTCTATGTTATTAATTCAGACGTATCCTATAACATCCTTCTTAGAAGATCGTGGTTACATGAGCATAATATCGTGCCTTCAACTCTCCACCAATGCTTCAAGTATGTGGATTCCCAAGGAGTTGTGAAAACTGAGTTTGCTGATATCAATCCTTTAAGGGTGTCGAAGCCTATTTTTCTGATTCAATGCTCTACAAATAAGAGCATGTGAAAGAGATATCAGACATAGCTGAAGATCGATCATCTGCCGAAGATCAGTCTATTAATGAAGATCCGCTAGAAGAGCAACCTTTGAAGATCAAAGTCAAAGGGCGAATCCAACCCCAACCTGTCAACAATCAACCTCTGATGATCAAGGTCAAAGGGAGAATTCAAGCTTCATCTGAGGAATCAGTGAATGTTCCTACTAAAAGCCAAGTTCAACATCTTAGGATCAAGGTCAAAGGGCGTACTTCTCGTGCGAATGATCCAGAACCACCATTGATTGTTAATCTTGATAAATCTACGCAAAAGACGGATGATGGTCCATTAGTGATTAATCCGAAGCGTAGCAGTCAAATTGTAAATAATGTAAATATTGATCATTCTGTACTTTCTAATATCATTGAAGATTTCCTTTTTGAGTATATGGCTGTCAAATATGTTGAAAGAATGACTTTATCTTCTGATAATCAAAATCATCAGTATAAAGACGACATAGACACTGAAGAAACCTTATACATTGATCATAAGGAAAATTCCTTTCCTCCTCATGACGATGTTATACCTTATGCTCAAAGGTTCCTAACATCTTTTCCTTATCTTCTTCCTGTAGTTGCTTCATCACAAGCTTGTGTAACCTATAGACGTCACGAAGAATCTTATTTCGTGATTCCGTCCGATAAGAAAAACAAGCACCAAATTGTGTTTGGCATGGCTAGAAATATCCCTGTTGCTCAGATAGATGATTTGAGAGATAAAAATAAAGGAAGAATCTGAATTGACAGATATAGTCAACAATCTCTCAAGATTATCCAAATATGGGATATGATTTGAAGACTATGCAAGGTCTCAATCAAGGCAAGGGTAGACGATTACCATTAAGTGGTGATCTATTTTATCAGAAAATACGTCATGGGTTGGGATATGATCCGTCCCATATGTTTAATGACGATTTTCAAGAAGAATTCTCTTCTAGCTCTTCACAATCATCAGATTCAGAAGAAATCCAATTCATCGAATCCGATACATCTCACTCCTTGTGTGTTAAAAGAGGTTATTATGATGAATCTGAACAAATATTCTCAGTAAACATGGTTCAAACTGATAGTGAATCTGAACCATTTGAGAATGATCCTTGGGCTCAACAGATGGACACTCAATAGGAACTTCGTTTTGAACAACGACAACCACCTACAGAGGACGAGATTGTCTAGATTGATGTTGGAGATGGAACTACGCCTAAACCAATATTCATCAGTAAAAACCTTTTCTGAAAATAAAAGGAAGAATTGATAAAACTGATCAAAGAATATATTGATATTTTTGCATAGAGTTATGAGGATATGCCAGGTCTAGATCCCAAAGTTGCTCATAAACTCAATATTCTTCCTAATGCCAAGCCTGTAAAACAACAGCAACGACGTTTTTGACCAGATATGATGGATGCAATTGAGGCGGAAGTCAAAAAGCTGATAACATGTGGCTTCGTTCGTGAAGAACAACACCTGACTGGGTTGCTAACATTGTTCCTGTTATGAAGAAGAATGAAAAGTCTGAGTTTGTATAGATTTTTGAGATCTTAATGCAGCTTGTCCAAAGGATGAATTTCCACTTTCGATTACCGATGTCATGATAGACAATACATGCGGTTTTGAACGCATGTCTTTCATGGATGGATTCTCAGGATACAATCAAATTAAGATGCATCCAGAAGATGAGAAGCATACTACTTTTCGTATACCTCTTGGGGTTTACTGCTATACGGTTATGCCGTTTGGTCTTAAAAATACCGGTGCCACGTATCAACGGGCTATGAGCAACATCTTTCAAGAACATCTACGAAGACAGTAGAATGTTATGTAGATGACATTGCTGTTAAGAGTCGATCAAAAGATGATCACATTCAAGACTTGAAGACAGTATTTGAACTGATGCGCCAACATCAATTGAAAATGAACCCTACTAAGTCTTTCTTAGGGGTTTCCAGTGGCAAGTTTTTAGGATTTGTCATTACTTCTCAGGGTATCCATGTTGATCCTGATAAGGTTAAAGCAATTCTTGAAATGCGTCCTCCTCGTAATTTGAAAGAACTTCGTGGCTTTCAGGGTCGCATTGCTTATATTAGGAGGTTTATATCTAATCTCTCTGGGAGATGTCAACCTTTCTTCCGTCTATTAAAGAAGGGTGTATCATTTGTTTGGGATGAAGCGTGTCAGAAAGCCTTCAATGACATCAAGCAATACCTTACAAATCCACCTGTTCTGGTACCTCCAGTGGTAGGAAGACCATTTTTGCTATATGTTCGAGCCTTAGATCATTCACTTGGTGCTCTTCTTGCACAAAAAAGTAATATGGGACATGAACAAGCAATTTATTATCTTAGCCGAATGATGGTCGGAGCAGAACACAGGTATACTCCTGTAGAAAAGGAATGTCTGGCCTTGGTTTTTGCTGTCCAAAAGACAAGACATTATGTGACAGGACAGACTATTCATGTCATCTCCAGAATAAATCCCATTCGGGTATTGATGAGAAAACTGAGCATTCTTAACTCTAGGTTAGCTACCTGGGCGATGTTGCTCACTCCTTATGACATGGTTTATATACCTCAAAAATCAGTGAAGGGTCAAGCATTAGCTGATTTCTTAGCTGCTCATCCTATACCTGAAACATCAAAGCTATATGAGGACATTCCAGATGAAGTCGTGGATTGCAATATGACTTTGAAGAATGATATCTGGCAATTATATTTTGATGGAGCATCACGGGTTGGACCTAAGGGTAATATTGTCTCTGGAGTAGGAATCGTCTTGGTTTCTCCTGATAAAATGGTCATATACCGTGCCTATTCTCTCAATGAGCCATGCTCTAATAATGTAGCAGAATATAATGCTTTGCTGATTGGTCTCCAAGTAGCAAAACAGTTGGACATTGAGTTCCTAGAAGCTTATGGAGATTCTCAACTGATTGTTAATCAAGTTAGAGGGACTTATGAAGTCAGAAATCCTGATCTCATCCCTTACCATCAAGTGGTAATCGAGTTGGTCCTTTCATTCAAAGGATTCTTTATCGAATTTGTACCACGTTCTCAGAATGTGGAAGCTGATGCTCTTGCTAGCTTAGCTGCAGACTTGGCTGTTCCAATTCGGAGACAAAATACAATTACTTTGTTGGACCGAGACTTATTCTGTGTCAAGAATAATTTGTATATTGAACAGAGTTATACTACAGAGTCAAGTTCCCAACAGAGAGATTGGAGAAGTCCATTCATTGATTATGCGGTTCATGGATTTTACCTGAAGATCCGAAAGAAGCTGCATCAATTAAGAGACGATCATTTCGATTCTATTATGATTCATCTTTACATATATTATATCGTCGTTCATACGATGGACTCTTGCTGTGCTGTCTCTCAGAAAGTGAAGCTAAACAGACACTCCGTGAGGCTCATGATGGTGTCTGTGGTGCCCATCAACCGGGTCCGAAATTACAAGGATCGCATTCGAAGAATGGGGTATTATTGGCCTTCCATGATAGCAGATGCTGTGGATTACGCCAGAAGGTGTAAAGCATGTCAGATTCATGCTGACTTTATTCACCAACCTTCTGAATTTTTACATCCTACAGCAGCTTCTTGGCCCTTCGAAGCTTGGGGTATGGATATCATTGGTCCGATTAACCCTCCTTCTGTTAAAGGACATCGGTTTATATTGGCTATAACTGATTACTTTTCCAAGTGGGCAGAAGCAGTCCCCCTTACTGAAGTAAAAACATCTAATGTGATTAGCTTCATCAAACACCATGTCATTTATCGTTTCGGATTCCTCGACGGATAATTCATGACAATGGACCACAATTTGCCAGTCAGGCATTTTATCGGTTCTGTGATAAGAATCGAATTCAAAATTTGGCTTCTACGGCTTATAATCCAGCTGCTAATGGTTTAGCCGAAGCTTTCAACAAGACGATCATCAAACTTCTCAAAAAGTTCGTCTCTTCTAATAAACGTGACTGGAATGAGAAACTTGGAGAATATTTATGGGCTTATCGAACAACAGTCCGAACTCCTACTGGTTTTACACCATTTTTACTGGTTTATGGATGTGAGGCTGTCCTTCCATTGGAAATTCAGATTCCATCTCTTCGAATAGCTATTGCTAATGAGCTAACTATAGAGAATAATGATCGCTTACGACTCCAAGAACTTGAAGGATTGGACGAAAAGCGTCTTCAAGCACAACAGCATATTGAGCTATATCAAGCCCGTATATCTCGAACTTTCAATCGTAAAGTTAAAGAGAGGGTATTCAAGGTCGGTGAGCTGGTATTAGCTGTTCGAAGACCGATGGTGATGACTCACAAAAGCAAAGGGAAATTTCAAGCAAAATGGGAAGGCCCTTATGTCATTGAGACTGTGTTTTCCAATAGGCGCCTATCGGTTATCCAAGCCTAATAGAGATCTACTCATGATGCCGATCAATGGCAAATTTCTTAAGAAGTACTATGTATAAAAAAGAGACAGAATGAAAATAAAATCTCCTTTATTATTTTTGTTCTGAATAAAAGATTAAGGACGAGGACCACTGCCTTCCTTATTAAATACATAGTCGGCCAATGCATCGAAGGCATCGGTGCCTGAGTTCATAAAAAATTTGCAGGCAGCCATCCTCAGTACTTCTTCCTCAGGAGTTTTCTCTGGCTCTACTAAGAAAGCTGAGGATGTCTTGTGGTGGCTTGGGCGTAGAAGAGCTTTCGCCTATTTTGGTTGGGTCTGACACAATTGGCTCAATGGGGCGCAGTCTCGATGACGTCCTCAACTTTCATGGAGACTTCATTCTTTTACTGTACGTCCTTGGAAGACATTTCCGATAGAGGAATGGAAATAAGGAATGAAATGTTACAAAGAGTTCTCACCTATTTATAGGAGAGATCTATTAACGAACCGGTCTTGGAAATTGAAACAACTTTTCATTCCCGAAAAGACCTATCCATTCGTTACATCAGATTCATCCATTTTGTGGAATTGAATCGACTTTTCGTTTCCGAAAGATACGTTGGTTCATCCATTCTTTTATCAATATTGGCGTGTATTCTCTATGACACCTGTCTTCTTATTTCCCAGCTACCAATGTTTGGATAAGCTGATTACTTGTCTCCTTGGAGAGAAATTTTAATCTTCTATCTTACCAGTTGGTATAAAAAGTTGGATTTATTATTTATCATGTTCTCATGACCTCTGAATAAATATTAAATCTGCTTGTATTTCGTTATCTATCATGTCCATTTGACCTCTGCATAGATATTAATCTACTTTTCTTTGAGTTCTTACATGCTGTCATGTCCATATTACCTCTGATAGTATTGTATACTCTAAACAGAAAACAAGATTTCATTATCTATCATGTCCATATTACCTCTGGATAGATACAATGTATTGAGTTTAAAAGACTTGTCATGTCCATATTACCTCTGATAAGTATTTTCTATCTCATACCTATTGTTTAAATTCCAAATAAATGATAGGATCACAAAATAAATATTTTATTCATTTCTTGTGGAAATACTACAAAATGGATAAGATAAAAGATGACAAGGAGCTCTTTTAAGGTGGAGCAGAAACATCTTGAAGCAACTTCTGTAGTTCTTCTAGCCGCTTGTCACGAGAGCTCATAACTTTCTTAGTAGCTTCAGCACGTCGAGCTTCAGGAGTGCAAATACAAGAAAGTCCAGCGAAGCTGATTATCAGATTATCCTTGGCTTCATCAAGGGTTCTGATGGTTGATTCAGCCCCGAAGGCTTGTTCTTCTAAAATGGAGCTCTGAGTGAGGTGCAGATTTCGAGCTTCGATCATCTGTTCTCTCTCGGCCTTCAAGCGAGCCAACTCAGCCTCGACCTCTTGGATTTTATCATTTTTATTCTGAATCTCTATGTTCAAAGCATCATAAGCTACTCTATGACCATGCAGTGCGGGCTTTATTCCAGCCAAAAAGGCTTTCTCTTTAGCAACCTTCATACTATGTTCATGGAGAGCTTCATTATATGTGATCTCCCGAGCAAGATAATCAGCCGTTAAGGCGTCATATTCTTCCTGGATGAGACTTTCAACAGTCTCACTTGACAGCTTGAGATATTCTCTGATCGGCTGTTCAAGGCCCTCCACAATTTTCTCCAATGCTGCAGCTCTCCCAGCATCATTGAACATAGCAACGTTCCTGATGGTCAGAGCCATTGCCACCTTCAAACTCTCATAACCAAGGCCCTTATTCAGGACCATTTTTATTAGGGTTGCCAGAGTTTTGTAAAAGGTTTCAGTATGAATCTCAACTAGGAGATTCATCTCTATGCTGGAGCTTGGTGTGGCAGCAATATCTAATAGATCTCTTCTTTGGAGACCAGGAACAGATGTTGTTGGTGTGACAATAGAATGAGATGAAGTCGTTGCTGTTATTGCTGTCATGGCTAATTGATCCCTAGGAGCTTCAGGGATTATATCTCCAACACTTACAGATACCATTGGTGTGACAGCAAGCTGAGATGGAGCTGTTGTTGTTACTGCTGTCATAGCTAATTGGTTCCCAAGAGCTTCGGAAGCAATGTCTTCAATATTTGTTACTCCAGCCATTTCTGGAGTTCTGGTGGCGGTAATATTGGTGGATGTAGTGACAATTGCAGGAGCTGGTTCAGGTTCTGGCATTGGTTTGTCAGAAACTGGTACTGGATCAGTAGCAACAGCAGAAGATGTTATTACAACTTCCCCAGTTTCAGTTGGTGACTTAAGTATGCTTTCAGCATCTTCTTCAATTATTTGCTCCGCAGGATTTTCCATTGCTTCAGTTGTAGTAAATTCTTCTACAGCTGATTCTTTATTCAAATCTGGTTCTCCTCCAGCAGCTCCATCATCACCTACAGCGAGGTCTACTGTAGTCTCTTCTTTGTGCTGGTCCTCAGCAGGAGAGGACATTTCAGGTTGTGCTTGTTGTACCTCTAATGATGGAGGACATTCTTCTTGAGGCTCTATCTCGGGTTTTGTATTCCCTCCTCTTCAGCGTCTTCTTCTTCTGAAGAAGAAGTTTCCTCCTTAGATTCCTCATTTTTGTCATAGATATCTTCTTCTTGAGGAGGAGGAGCTACAGGCTTTGGTGTAATGATAATATCTACAAAATGAACAAAATAAGTTAATATACAAAATCATGATACATAATTTCGTATAGGTTTTGTATAATACCTGGAATATGTGCATTTTGTTCAAGATATGAATCATAATCGCCATCCCAGTCATCATCATCGAAGTCGAGAGCCGGCTCGTCTGATGGAATACGGTCTCGATCAGCAGTGGATACAGCAGTAGCATCCCCCGTAACTTGTGCCTTGGTTGGCAAAGATAAATGGAGCGAGGAGCTAAGGCGTCCAGGAGACAAAAGTGTTACAGCTTTTGGTGCTACTACTGGTGGAGGGGCTGAAGATCCTTCTCCTGGATGGACTGAAAAAGAACCAACAAGATGATCCTCTTCAACCAAGGTGTCATCTTCTGGAGTGAGGGCCCTTGGTTTGGAAGGCCCTTTAGTGGTAGGCTTCTTCTTCTTCTCCGGAGACTTCACCGGAAGAGTGGTAGCCGCGCTTTGCTTCCTTTTTCGGGTTTTTCCAATAATTATTGGACCCGCGGCTATCTCCCCAGCTCCTCTGGGGATTACTTCCAGAAAATCATCTATAGCAGTAACATTATCAGGCACATCAGGAGTTATTCTGATGGGTTCTTCAACATTTCCCTCCTGGGCCCATCGAAGACTTCCTGGCATGCTATAGCCGTCCTCAAAAGAGCGAATAGATGTATAGAAATGAGCATACGAATGAAGGATACGTAGCTGAGTTGTACTGGTGGCCGTAGATATTTTGAATCTGGCACCAGTACAGGCAGTGCTGAAATACCTCCATGCTCGAGCACCGTCAAGCAGTTTCCCATGGTGACGAAACTGGTAGAGGGGTTACCAACATGAAGTTGGTCGTACCCAAATTGGCGAGCGAACCTACTGGGTAAGTATGGTTCGAAGGCACAATTATCTTCATTTCTGTACATTAGATGCGAGGGTCTAATGTACACTAGCCATCTGAAGACAGGTCTTGGTAATGAAGCTGTTCTTTCTATCCTGTCTTCAAATTGTGCACCAAGGCAGTCGGCCGGAACTGGTGGCCTTGTGCAAAAGAAATTCCACCCGTGAGAATAATTCAATGCTGCTCGGGTGTCTGCCACCGTTGTAACTCTCCATGTGGATTTGCAAAATTTTTGGAGGAAAATCTTCGCTTCATCCTCAGGGCCCGGTGGCAGCAAATTGCAATTGTGGTGTAGTAACCAACCCATCAGATAGGTGTATGGTAACTCCACCCTTGGAAAGTTATCTCGATGAGGAGCATTATTAATCAGCTCTTCACCGAAAGTCCGTAGACCTGCGTTTATTCGGCATACCATCGCCGACAGCAGGTTAATTCTGTGATTGAAAACCAAACGTACCACCGGCCACAGTACGGTTCGGTGAATTCTGTCCACGGTACTGATCCCTGGCACGACCCACCTTCGTAGCCATAGGGATAAGAAGCCTGCCAGCAAGGCCTTCTTTGATAGCTTCTGACTACCATGTCTCAAGTAGCTCAAAGTTTCAGTCCCCGCAGGGATATCTCCAGTTTTTGTAGACAGATATTGGTCTCGAGACTTCTGCGAGGCCATTAATTCTTGAATTAAATCTGCAGGAATTATAGAGCAAGGTTTGATGGTCTGAGTCTTGTCTTCTCGGAACCTGCTCTTCTCCGTCTTGGACACTCTATTTTTATGATAAAATAGATAAGTTGTCCATTTGGTTATGTATGCCAGATGTGATCCGGTTTCATACATGCTGGTGCAAATCAGATAATGGCACATAAGTTCTTCGTAGACTTGCACCAGTTCGGGGTTCTTCTTCCGAATTTCTGCCAATTCCCGATTAGAGGGAATATATTCTTCATAGGGGAACTCGCCCATTGGCAGCTTCGAGATGAACTGCATCTCATGTAGAGCCAGACCCATCTCGCCGTGTGGAGTTGCGAAAGTTCCTGTCGAACTCATATACAACTCCAATAAAGCCAGGAACAGGTTGCCGTTCGGTGGAATGCCATAACTGGTAGAGGCCACCGCTTCATACAAGCCTATGTTGTCCAGTTCTGTTTCGAAATACTTCATGACCCAGTTGCTGATTTGAATCCAATTACTGCTATAAGGGGTCAACCACCCTGTCAGCCTAGGGTTGGTCTGAGGATATAAGACTCCTTCCTTTATGAACTTATTTATGAACATGGGTATCTGTACCGGCTGGATAAGAGAGGAATCCTCGCTCGGTATAAGCCCAGGCAATAGTCCAGAGAATGGGATGACACCACCGCAAGGAGCGCTAATGTGGTAATCCATGTCATTTGCTCTCTCTCTTCTGAAGATGATTTTGCCTGGTTTGCCATAGCTGTTGGGAGTCAAATTCCACAGCATTTGACGGTGATGCGTAGCATGGACGAAAGCGGATAAAGGAATAATCCCTGTCCATGTCAGGGAGATACATCACCCTGTCTCCAGATCTAAATACCCAAGGCTCCATTCTTGGGATGAGGCTGCGACTTGAAATCTATCGCATCCCCAAATAAGAAAGTCGGCTTCAAGAATTGTTGGTTGTCCAGTGACACCAACACCTCCCTGTCGATCATAGATAATAGCAGTTCTATCTCCCTGGGCAGATATCAGCTGTGCTCTCGCTGCAGGATATTCGGGGTCGAATTGAGGAAATTTGACATGAGATAAATCCTCCAAATAATTCGAGCCCACCATGCCCGCTGATGAACCAAAAACCTCTTCAAGTGGGTGAGCTTGCAAATCTACTGACAAAAGGAAAAATAGATCAAATTAGTTTGAGTAAAGACATTGACTTTTATGCTTGCTAAAGTTGATAAAAGTTTTTAAAGTCTTTGTTTTACAAAGTCTCTCGGTGATTGATATATTTTACGCTACCACATGTTGATGTGAGCGTAATATGTCTTTTACGCTGGCATACATGAACATGAGCGTAGTTAAGTTTTACGCTGGCACTTTAGTTGTGGGTGTAATTCAAGTTTTACGCTGACACGTATAACATGGGCGTATTTCTTAACTTTTACGCTAACACGTATAACGTGAGCGTATTTCTTAACTTTTACGCTGACACGTATAATGTGGGCGTATTTCTTCACTTTTACGCTGACACGTACAACATGGGCATATTTCTTAACTTTTACGCTGACACGTATAACGTAGGCGTATTTTTTCACTTTTATGCTGACACGTACAACGTGGGCGTATTTTGTTATTTCAGTTTTTTACGCTAACACGTATAACGTGGGCGTAAGAACTGAAGGTTCGAGTTATCTTCTTCTTCTCCGACGAGTTTTTCCAACCGAAGAATAGGGTTTTACCCATCATAGGCGGAGCTACGGCTGGGTTGGGCTGTCGGTGTGGTATTGACGACCGAAAGGGATTTTTTGCACGTTCGGCCGACAACGAATCGACGGCGTGTTTCTTCTCCTTGCTGCTGGCGGTGGATGATTTCTTGGGGGCCATCGGATCAAAGTGAGGTTTCGAAGAAAGAAAGGGCAAAGGGATTCGGGATTGCAAGAAGATGAGTAAGGTGTTTTCTCTCTCTGAAAAGACCTATTTATAGAGAAATTCAAATTGGTTCAAATTCTCTGAAATTTTGCCGACTGTTGGATATCCCACTTTTTAAGCCGACTGTTGGATATCCCAAATTTTACGCGGATGACCGGTGGATATTCCAAACTTTACGCTGACTGGTCAAATCCCGAATTTTACGCTTCTGTTCAAAGTGTTTCAAATGTTAAAAATATTTGAAAACTTTGAAGGGGGTCTTGTAGGAGCGTAAAAGAATGTGTGCTTCATAGACTGAGTCAAAGAGATAGAGTATTCTACTCAAAATGATCTATTTTACGCCAAGGATAGACTAATAACTTTACGCCAGGGTCAAGCCAGTGGTTTTACGCCAGAGATAAGCTAACCACATTACGCTGGACAAAGCTGTCAAGTCACGCATTTAATGCAAAGTCTGACATGAGGATTTACTGATAGCGTACAATACAGAATTCGAAGGGATTTGTTTTACACAGAGACTAATGTTGTCGTTTAGTATGTGGATTGAGCTATTTTACGCTCATAATATGACTTCTTTTACGCATGGAGACTATATAAGTTGTTACGCTCAAAAGTTGACGTGTGCATAAAGTTTATTTGGGCTACGTTTTACGCTCGATGCTATTTTTTTAGCCACTTTACGCGGGAAGTCCATGTCGGGGCTATTTTACGCCTAGTCTACTACTTTATGCTTAGAGTATATTTGGGTTGTTGTTTACGCCCTATCTTTCTTGGCTACTTTGGAACGTGGTTTGCTTACATGGCTTTCATACCACACATCTCGAAGAACGTGTGTACGTGCATCCTATTCTTATTGAAATAATGGGACACGTGTCAACGTATGCAGAGGATGACTTCAATCATGGGTGGCAGTTATTAGCGTAAAGACAAAACTTTTGCTGAGTTTTACGCACAGAAGACCAAGTCTATAAATAGACTGAGTTTTTCTCATATAAGGAATACACAGAGACGGAGAGAGAGACAAGAAGAGAATACATAGAGATCAGAACCCAGAGATTTTGATTCTCCGGAGCATTCTTCTTCAACTTTTCTTCCAGAACAAAGTGAAGCAAAGCAGGAAAGCATTCGACCTCGCCATCGGTGCCCAAGTGCGTCGATACCTTTCTAGTGACTTAGTTCTTCCGGTTGTTCATCTTCTAGCAGTGATCTTCATCATCATCGTATGGTCCAAGGAACAAAGTGATCGACTTCAGATCAGACTTCCATAGCAATACTTCCCAAAACAATTTGTACTATTTGTAGTTTTTCTCGTTTTATTTTTAAAAGCCAATTTCAGGCCTTTTGTTAAGTGAAACAACGGCTACTAGAGTTCAACTCACACAACCATGGCTAACAATGTCCCCTCAAAAGGTTCAGATATCCATTCACAGATAAAAGCATGTGTATATGTCTCTCCCATTTCCAGCTAACATGGTGAATTAACCACTGAACCTCCAACTTTTAAAATACTAGAGAGGGAAGATTCAAAAAAATAATAATAAAAGGTATACAACCAATTAAATGTGACCAAGGTTAATTACAGATTTACTCTATAGCGTCTTTGTCACTTCCGTTTTCCGTTATACGTATTTTAAGTATACGTGTACGAATTTATGACGTTTGCCAGGTGACCCGTATTTGGACTATCTTGTTTAGCCTAGTCTTAGTTTAATCTTGGCTTGACATGGTTTGTTTTGGTTCATGTTGGCTTGGTTTGGTTTGAGTTGGTTAATTATGGTGAACTTTCTATTTAAACCAACCCCTCTCTCTCTCTCTCTCTTTTGATTTATTTCTTTTCTTCTTCTTCTTCCTCATAACTCCTCTCCACCCACCCGAGAACCCTTAGGCAAGTGCAATCTTGCTTAATGAAGGATCTCATATTTTATTGTTTTATTCTCTTCTCTACTAGATTCTAAGCCTCTTTAGAGCTTGGCACTTTTGCTTTTAATGGATGGATTTGTGTAGATATAAGTTTATGTTATTTTTGATTTTCTTGGTTTTAATCTCTCAAACCTTGTTATTTCCAAATTTTAATGGTTCTATGTTGTAGAGAATTTGATTCTACCCCATTTAGACCCTTGAAAGTCTTGATTTTGACTTGTTTTGAAGGATTTATGGAGCCTTGAAGTTTTGGTTCTCCATGGGTTCTTCTTTGCTATTTGGAGAAGAAGAATAGTGCCCGGTGTCATATTGGTCCAGGCGCCCAAGTTGGCCCTTGCGCCCTGTGTGCTCTGGCGCCCTTTGACCCTTGCGCTCATGGTGCTTAGGCGCCAATGTAATGCGCCCAGTCTGGCCCAGGCGCCCTGCGCGCTCTCGTGCCCTATCCCTGTCCCATACGCTCAAGGGTGCTTTGGCACCCAGTATGATGTGCCCCTCCCCTCTGGTTTTCAAGGCCCAGGCGCCCATGTTGGCCCTGGCGCCCGCGATGATCCAGTGCCCCCTGGTCATGCGCCCAGTCTGACCATGTGCCTATACTCGGCCATGCGCCATTTTGACCCTGGCGCCTAAGCTTACTTAGGCACCATTCTGGCCCTGGTGGCCATTCATGCCTAGGCGCTATCTTAGCCTTGGCGCCCATTGGTGTCCAGGCGCCCATCCATGCCTACGCGCCCCCTTGTGATGCGCCTACCACCCTGCACCTTCCTTGTTCTTGCAACTGTTTATGTGTTTGTTATATGCATGTGATAACTTGATAACTCATAGCATGAGCATGACATGATAACATGAACACGATATGATAATATGACTGATAGTGGCCCGTCGAGGTGCACTCTTGACAAGCAACCTTGACATGACAATTCTTGATAGTGGCACGTCGAGGCGCACTCTTGACAAGCAACCTTGACATGACATTTCTTGATGGTGGCCCATTATGGCACACTCTTGACAAGTGAACCTAACATGACATGATAATAATGAATGCTGTTGCGACAGCTATCTCAATTTGCTAAGTAACTCTTATCTTGACACCGTGGATGGTTGTGCCTGTACAAGCTACATGTCTCATCTTGCATCATGCCTAGGACATGGATTCCTGATTACCACGGTCAGGGATTCAAACTGAATCGGACTAGGGTAATGAATAGAATGATCAAGTACTCATAAAAAGGTTTACCAGCTACAGGCAATCCCGTTATCTGGGCACTTAATTGGACTTATAGCCTGCCGACGAGTAGGGCGCATTTCCAGCCCACTGTCATGTGCTGCACCCCCAAATCACCTAATACAACTCTCTGATCTTGCATCTGGATAACATGGATAAGTCTGCAGGGCTTGTGGCTGCTGGAACATCTTATTGCATCTTGTTAGTAACTAGGCCTGTGATAACCTAGTTAGTTAAAATATCAAGCCGTACTCAATGCTTGGCCGTGATTGTTGGATGGAATCCAGTCCAGTCTAGCTTCGTCTATAACCAGTACATGGTTACTTCAGTATATTATTATTCATGCTTTACTCTTAGCGATAAATGATTAGAAAATAAGTTCTGTTCAGGTGAAGGGTTACAACCCCGGTCCTTGTTTAGTTTACGGGTTGTAACTTGGCTCCCGAAATAGTTTTTTAGCCATCTTGTCATTTATTGCCCTATTTCTAATTTTTGCTCTTCTTGTTATTATTATTTATGTTTTTATGTGCTAATATACTGGTTTTAGTTCTTAAGTGAAGCCTCCCTTGTGGGACTTGCTCTTCTAGGTTCTGATCCAGCTGGTTTTGTATGGCCAGATTTTGGAGTAGCCCCCGAGGATCTACCTGTCTTCTAGCCAGATGGTAAACACCAGGCGTAACCCTGGCAACAAGTGGGTTTCTTCTTTTGCTCTCCCGCTCTATTGTAAAGTATTCTTTTGCGGCGTTTAGCCGCCGAGGAAGTGTTAGCTCGTGTTGAAACTTATTTCTGTCTGCCTAAGGGCTGTAACATGATTGGCAAATCCTAGGGTTGATCATGTAAGACTTAAACTCTTGCTAGTCTTCATATTTTGTATGACTAGCTTCATGATCATCTGAATATGTAATTTTTGGGTTGCCTTACTTTGTATGTATGATGATCTAATATCTTGTAACATTTACTTGCTTGCTAGAGATTGAGACACTAGGCTTGTTCTTGACCATAAGGCACTGTTGGCTTGTAGATAAACCCTCATGCATCATGACAGCCGTGACCGTATTACGAGGTAGGTTGCACTTCAAGGTACGTAGCTGGCTGTGTCTGTCCCTCGCTCTCCAGTATTCTGGTTCTGGGATGTGACACGATTTAAGTGGTGGCCCATACAGGTCTTGTAAATCAAGATGTGTGAGGGTTTTACTGAATAGATGTCTCGATCAGCATTCGTCCTTAATCTCTACTCTTGCTTTCCAAATCTTCCTGAAATCTTGACCTGATCATGTGCTTACATCCTTGATCTATCCTGGTCCTTCCTTATTGTTCCCTATGTCATTTCTTCAGTAGCATTATTCCTGGTCCTACCGATCAGCTGGGTGGAGCACCTCTAGTGAACCAGCAGCAACCTGGAGACCAAGCCCAGCACTCTGGAGTAGCATCCTGAGTCATGTATTTCGGGGATCCAGAACCACCAGTTCAACCAGTCCCGCCTGCAGAGCCTGACAATAGGACCCAGATGGGACTCATTCGGGACTTGCTTACGTCACAAGATCGTTGCACCAGACAGAATAAGATGCCATGGGCAGAGTTGGTAACCAAGGGAACAATGTAGCTAACAGCTTCAAGCGTCTGTACCCTCCCTTCTTTGACGACAGTAAAGATGCTATTGCTGTCGATGCTTGACTACAAGATATAGAGGTTATTCTGGAGGTAGCTCAGATTCCAGAGAAAGAGAAGGTGGCCGTAGTGCGCCTACAATTATTGGACTTAGTTCGCAGCTGGTGGGCGATGTTAGTAGTTGGATTGGCGACGCCTGTCTTGTGGGCGGTATTAAGTGACAAGTTCTAGACAAAATATTTCGATGCAGTAGCTCTGTATGATCTGCAGACCAGATTCAGCAATCTTAAGTAGATGGAAAGGACGGTCGATGGATATGCGGCCGAGTTTTCAAGTCTTAGTCGGTTTGCTTCCACCTTGGTGGCGATCGAATTGGACCGAGCGCAGCGATTCCAGCAGGGACTCCACCTAGAGATCATTCTAGTAGTGGGGCAGTTTGAGCACCAGAGCTTTGATGCCGTTTTGCGAGTAATGAAGATGCATGAATATACATCCCATAGGATAGTAGATCGAACCGAAGGGCGAAAGAGGTCCCATGGGCAGTTATGTCAGTCATCAACACCAGCCCCGACAGCTAGGGCTTTGACCATTGGAGCTCCTAGGAGGACGACCACAGTTTCATCGGTTCATCACTCGACACCGACGTATCCTCAATAGTAGAAGCAGAAGCAGTCTTCCGCAATGGGCTGCACTCATTGTGGGAAGCCAGGACACATAGTTTTAGAGTATCATAGAGAACAGGGTTCGTGCTTGGCTTGTGGGGCACCGGACCACAGGATTGGATCATGTCCACAGCGAGCTAGTTCATCTTCATCAACCCTAACTAGTCCATCAGTTAGGGCACCAATACCAGCACCAGCACCAGCACCAGCACCAGTATAGCAGTAGTACCAGCCTCCGAGGCTATTGTCGCCTCAGGCTCAATAGTATGCCTAAGCTCAGATTCAGAACAAACAGAGAGGTTTCCAGCAGAGGGGACCAGCACCAAGAGGATAAGGTCAGGCTATGTCTTTGACGGTAGCAGAAGAGTTGGCATCAGGTGAGGTGGTGGTTGGTACCATTCTCGTCAACTCTTTTCCACCATCAGTATTATTTGATTTGGGTGCATCATATTCATTTATGTTTGCACGATTCACGACATGGATAGGGCTGGAGCCCGAGTCATTATTAGTAAGGCTCAATATACTTACTGGTAACGAACTTGTGGGAGTAGATAGAGTATTTTTCTCATGTCGAATCATACTTAGCGGTAGAGAGTTTTTTGCTAGATTGATAGATTTTCCGATGGCCGACTATGATGTGGTCCTAGGAATGGATTGGTTGAAGGATCAATATGCAATAATAGATTGCCATATTGGCAAGATTATTTTTGGTAGTCCTAGAAAAGAAGAGTTTTCATTTTCCAGAGGTGAAGTAAAATCTTCTCCACCAATCTTACGGATGGCGGTAGCAGCAGTTCAGTTTTCCATAGTAGTAGAAGAATTTTCTGACATATTTCCCGAAGAGCTTCCAGGCATGCCGCCAGAGAGCGAGAGATAGAGTTCACCATTAATTTGATTCCAGGGACGACACCGGTATCAGAGAGAGTCTATAGAATGGCACCATCATAATTATAGATCCTGTACAAGATGATTGAAGAACTCAGAACCAAGGGATTCATTCGTGCTAGCGGATCACCTTCGGGAGCCCCGATGCTTCTTGTGAAAAAAGAAGGATGGTACATCAAGATTATGTATTGATTATCGTACCTTGAATTCCGTAACAATCAAGAACATATATCCCTTGCTAAAGATAGATGACTTGTTCGATCAACTCAGTAGAGCAGCAGTACTTTCGAAGATTGACTTGCGGTCGGGGTACCATCAGATCAGAGTCAGAGAGCAAGACATCCCGAAGACAACATTCAGATAGATATAGACATTAGAAGTTTCTCGTTATGCCATTTGGAGTGACCAATGTACCAGTCTATTCATGAATCTCATGAATCGTATCTTCATGCCCTATTTGGATCAGTTCATGATAGTGTTTATAGTTGACATCTTAGTCTATAGCAGGAGTGTAGCAGAGCATGAGCAGCATCTCCGTGTAGTCCTTCAGATTTTCAGATAGCACTAGTTGTATGTGAAGTTCAATAAGAGCAAATTTTGGCTTGACTGTATTTTTTACTTGGATCACATCATCACTAGCGGTGGAGTAGAGATGGACTAACAGAAGATAGTGGCTATAGAGACATGGCCACTACCTAGCACCGTCGCAGAAGTTCGCAGTTTCCTAGGATTGGCCTGCTATTACTGGTGATTTGTGTCAGACTTTGCTCGAATTTCAGTACTCCTGACACAGTTGACCCGCAAGGATGTGCAGTTTGCTTGGACATCAGAGTGTCAGAGTTCATTTGAGAAGTTGAAGTAAGGATTGATGATGGCACCCATTCTCACCCTTCCAGATGTGACTTGAGGAATTTTAGTTTATTGTGATGCTTCAGGCAGAGGATTGGGATGCGTCTTGATGCAGCATGGAAAGGTAGTAGCTTATGCGTCACATCAACTTCGTGATCATGAGAGGAATTACCCAATCCATGACTTGGAGTTAGCAACAGTAGTTTTTGTACTTAAGCTTTAGAGGCATTACTTGTATGGAGATAGGGTAAAGATTTTCACCGACCATAAGAGTCTTAAGTATGTGTTTACCCTGAAGGATCTCAACATGCGTCAGAGAAGATGTCTAGAGTTACTGGTAGATTATGAGATCAACCTGTAGTATCATCCTGGGAAGGTCAACGTAGTTGCAGATGCGGTGAGTAGAAGAGTAGGAGCTTATTTTCTAACAACACAGCCAGAATTATTAGCAGATCTTCAGAAGATGGAAATAAAAGTAGCTCTTCCTACCAGGGTGGCATTGATGGCCAGTATACAAGTTCAGTCTAGTATAGTTGAGAGGATCAAGATAGCTCAGTCAACGAATTCTAAGCTTCAGCGGCTTATGGCAGAATATGAAGCGAGAAGAAGAGCAGAGTTATGCATTCACGAAGACGGCACGCTCCGACATGGAAGGCGTCTTTGTGTACAGTGGTAACATCAGGTAAGAGATCATGGCAGAAGCTCACAGTTTACAGTATTCAAGTCATCTTGGTGGTACGAAGATGTATCATGATATCCGTCAGCATTTCTGGTGGAATAACATGAAGAGGGAGATAGCTCGGTTTGTCTCTCGTTGTTTAGTTTGCCAACAAGTTAAAGCTGAACATCAGAGACCAGCTGGACTTCTTCAACCTTTATCAATCCTAGAATGGAAATGGGAGCATATTACCATAGATTTTGTAACTGGGTTACCTAAATCCCCAGTCGGAAGAGATGCTATATGGGTTATAGTTGACCGACCCACGAAGGTAGCTCATTTTGTTTCTTTCAGAATTGTTCAGTCGACAGATCAGCTAGAAGAGATGTACCTCGGACAGATCGTCAGATTGCATGGAATGCCAGTCAGTATCGTATCTGACAGAGATTTAAGTTATACATCATACTTTTGACAGAGTCTTCAAAAGAGTTTGGGGACTCGTCTCAAGTTTAGTTCGGCTTATCATCCGCAGACAGATGGTCAGTCGGAGCGCACAATTCAAACTCTAGAAGATATATTACGATCCTGTACACTTGACTTTGGTGGTTCGTGGGAAGATCACCTGCATTTGGTAGAGCTCTCATACAATAACAATTTTTAGGCCAGTATCCAGATGGCACCGTTTGAGGCACTGTATGGCAGAAAGTACAGATCCCCTTTATCCTGGGATGATGTAGGCGAAAGTCAGATGCTTGGTCCAGAGATGGTTACGCAGACTATCGAGGTGGTCAGACGAGTCAGAGATCATCTTCGTGTTGCACAAGATCGTCAGTGCCATTGGGCCGATTCTCATCGGTGTCCTCTTGAGTTTTCTATCCGCGACCACGTATTCCTCAGGATCTCGACTACCCGTAGCGTCATTCGATTCGACGTACGAAAAAAAGCTTAGTCCTAGGTATATAGGGCCGTTTGATATTCTTGAGCGAGTAGGTGATGTGTCCTATCGTCTTGCTCTTCCGTCGTCGTTACGTGAGGTATATGACGTATTCCATGTATCCCAATTGCAATGGTATATCCTGGATCCGAGCCATATCCTTGATCATTCGAAATTGGTTGTTGGTACCAACCTTTCGTATGAGGAAAGGCCCGTATCCATATTGGACCGAAGGGATAAGGTACTCAAGAACAAGTCTATTAGTTTAGTCCGTGTTGCTTGGGGTCATCACAATATAGGTGAGTTAACTTGGGAACGTGAGGATGATATCCGATCACGATATCTACTCCTGTTTGACTCATAAGGTATAAGGTCTTCCTTATGCCTTATGCTTTTAATTCATTGCATGAATGATTACTTGATTGACTGCTAGCCATAGATTGCCTGTATTAGTATAGCTTGCCCCGACACCTCTAGCCTCTTGATTAAATTTTGAGGACGAAATTCTTTTAAGGTGGGTAGGGTTATCACTCTGGTTTCCCGTTATACGTATTTTCAGTATACGTGTACGAATTTCTAACGTTTGTCAGGTGACCCGTATTTGGACTGTCTTATTTAACCTAGTCTTGGTTTAATCTTGGCTTGACTTGGTTTGTTTTTGTTCATGTTGGCTTGGTTTGGTTTGAGTTGGTTCATTATGGTGAACTTCCTATTTAAACCAACTCCTCTCTCTCTTCTCATTTATTTCTTTTCTTCTTCTTCTTCTTTTTCTTCTTCCTCATAACTCCTCTCCACCCACCCGAGAACCCTCAGGCAAGTACAATCTTGTTTCACGAAGGATCTCCCATTTTATTGTTCCATTATCTTCTCTACTAGATTCTAAGCCTCTTTAGAGCTTGGCACTTTTGACTTTAATGGATGAATTTGTGTAGATCTAAGTTTATGTTATTTTTGATTTTTTATGGTTTTGATCTTTCAAACCTTGTAATTTTTGAATTTTAATGGTTCTATGTTGTAGAAAATTTGATTCTACCCCATTTAGATCCTTGAAAGTCTTGATTTTGACTTGTTTTGAAAGATTTATGGAGCCTTGAAGTTTTGGTTCCCCATGGGTTCTTCTTTGCGGTTTGGAGAAGAAGAACAGTGCCTGAAGCCAAGTTGGTCCAGGCGACCAAGTTGGCCATGGCTCTCTGTGCACTCTGGCACCCTTTGACCCTTGCGCTCATGGTGCTTAGGTGCCAATGTGATGCGCCCAGTCTGGCCCAGGCGCCCTGCGCGCTCTGGCGCCCCCTCCCTGCCCCTTGTGCTCGCGGGTGCTTAGGCACCCAGTGTGATGTGCCCCTCCCCTCTGGTCATCAAGGCCCAGGCGCCCATGTTGGTCTTGGCACCCGCGATGATCCAGCGCCCGATGGCCATGCGCCCAATCTGACCATGCGCCTATACTTGGCCATGCGCCATTCCGACCCTGGCGCCCAAGCTTACTTAGGTGCCATTCTGGACCTGGTGTCCATTCATGCCTAGGCGCCATCTTAGCCCTGGCGCCCATTGCTGTCCAGGCACCCATCCATGCCTACTTGCCCCTTGTGATGCGCCGACCTCCCTGCACCTTCCTTATTCTTGCAACTATTTACGTGTTTTGTTATATGCATGTGATAACTTGATAACTCATAACATGATCATGACATGATAATATGAACACGATATGATAATGTGACTGATAGTGGCCTGTCGGGGCGCACTCTTGACAAGCAACATTGACATAACAATTCTTGATAGTGGCCCGTCGAAGCGAACTCTTGACAAGCAACCTTGACATGACATTTCTTGGTGGTGGCCCGTTGTGGCGCACTCTTGACAAGTGAATACGGGTTATAACTTGGCTTCCGGAATAGTTTCTTAGTCATCTTGGCATTTATTGCCCTATTTTTAATTCTTGCTCTTCTTGTTATTATTTATGTCTTTATGTGCTAATATGCTGGTTTTAGTTCTTAAATGAAGCCTCCCTTGTGGTACTTGCTCTTCTGGGTTCTGACCTAGCTGGTTTTGTATGGCCAGATTTTGGAGTAACACCCGAGCATCTACCTGTCTTCCAACTAGATGGTGAACACTAGCGTAACCCTAGCAACGAATGGATTTCTTCTTTTGCTCTCCCGCTCCATTGTAAACTATTCTTTCGAGGTGTTTAGCCGTTGAGCAAGTGTTAGCTCGTGTTGAAACTTATTTCTGTCTGCCTAAGGGCTGTAACATGATTGGCAAATTCTAGGGTTGATCATGTATGACTTAAACTCTTGCTAGTCTTCGCATTTTGTTTGACTAACTTCATGATCATCTGAATATATAATGTTTGGGATGCCTTACTTTGTATGTCTGATAATCTAATATCTTGTAACATTTACTTGCTTGCTAGAGACTGATACACTAGGCTTGTTCTTGACCATAAGGGACTGTTGGCTTGTAGATAAACCCTCACGCATCTAGACAGCCGTGACCATATTGCGAGGTGGGTTGCACTTCAAGGTAAGTAGCTGGCTGTGTCTGTCCTCCGCTCTCCAGTATTCTGATTTTGGGCGTGACAGTCTTACCACAAGAACCCGTAGGCTATATATTTCTGTTCAAATTGAAAAGTTTTTAAAGTAGAAAAATTCAGAACATCAATAAAAACATTACAACCAAATTGAATAAGTAAAAATTAAATATAAGCCTGCACTTAATCTCCTCTATCACTGACACCAGCAGCAGCAGTCATCATAGACATAAAACCAGGTTATGGCCCAGATCTGGACACACATGACACGACCACCATGTATACGAGCTGCACTGAAATAACTGCTATCCCTGCTCCTTCTCCTTATCACCTACGACTCTCTGTCATCGACAATGTAGAAGCATGAAATTTCATGCCAGAGTCCCTATGCGCCATAAATTCTCATGTGCCCCTACTGATGCGCCAAGAAGGATACAGACCCATGCGCCTAGATCAAAATTAACCGATGCGCCCCTTTCAAACTTGTCATCATCAAGCATTTAATGCTGAGTGACAAAGGCGTCAACATATCTTCCAAAGAGTCGCCCAATCAGCCGCCCTTTACAGAAAACAAAGAGCCGCTGACATCTGCACCATCATTAGACTTTTGGTCGACTATAGCTGTCCTTGCCACGTGGCCAATCGTTCATTCACATGCGCTTCGCAGCTATGCACCCAGAAGACTGCATGCGCCTCAAAAGCCATGCACCCCCAGACTTACTCCTGATCTCAAGACAAAAGTCAAGTCTTTGCATGCACTTCCACAACGATGCGCCCAAAAGCTCTGCATGCGCCTCAAAAGCCATGCGCCTGGACTTACCTATGACTCCTCGAAGTCATAGACCAAGTCACCCCACGCGGCTGATCCTAAGCGCATCCTGATGTGAAGCCCTACATGCGCCTCAAAATCTATACGCCCGAACTCGCTCCTGATCCCTAAAGGCAACAACTCAGTCCTCTCTATGCGCCTGATCCTAGGCGCATCAAGACAAATCACTCTCCTCCAAATTCGAGATCTTTGAGCCATGAACAAGCATCATGTATCATTTGACTCAATTCTGCCTACGAATGGGTGCTAACCACCCAAGATCTCAGCAACAACCGAATCCTCGTAACTGCCACATGTAGCTCCACCGCAGCCCAATGCAGCAGTTCAAACAGATTCCAATGATTCGAACCCACCAGGAACTTGCAAGCAGCCATCCTCATGGCCTCCTCTTCTTCAGTCTTCCCTGGTTCAACCAGGAAGTCTAGGATATCTCGCGGTGACTGGGATGCAGACGAACTTTCACCTGCCTCCGTCTGCTTTGGCTGAGTCGGTTCGGCAGGACGTTCTTCAGTTCCCGCTTCAACCTTCGGCGTGATCTCAGTCTTCTTGGTTGCATCTCCAGACGACATCTTTATGTTGAAAAGTGAAAGTGATCATTCCATCTAATTTTCTGTTCTATTTAAAGACAGAGATTCGTGAAACAACGAAGCGACACATTCATCTGACGGTTCGTCCGTTCACTACTTTTATCTGACGGTTCACCCGTTCATTACATTCATCCGACGGTTCGCCCGTTCATACATTCATCCGACGGTTCGCCCGTTCATTACATTCATCCGACGGTGCCCGTTCATTACATTCATCCGACGGTTCGCCCGTTCATTACATTTATCCGACGGTTCGCCCGTTCACTACATGCATCCGACGGTTCACCCGTCCATCACATTCATCCGACGGTTCACCCGTTCATTACATTCATCCGACAGTTCGCCCGTTCATTACATTCATCTGACGGTTCACCCATTCATCCATTCATCTGACGGTTCGCCCGTTCATCACATTCATCCGACGGTTCACCCGTTCATTCCATTCATCCAACGGTTCGCCCGTTCATTATATTCATCCGACGGTTCACCAGTTCATCCATTCATCCGACGGTTCACCCATTCATCCATTCATTCAATTCCTCTGACGGTTCATCCGTTTATTTCAATAATTCATTTCGTTCATGCATTTTGACGATTTATCCGTTCAATCATATCAGCAACTTGTCATCTTTGATTAAGTTGTCTACTGAAATAATGATATTCAATAAATTATATTCTGCCTTGTCCACATTACCTCTGAGCAGATATAATGAATATAATTATTTTCTAAATCAGGAAATATATCATGTCCCGGACCTCTGAATATATATTCTATCACTATTATTTATATCCGAATGAGATATGTAATAAATAATAGAGCCACAAAGAAAATGTCTTTTTATTGATCAAAATTAAAAGGCATTACAAAAAAACATGTCACAAAACCGAAGATACAAAAATTCTTTCTATTCAGCTGGTGGGGTCATCAAACTAGCCATCTGCTGCTTTAAAGTTTGAAGTCGCTTCTCCCGAGAATCCATCACCCGCCTTCTAGCTTCCTCCATTCCAGAATTATCATCAAAAGTCGGTAAGGTTACTAGTCGGCGGGAGATTTCAGCTTGATGAGTCCTGACATACTCATTTCTTTCGTGGGTCAGAATATCCAGTTGTTGGACTGCAGCTTGATGTTGAGTAGTCTCTTCTTCAAGAGCCAATTGAACAATTCTCAACTCTTCTTGAAGTCGATCGAACTCTGCTTTCAGCTCGACAACTTTCTTTTCCTTCTCCCCAGCAGAGTCGCCATTTTGTTTGCAAAAATAAAAGTTCTTTTTATTTCACAAACTTTGTAAGAAAATTATAATTAAATTTTGGGAAAGTACAACTATAGGAATTCGATCTGAAGAAGATCGCTTTATCCCTTGGACGATGTGAACTGTGAAGACGATAGCCTCTGAAGAATGCAGCAGCACTTGGACAAGAACTCCTGATATCTGTGATGATCTTGAATGATCTGATGTTGATAATGAAGGACTTGAAACTCTATTTATAGAGTTCTGGAAAATAACTAATTAGTAGTTATTTCTGGATTGCTCAGGCTGGATTGTGCAGGCATTGGACTGCACAAACAGCGAACTACGCTGGCAGTTACTCGATCGTGGCTCAATTGTATTAGACGCGTGGCATTGTTTGATTGAAATGCGCATGGTCGTGTACAGACGGTTGCCACGTGGTGAGCAATTGATGGCATGTAGGCCACGTGTAAAATGTTAGTTATCTTGATGGATTGTGCTGCTTGAACTGCGCTAGCTTCAGACTGCGCTGGGATCGAACTGCGCTGAAGAGGAACTGGCAGAGTGCGCTTCGGTTGGGCTGGCAGATTGCGCTGGGAGTTGACAGCTGGACCGCGCTAACAGCTGTCCTAGAATGCGGCGTGGCTCGAGAAACGAACAGACTCCTAGCTTTTCGGGCTGTCAGTTGTCAAAAAATTTAATTTTGTGTCAGGTAATGATGACGTTGCCACATCAGCACTGCGCGCTTGGATATTGGCGCAGTTCAACCTCGCACAGTTGATTTGTTGCACAGTCTGCTTCCTGCGCAGTTCATTGAAGTGAGCGCAATTTGGTTTTCATTGCTTTTTTGATGGGTGTAACTTATTTTTTAGGACCTACAAGATCTCCTTCAAAGTTTTCGAAATTTGAAAATATTCAAAGTTTCGAAATACTTTGAATTTCGAAATTAAAATCAAGTTGCGCAAGTAGCGCTTTGACTGCGCGTTTGTAGGAATCAGCCCCGACTTTTGTGGCGCAATCTTAGGTGACTGTTACACTTCTGAAAACTATAAATAGTTTCCATTCTCATTCTGTCAACTTTACTTGCTTTCGATTTTCTGAAGAAATAAAAGCTTCCCTCCTATTCCGACTACTTCTCCTTCCTCTCGCCGTCGACGTTAATGGCTCCTAAGCGAACTGCCACAGAAAAGGGCAAGGCCCCCGCCGAGTCTTCGACTCGGGTTGCGTCCCGAATCTTTTGTCATGAAATTGGCCACCCAGCGCTGCAAGTTAGATGACAAACTCGATCGAAACCCTTTTTAGGGTTCTTGACATTTTCGAACCTTCATACCTCTCTCTTTTTAGAGTTTGATGGTATTGCGCCGCCCTGTTTAGGCTTTTGGTTGCACACACAATAGTTTTTCATTTTTATGAAAACTATATTCTTGCACAATCGGTTGGAAAGCGCTGGCAGATGTTCAGCGCAATCCATCGAGTTGCGCAAGTCAGTTGAGCCAGCGCAAACTGATGCCTTGCGCAAGCGGGTTAGCACAACCTATGCCTTGCGCAAGTGGGTTAGCGCAACCTGATGTCTTGCGCAAGTGGATGTGTTGGCGCAATTGGATACTTTGCACATAACGCAATTTGATGAACTCTTTTCAAAGAAACTTTATGATTTTGCATGTACTAATCTTTATCTCTTTATTTGATACAGTTAACCTCAGGGAAGACCCAGATTATGAAGTCTTTGCAGGATCTTTGGCTGAACCTGAGTTCAAGGAGGATCTTTTCCATGTGACATATCCTCAATATGCCTTGCCGTCATCTCGGCAAGCCATCCTGATGGCCCAAGATAATGAAACTCTGCTGTGTTTAATGAACGAGCAGCCACTCCAAACTGCAGATACAGTTACTCATAAGAAGCCATTGTTCCTGTTTGGTGAGACTTTCGACAAGAACTCCCAGCCTAGACCTCGCATGGAGCAGAGACTTTTTCAAAGAGGCGAGAAGATGATACTTCTACCGGAGATTTCCAGATGCCTTCCCCTGTCTCGCTATGCTTTTGCGAGCTATCCCAGAACGATGGAATGGGATATAACTCCACTTCAGCAAGCTCGAACGAGGAACATCTGTGTGAAGAAGGGGCCAAACAGCAAAGACATGTTCTACAGTTCCTCGGAGCGTCACAGCTCCCTACTCAGAGGACTGAAACCTGGTTGCATCCCACTAAAAAATTCTTCCCTGCTGCTACCGGTCAGAACTCCGATATTCGCAAATGAGTTTGCGGAGGTTGAGGGAAGATATCCAGACCAAGATATTCGATTGACAGGTCTTGTGAATCCAGATAACAAGAGGTGGAGCTGTATAGCCAATTGGATATTGGCTCAATTTGAAGACCGACTCAAGGAGATTGAGCTGTACCAAGCGGTGTACACCACCGTTTATGGTTTCCCGTCTAATCCGTATCTATTTCTTGCATTGGCGGAGAGATACAATTACAGAACGGGGACTTTTATGACACCATGCGGAGAGATCGGATTGGCTTTACACGAGATGAAGTGTCCAGCTTGCCAATGGGTGATATCCCCTATGAAGAATTTGTCCCAACCAATGATGAGTTGGATAAATTATGCCAAGAGAATGCCGACATGGTGGATGTCTTTGAAAAGCTGCTATGCCACTACAAGATCTGTTCCTTGTACTACAAGAGTGGTACATCCGGCACCTGTTACTCAACCAAATGGTTGCCATATCTCTTTCTCAACCATATCATTGAGAAGAAGACTAAGGAGCACGATAACTGTAAACCCACCTTCTTCAGACAACTTAGCAACAGCAAAATGATAGGGTTGATGGAGGAGAACAAGGATATGGATATCAAGATCGAAGATGATCTTCAATATCCCCCTCTTAAGAAAGATGACACTATTGAGAGTTATATGAGGGTGGGCTATAGGCCCATATCGAAGGAAGCCCAGCTGGCGGGTTTCCTCACTTATTGGCTTTGACGATACGTCGTTCCTGGAGCCAGCGCCGTCGATCGCTTTCATCGAGGCGTACTATTTGCTGCTGTCCGCTTAGTCTTCGGCTACCGGATGGAACTATTGTCAGCAATGACTTGTAGAGTGAATGCTGGCCTCCGCCTTTTTGTTTGCAAAAACAAAAGTTCTTTTTATTTCATAAACTTTGTAAGAAGATTACAATTAAATTCTGGGAAAGTACAACTACAGGAATCCGATCTGAAGACGATCGCTTTATCCCTTGGACTATGTGAACTGTGAAGACGATAGCCTCTGAAGAATACAGCAGCACTTGGGGCAAGAACTCCTGATATCTGTGATGATCTTGAATGATCTGATGTTGATAATGAAGGACTTGAAACTCTATTTATAGAGTTCTGGAAAATAACTAATTAGTAGTTATTTTTGGATTGCGTAGGCTGGATTGCACAAGCATTGGACTGTGCAAACAGCAAACTGTGCTGGCAGTTACTCGATCATAGCTCAACTGTATTAGATGCGTGGCATTGTTCGATTGAAATGCGCATGGTCGTGTACAGACGGTTGCCATGTGGTGAGCAATTGATGGCATGTAGGCCACGTGTAAAATATCAGTTATCTTGATGGATTGTGCTGCTTGAACTGTGCTAGCTTCAGACTGCGCTGGGATCGAACTGCGCTGAAGAGGATCTGGCAGACTGCGCTTCGGTTGGGCTGGCATATTGTGCTGGCTGTACAACTGTCCTAAAATGTGGCGTGGCTCGAGAAATGAACAAACTCCTCGCTTTTCGGGCTGTCAGTTGTCAAAAAAGATGATTTTGTGTCAGGTAATGATGACGTTGCCACGTCAGCATTGCACGCTTAGATATTAGTGCGGTTTGGCCTCGCGCAGTTGATTTGTTGTGCAATCTATCTCCTGTGCAGTTCATTTGAAGGGTGCTCCATTTGATTTTTATTGCTTTTTTAATGGGTGCAGCTTGATTTTTAGGACCTACAAGACCCCCTTCAAAGTTTTCAAAATTTGAAAAGACTTCAAAAATTTTGAAATACTTTGAATATGAAAAGTCAAGAAATGAGTCTTGAAGGGCGCCGGTCAATACTCAACTGTCATAGTAAATTTTTCTCTCGAAACGTTCGAACTCCTTTTCGTCTTCCCAAGTTGTATTGATGATGTTCAGTTTCCTATAGAGAATATGAAGGGTTGATTAATTGTATATATATAAAGAAAGTTTTCATTCTCACTTCTCATCCTCGTATAGTCATGGCACCAAAGAAAGAGGCTGAGAAGGAAAAGGCTCAAAGCTCAAGGCTTGACATAGAGACGGAGGCCGATCAATTGCTATGAGCATGCAATTTCCTGGAATACTTTGGACTGACTCCAGTGATCTTTGATCGTATAAATGGTAGTCTTTCAACTGCCCACGAAGGACCCGATGATGCAGAAGCATTCCTCGGTCTGATGCGTCATTCAGGGATCCACAATGTACACGAGTTAGGTGCCTCCCTTCGTCAGCCCAACGAAGGAGAGAAGAAGAAATAATGTTTTGTGTAGGGGTGTCATCTATGTATTGTGACACTCAACTTATCTGTAGGGGCCTACTCTCTTTTTATGAAATAAAATCCTGGTTTTGTTTTCACCTTTATTCGTGTGGTGCATTGATATAGGATCATTCTACACTTCTTTTGACTGTTTCTATGTTTGCCCATTCCCAAGAGAAACAAAACAACACGTGGCAGCCGTTCTGTGGTCATAAGCGCCTCTTTTTAGGATCTTTCCCGAAATAGACTCACGCCATCTGCTTCTTTGAACCTTTATAAATAGCTGAGTTAAAGATTGCATTCTCATTCCTTTATTCTTCTTCTTCTTCGAAGATGAATTTTTGCAAGACTCCATTCTCCGACAAGGGATTGATGATGACGATGCTTTCCGATGTCATTCCTCTACACGCCGTGTCATCAGTCATTGATTCAACAACTCTTAGCGCCAAACCATCTGACCTTGATGGTAAGCCCAACATGAAATAATAGCTTTCTGTGTATGATCATCTTTATCCATTGTTATGTGTCACCTTTCACCGAAATAGGTATTTGATTTATAAAAAAGGGGCAGAATGTGCCCATCTTTGATTGAACTGGGTGCACAATCGGCTGCCTTTGAGATTTTGTTAAAAACAAGCGCCTATCTTTGATAGATAAGGCGCACCTGCTGAAAATGAGCGCAAATCCTTGATAAATAAGGTGCGCCTAAAAAAACGAGCACAAATTCTCGATAGATAAGGTGCGCTTGTTGAAGACAAGCATTTGTCTTTAACTGAACAAGGTGCGCGAGCATCTGTCTTTGACTGAACAGGGTATGCCCGTCTTTGATGGGCCAGTTTGCGCCTGATGATGATGACACTTTCATTGATTAATTTCTTTTTCTGCGCTGTTTTCTGCAGAAGATTGGTTAAAGAACTTTTCCAAAACTGGCATTGGTGATATAGATGCTGTGGGGAGCATTCTTCTGACACACACATCAGGGAGCTCATGCGCTTTTGATGCGCAAATCAGACAACTCAGAACTCTTCGTGGGATAGAAGGGCCTTCCTCAGATAGTAGGAAGAGCCTTTATACATGGAAAGTTGGATGGTGGAGTCAACTCTAACCCGAGAAGTTGGGTAGTAGAGCTCCTTTCACAGCAGAACTAGAAATCGTATCCCAAAGCTAGATACATTTCTAGCTCTTCTGAAGGGCCGTCATCCCTCCACAAGTTGTATTGGCAGCAAAACGTCTTTGGGCTGCCATACTCTGGGGTTCTCCTCTCGTCTGAGAGAGAAGACTAGAGTTAATTCCTACTGCTCTTGTTGCCATTGAGGCTTAGACTGCAAGGAATTGCCACCAACAACGAATCTGATGAAGAAGATCCAAAAGATGTGATAGATATCCATTAGGTCACCATTGTTGTATAGAATGAAAATCCAAGATGTAATAGATTTCCATTACGATTTGTAAGAAAGTCTAAAAAATGTAATAGAATTTTATGATGATAGAATGAGAAATAGAAATGACAATTCTGTGGAAAATACTCCTTTGAGACTTTTTCGATGTTCATGGCATTTTGATAAGCCGAACTTAATCTTAGCGTATGATTCTCAGAAAAGAACTGTTGCTTGTTTTAGTAGATTCGTCAGGGGTAATTTTTTTTTATAGTAGATTCGTCAGGGGTAATATAAACGTGACGAAATGACTGTTTTAAGCTGCCTATCTTGAACACATACTGGATGAGCTGGAGGAGTCAGTTAAGATCTACAAAGATCTTAATCGGGGGGGAGGTAGAGCCCTTGGTAAATGCTGAGTTCGAGAGGATGTCTCGAGAGGCTGCAGTTACAATAGCTGATTTCCAAGTTTTCTTTGATACTTTTGCTGCCAAGTCTTCAGAGTATAACTCCCAGATGGAAATAATAGCATCTGCTGCTGGGGAGAAGGAAAAGAAATTTGCCGAGCTGAAAGCAGAGTTCGATCAAGAAGAGTTAAGAATTGTTCAACTTGCTCTGGAAGAAGAGACTACTTAACATCAAGCTGCAGTCCAACAACTGGATATTCTGACCCACGAAAGAAATGAGTATGTCAGGACTCATCAAGCTGAAATCTCCCGCCGACTAGTAAACTTACCGACTTTTGATGATAATTCTGGAATGGAGAAAGCTAGAAGGCAGGTTATGGATTCTCGGGAGGAGCGACTTCAAACTTTAAAGCAGCAGATGGCTAGTTTGATGACCCCACCAACTGAATAGGAAGATTTTTTTTTTGTATCTTCTGTTTTGTGACATGTCTTTTTGTAATGTCTTTTAATTTTGATCAATAAAAAGGCATTCTCTTTGTGGCTCTATTATTTATTGCATATCTCATTCGTATATAAATAATAGCGATAGAAAATATATTCAGAGGTCCGGGACATGATATATTTTTTGATTTAGAAAATAATTATATTCATTAGAAAATATATTCAGAGGTCCGGGACATGATATATTTTTTGATTTAGAAAATAATTATATTCATTATATCTGCTCAGAGGTAATGTGGACATGGCAGAATATAATTGGTTGAATATCATTATTTCAGTAGACAACTTAATCAAAGGTAACAAATAAATGACAAGTTGCTGATATGAAAGAACGGATGAATCGTCAAATTGCATGAACGAAATGAATCGTTGGAATGAACGGATGAACCGTCAAAGGAATTAAATGAATGGATGAACGAGTGAACCGTCGGATGAATGTAATGAACGGGCGAACCGTCGGATGAATATAATGAACGGGCGAACCGTCGGATAAATGTAATGAACGGGCGAACCGTCGGATGAATGTAGTGAACGGGCGAACCGTCGGATGAATGTGATGAACGGGTGAACCGTCGGATGAATGTAGTGAACGGACGAACCGTCGAATAAATGTAATGAACGGGCGAACCGTCGGATGAATGTAATGAACAGACGAACCGTCGGATGAATGTAATGAACGGACGAACCGTCGGATGAATGTATGAACGGGCAAACCGTCGGATGAATGTAATAAACGGGTGAATCGTTAGATAAATGTAGTGAACGGGCGAACCGTCAGATGAATGTGTCGCTTCGTTGTTTCACGAATCTCTGTCTATAAATAGAACAAAAAATTAGATGGAATGATCACTTTCACTTTTCAACATAAAGATGTCGTCTGGAGATGCATCCAAGAAGACTGAGATCACCCCGAAGGTTGAAGCGGGCACTGAAGAACGTCCTGCCGAACCGACTCAGCCAAAGCAGATAGAGGTAGGTGAAAGTTCGTCTGCATCTCAGCCACCGCGGGATATCCTGGACTTCCTGGTTGAACCAGGGAAGAGTGAAGAAGAGGAGGCCATGAGGATGGCTGCTTGCAAGTTCCTGGTAGGTTCGAGCAAGGATGTTCTCGGCTCTTTTGCTGACTTTATTTTTGAGAAGGACGACAGTGGTCCTCGTCCAGTCTATAAAAAGGACGATAGTGATTCTCGTCCTTGATATTATGTAATGTCATTCATGATGAAATAAAATAAAACTTTATTTATGCACTGTCTTGTTGTATTTACATGAAATCCTTATTACATTCATACATAGTATTTCTTAAGGAATTTGCCATTGATAGGCATCATAGCAACTCGACCGTCCAGCTCTGTAAGTTGATAGGCTCCATTTGAAAAGACTTTGCTCACAATGTAAGGCCCTTCCCACTTCGCATCGAACTTGCCTTTGCTCATATGAGTCATAGTCATGGGACGTCTGACTGTTAGAACGAGCTCTCATTTCTGAAAGGCTCTGACTTTAACTTTGCGGTTGAAAGTCTTCGAGATACGGGCTTGGTATAACTCAATATGCTATTGAGCCAATAGCCGCTTCTCGTCAAGCGCCTCCAATTTCTGAAGTCGAAGAATATCGTTGTTTTCCGTTGTCAGCTCAATAGCGATGGCAATCCTTAAGGACGGAATTTGAAGTTCCAGGGGTAGAACTGCTTCGCAGCCATACACTAAAGAGAAAGGTGTACAACCTATGGGATTGCGGACCGTAGTACGATAGGCCCAAAGATATTCTCCAAGATTTTCACTCCAATTTTGTTTGTTAGTAGAGACAAACTTCTTAAGGAGCTTGATGATAGTTTTGTTGAAGGCTTCAGCCAAGCCATTAGCAGCAGGATTATAGGCTGTCGAAGCGACATTGTCAATCCGATGATCATA
Source organism: Iris pallida (assembly GCA_029216955.1). Lineage (NCBI taxonomy): Eukaryota > Viridiplantae > Streptophyta > Magnoliopsida > Asparagales > Iridaceae > Iris > Iris pallida. The sequence continues at coordinate 50,510,217 of JANAVB010025196.1, forward strand.
GCAGAATCTTGTAAACTTCTGGCTGATAAATTGAGGTCCATTGTCATGAATGATTCATCGAGGTACACCAAATCTATAGATGACATGATGTTTGACAAAGTTGATGACGCTGCTGGTTTTGACTTCAGCCAGAGGTATAGCTTCGGCCCACTTGGAGAAATAATTCGTTATGGCGAGTATAAACCGATGACCCTTAGAAGAGAGAGGATTGCTGGCACCTATAATATCCATACTCCAAACTTCGAAAGGCCAGGAAGCAGCAGTCGGATGAAGGAATTCTGACGGTTGATGAATAAAATCTGTATGGACTTGAAAAGTTTGACATTTCCTTGCATATTCGATGGCATCGGATACCATAGAGGGCCAGTAGTAGCCCATGCGTCGGATACGATCTTGTAACTTAGGGCCGGGTTGATGTGCTCCACAAACACCATCGTGAGCTTCACGTAATACTTGTTTCGCTTCATCACCAGCAAGACAGCGTAAAAGAAGACCGTCATAAGTTCGTCGATGGAGAGTCTTGGTGGTTTGATTATAGTAGAATCGCAGAGATTGTCGACGAATACTCGTAGCCTCCTTGGGGTCTTCAGAAAGTATATCATGGACTACAAAATCGATGAAGGGAGCTCTCCAATCTTCACTGTTAATATTGGCTTCAATAAGATTACTGAACTCAATATTACGATTGTTTTCGATGCAGAACAATTCCCGATTAGAGACAACCACCACTTGTTGTCTTTTAACAGGTATGGCTAAGACTGCTGCAAGATTGGCCAAAGCATCTGCTTCAGTATTGCAAGCCCGGCGGACATATTCGATGAAGAAGGCTTTGAATGTTGTAGCCATACTGATTGCCGCTTCATGATAAGGCACTAGATCTTGATGACGAACTTCATAGGTTCCTCTAACCTGGTTAACAACCAGATTGGAGTCGCCATAGACTTCAAAATATTCGACGTCTAGTTGTTTAGCTAATTGAAGGCCAATGAGTAGAACATTGTATTCTGCTACGTTGTTGGAGCAAGGTTCATCTAGGGAATAGGCTCTTTGGATAGTTGACCCGTCTGGAGAAATAAGAACTGTCACGACCCGTACCCTAGAGTAAGGGCACGAGACGTGAATACGTCTAGCCTACGCCGCAGTGTCGACGGTAGAACGCTGTCCTAGGTCACAACATCTAGCAATGTAAATATCTAAACAGTTTATACTCCCCGAATGGGGGTGACATAGCAATAGAAACTCAATCACAACAAAGGAAGATATAGCACGATATGAATAGAACTCAAAGAAATGAAATAGATAAAACAGTAGTCTAAGATAATCCCAGCAGTACAAGGTCTCAGATAAAAGAATATATATAACTGATCTCCAAATAAGAGTCTAACTAGAACATGTCTCAAGACTACAAATGAAAAACAAACTAGCTAATCTAGTCTAGGCAGTCGGGGGAAGGTCCTCAGCTACTGTTGGATCTTCCTGAGGGTCCAGCTCACAGGTGTCATCTATGGCTGCCCCGCAGTAGGTGTCCAGGCAGGCCTCCTCCTCGTCCTTTGTAATATTTCAACAGGTCCAGTCAGGACAAGAGCGAGCACAGTACATCTCAACAGATCATAGCAGGTTAGAAAGTAAAAACATGCAGTAAAGTAAGATACGAGTACTGAAGAAATGCGGTATGTAAACAGGAAGAGAACTGTAATGTAAATATCTACTATACATAGAGAACTAGCAGTGACTAGTGAGTCAGAGTACAATATGGACATGTAAATGGCATAGGAGATTCTGATAAGACACTAAGGATGAGATTCTGATAAGAAACTACTGGTGTATTATTCACATGCCCAATTCTACTCCCCCATACCCCAATCAATACACAAGGATCTATACAGGTTATGTTATTGTACAAGATATCACATGGGGGCCCATATAGGGTGCACATGATAGTATACATGGGGGCTCCGTGAACATGAGAGTACAAGATTCACAGGAGTGCACATGTAAAATAGAAGCACAGGAGTACATGATGTAAGTGAAACGCACAAGCATAATGTACCCGATGCTCCCGAGAGGGATAACATCGCATGTAGAGATCCATATAGTACCAATCCGTGTGACCAACGTGACAGTACAAGTAAAGTAATCTACTGCAGGTAATAATTCTAAGCAGGATATGAAATAATCAGAGAATGTACTCGCCTGCAACTGAATGTCCAGAATGAAACGTACTGTCCAAGGAGTGGTGTCTGGCTTCTAATCAGAACAGCACAAGTCACAACAAGTCCAGAAAAGTGAAATGGAGTCCTACTATGCTTTCTACATGATTCTAAGTCAATCTAGGCCAAAGTAAACTCTTGGTCAACTCTGGTCAACTCTAGAAGTCAAACTAGGTCAACCAAGTCTAGTTGAGTCTAACTAGGCTAGTCCAATCCATACTAGCTAGCACAATTCCTATCAAAGCTAAGCAAGCCTATACTAGTCACATCATAAAATAGCCTAGCTAATTTCTAGACTCTTAACAAGTCACAATCTCACTAAACACCCATACATTAGCATCACAAATATACACAACTAGGCTAAGTGAAATCTACCACATTAGCTAACAAGGAAAGTATAGATATCAATATATATGCACTCACACAAATAGTACACCCTCTAGGCTAATGTAACCTATCTCATAACTAACAAGGAATTTATATATAGATATATATATAGGCACTCATACAATATCCTATATATACATATATATATGCCTACCACAATACTTAAAATAGAGAAAGAGAGAGCTAGTGGGTGTGTGTGTGTCAATGTGTTCAGGAAATAATATAACAGTGAACAAGTGTAGGCCTGTGTGTGTATTATGTGAAATGGTGTATGTCAAGAGTGTGTACAGGAATCCTAGACAGTGAAAGGATGATAATGTGTGCGTGCAAACAGGAACATAACAGTGAAAGAGAGGGCAAGGTGTGTGTGTACATTGCAGTGTTGACAGTGCTAGTAAAGTGTGTGCAGGAATTATAAATATGACAGTGCTTGAATAATGTAAGGGCCAACATGGCCAAATCTCAGTTTACAAAAGGAAGGAATCAATTTATAGGTCAATCTCAGATTTTAACAAATAGCTCTAACAGGGAACAAGTCCGTGTTTAAAATAGGAACTGAAAAATGGTGTTGACAGTAATATGTAACACTGTAAGATTAGTCATGGCAAATGAAATTCTCAGATTAAAGCAAAACTGGAAACTGTCTTAATGGAACCCAATTCATTTCTCTCCCAAACCTTAGTTCATAGTTCAACAATGAAATCTGGAAAATTATAGGAATCACATAAACAATCCAACTTAACAGTTCAATCATCAAATTGTAAAGGAATAGAAAAAACCTACCCAACAGTCCAAAATAGCTCATGCATTCCAGATTAACATAGCAGCTTTGAAAACAAAGTTGACAGTAATAAGACAATGTAAGGATCAATATGGCAAATCCAATTTCAGATTTCATTGCAGGACTTAATTAGGAATCCAAATCAATTGAAGGGTCATTAGACAGTAACTAATACTCCATTTCATTAATGAACATTAATAGAGAACTCAAAAATCAGAATATGATACCTTAACCCATTTACAGTCCACCTAATCAATTCAATACCAAAATCTAACCATGGTAAGCTAATGCACATAGGGAACACATGATTAGAGTTTAAACTTAACAGCTGACATCAACACTATGATTTAAATCATTGAACAATACCCAAGTTAAAATTGGAAAATGACAGGTTAAGAACTTAGTATCAGAACATTGATTCTTTTCAATATAAATCGAATAACCAACTAATAAATCATGATCTAATAATTGGAACAATGTAAACACCCCTCGTGCACAACCCCACACATCATCTCGTGTCACCCCAAAGCCGACACGGCGTGTCCATAGCAAGAAACACAGAGAGAAACATATACAGTGCACTGACAGTGCACTGTCTCGTGCACACGTGCACTTGTGTCGTGTGCACGACACAGGACACGAACGTATCTCATGGTGACACACATGGGTAGCCCACCTATAGGGCTACCTCGTGGGCCCACTGGCCAGTGTCCATGATGTGTCTAGTACGAATACGAGTAGCGTGTCAGTGGGGAAAAAACCCAGTGCACAGTACAGGCAAAACCCCGTACGAGGCCTCGTGCGTGTCCGACACGAAACTATTGGACTCAAAACTGAAAGGGGGGACTGTCAGTCGTTGCCCCTTGGTCTATGCCAAGTGGCACGAGTCCAAACTTCGTGTCCAATGAGCACTCGTACTCGAGTAGCAGGGGACAGAACTGGACTCAGTTCCAGCGTGTTCGTGTCCCTCGTGTGGACACGACACGGCACGAAAAACCTAAGTGTCAACAGAAACATTCAAGAGAAACCCTAGATCTACAAACCTATTCAAATAGATTTCGAAAACAACACAAAAGTCTCTTTGTGGCATTTCGACAAATAGTTTGGGGACAGGTCTAATACGTGTCCAAATGGACACGAAGCCTATGAAACCCGACACGAAACTATTGCAGACACTTAGGGGACTCCTAGGACTTCCTAAATATGTAAAGAAATCAGAATTTCATGGAGAATAGAAGAAGTTACCCCTTAGTGAACTTTTAATGGAAAAGTCTCCTTGCTAGCTCCTCACTTGATGACCAAATCAATCCAAATCAACCTCAAACTGAAATGAAAGCTCAACAACAGTAATGACAGGCCTATTAGATCCTATTGGAACAATTTAGAAGGAAATAGGAATAGGAAAGGGGCTCTAGAATTAAATGACATGAAACTTACCTCCTTAAAATTAGGGCTCTTCCTAAAGAAAAGAGGCAACCCTAGTTTTGAGTGGGATTATATAGGGTGGGAATCCCTATGCATAGGGTGGCCGGCCACTTGGCTTGGGTTTAGGGTTTAGTCATAAGGTTGGGCCTTGGGCCAAGCTACAAAGCTAAATGTTGATTAACTTAAACAAGATTCTAAACCACAAGTCATGACTTATGACTTCTAATCCTATTTGCTAAAATGACTTAAACCAAGTGCTAGGCTAGGTTAGACTAGAGTCACTTGACCTAACCATGGCCCACTAACTAGGGTTAGCTTCTAGGTAGGTCTACAAAGTCAACACTAGGCAAAAGTCAACATAGTCAAACAATTCCAAATAAATTCCTAAAAATTCCAATAAATTTTAATTAATTCTAATAAATTTAAAAATACCCCAGAATGAAAAAAATACCCTCATACTAGAAATATGGTAGTGACAAATCTACCCTCCTTAAAAGAATTTCGTCCTCAAAATTGAAAGGCGAAATACAACTGATGAGAAGGATAGAAAGTATACCTTAAGGTCCAAAAAGATAAGGGTACCGCTCGCGCATCTCATCCTCCCGCTCCCAGGTAGACTCTCCTGGAGAATGATGCCTCCATGCGACGCGTACCAAGGGTATCACTTGGTTCCTCAGAACCTTCTCTCGTCGATCCAGAATCTCCACAGGTTGCTCTGGATAGCTGAGAGAAGGACCCACCTCAATCTCCGAATGATCGAGCACATGGCTAGGGTCAGCCACGTACCGTCTCAACTGTGATACATGAAATACGTTGTGGACCCCCACAAGTGCAGGCGGCAAGTCTAGCCTGTAAGCCACGTCACCGACTCTCCCGCTGATAACAAAAGGGCCGATGAAGCGCGGGCTAAGCTTTTCGCCTCCACCAAAACATATCGTACCACGAGTCGGAGATATCCTCAAGAAAACCTGGTCTCCGACCTAATCACAAGCAAGGTCTCAATTAATTATAATAAACAAACATGATCAAAATCACAAACAACCAACCTAAATCTAATCCTACTCTAATCTGTACCTCAAACTCCAAGGGCCTCCGGTGGCTATCGGCCCAGTGCCGATGTCTGTCCTGCGCCATGCGAAGTCTGTCCCTGATAAGCTTCACCTTCTCGGCCGCATCCACAATCATCTCCGGCCCCAGCAAAGCTCTCTCACCAACATCATCCCAGGATAAGGGTGTACGGCACCTACGCCCGTACAGAGCCTCGAAAGGTGACATCTAGATGCTGGCCTGGAAACTATTGTTATAGGCAAACTCCACCAAATGAAGATGATCCTCCCAAGAACCTCCAAAGTCTAGGACGCACGTCCACAGCATATCCTCAAGGGTCTGAATAGTCCGCTCCGACTGTCCGTCCGTCTGGGGGTGGTATGCAGTACTAAACTTGAGCTGAGTGCCCAAGCTGGTCTGCAGACTCCTCCAGAAATGGGAAGTAAAATGGCTATCCCGATCTGAGACGATGCTGACCGGAACTCCGTGGATCCTGACTATCTGTCGCATATACATCTCCGCCAGCCTCTCTGTAGACGTGCCCACCTTGAATGGCAAGAAGTGGGCCGATTTGGTCAACCTATCGACGATGACCCAAATTGCGTCTTTTCCTCCTGGAGTACGCGGCAATCCTGAAACGAAGTCCATCGTGATGTGCTACCATTTCCACTCGGGAATGGGCAGCGGCTGCAACAATCCACCGGGCCTCTATCTTTCTGCATTGACCTGCTGACAGACCAAGCACCTAGCTACGAAGTGGGACACCTCTTGCTTCATTTCTGACCACTATACATGCTCCCGCAGATCTCGGTACATCTTGTTGGCACCCGGGTGTATAGAGTACTGAGATCTGTGGGCCTCCTGCATAATCTGCTCTCTGAGCTCCCCGCTAGGCACACACAACCTGGCACCGTGCCTCAGGGCACCATCCTCTGCAAGTGAGAACTCAGGATCCCCCACTCCAATACTGATCTGCTCTCTGATACTCTGAAAAGCCACATCCTGAAACTGAGCCGCCTTGATCCTGTCCATCAAGTCTGACTGTATCTGCATCCTCCATAGCTGCATTTGCACTCCCGGTACGATCACCTCAATCCCAAGGCTCTCCAAATCGGCAAGCAAATGCCGATCCATGGTCAAACACATGGCTGTCGGATACCTACTCAAGGCATCGGCAACTACGTTGGCCTTCCCTGGGTGGTACTGAAGTAGGATGTCAAAATCCTTCATCAACTCCAGCCATCTGCGCTGTCTCATGTTCAACTCCTTCTGAGTGAACACATACTTCAGGCTCTTGTGATCTGTGAAGATCTCCACCCTCTCACCATACAGATAATGCTTCCACAGCTTCAAAGCAAAAATCACTGCTGCTAGCTCCAGGTCGTGGGTAGGATAATTCTTCTCATGGGGACGTAACTGCCTGGAAGCATAGGCAATCACCTTCCCGTGCTGCTGCAACACACAACCCAGCCCTTTCCCTGAAGCATCACTATAAATAGTGAATCCACCTGATCCTGAAGGCAACGTCAGAATCGGAGCTGTCGTCAGCCGCTTCTTCAACTCATCAAAAGCTGCCTGACACTCCTCTGACCAAACATACTCAGCATCCTTCCGGGTCAACCGTGTCAACGGCTCTGCAACCCGGGAGAAATCCTGTACAAATCTCCGGTAATACCCTGCCAGCCCCAGGAAGCTCCTGATCTCTGCAACTGAAGTCGGCGCTGTCCATGCCTCGACTGCTACAATCTTCTTGGGGTCAACTGAGATACCATCTCCAGTCACCACATGCCCCAAGAAATCCACCCGGTCCAAGAAAAACTCATAATTGGAGAGTTTTCCATAAAGCTGCTCCTTCTTAAGAATCTCCAGCACTATCCGTAGATGCTCCTCGTGCTCCTCCTCAGTCTTGGAATATACCAAGATATCATTAATAAATACTACTACAAACTGATCCAGATACTAATGGAACACCTTGTTCATCAGGTTCATAAATATTGCGGGTGCATTGGTTAGCCCAAATGGCATAACCAGAAACTCGAACTGCCCATACCGCGTCCTGAAAGCGGTCTTGGGAATATCCTCCCCCTTCATCTTCACCTGGTGATATCCCGACCTCAGATCAATCTTGGAGAATACCCGAGCTCCGCTCAACTGGTCAAACAGATCGTCGATCCGCGGCAGTGGGTATCTGTTCTTGATCGTGAGGTTGTTGAGTGCCCTATAGTCAATACACATACGTACTGACCCATCCTTCTTTGGCACGAACAACACTGGTGCACCCCATGGCGATAAACTCGAGCGGATGAAGCCCTTGTCTTGTAGCTCATCCACTTGCTTCTTCAGCTCCACCAGCTCGCTGTTGTTCACCCGATAGACATGCTGAGAAATGGGCTCCGCTCCTGGAACCAAGTCTATCGAGAACACTATGTCCCTGTCTGGTGGCAGTCCCGGCAACTCCTCCGGGAAAACATCCATGTACTCTGCTATCAAGGGGTGTGGAATCGTCTGCTCCTCGACCGAGACCCCACAGAAGACTCTGCTACTCTGTTCTGCCTGACGTCTGGAGTACTCGAACTCTGGCTCCCCCGGCGCTTTGAACAGAACTCTACCCCCTCTGCAATCGATGCTGGCGTGGTGCCTACTCAACCAATCCATGCCTAGCACTATATCGTAGTTCAGCAATGGTATTACGAGCAAGCTCACCTCCAACTCACGGCCTCCCAAAACTACTCTCCGACCTTTACAAACATCACTCACGAGGATAATACCACCCCCGGTCGTGATCTTGTAAGTCCTAGGCAACGATTCAGCTATGATACCGTGTCTAATTGCAAAAGATACTGAAATGAAGCTATACGATGCACCGGAATCAAACAATACAAATGCTGGACTGGATTCAAGAAGAATCGAACCTGCAATCAGCTCTCCAGTCACCTCAGCCACTCCAGCTGCCATGGTGAAAGCTCGCCCCTGCTGGCCTTCCCTGGCCTGCTACTGGTGCTGGACAAACCTCTGCTGCTGCGTCGGCAGGGCGGGTCCCCGCTGCTGGCCCACTGGAGCTCTGGCTCCTCCTTCGGGAGCTGCTCGTGCTATGCGGTACTCCCTCATCTGGTAATCTGCCGCTCCGCAAAGAAGGCACTTCTCGAGCCTCTTCCTGCACTCATTCCATTCATGCCCTGGCTTCTTGCAGGAAGGGCAACTGACTGTCTGTCTGGGTGCCTGATGCTGAAACTGCTGCTGAGCCGGCCTCTACTGAATCGGCTGCGGCTGGAACTGCCTGGGCTGCTGGTGCTGAAAATGAGGCCTTTTGGCCTGGCCTCCGCTGCTGCTACTGCCTCCAGCTGGGTCTCTCCCTCTCTTGAGCCTAAGCTCAAGATCATCCTCTGCTAGCAGGGCTCCCGTCAAGATCTCCTCAAATGTAGCATCTCTGTTCCCCTTGGTCAGGGACTTGACCTCCTTGACCAGACCCTTCCGGAACCTCTGGGCCTTCGCCGTCTCGCTCAACCCCTCAACAAACCTGCCGAGACGGCCAAACTCTTCCACATACTCCTCAACTGAGAGGCTCCCCTGGACCAAGCTCTCAAACTGTGTCTCCAAGGCTCTGACTGCTGAATCTGGGAAGAACTTCTTCTTGAAAAAGCCTCTGAACTGCTCCCAAGTCTGCCCTGGTACCCCCACCCTGGGGTCCGACTGATACCAGGTGCGAGCAAGATCTCGCATCCGGTTAGCTGCAGCCTCGATCTGAAGGTCTGCTGGAATCCTAGCCAAGCGGAAGATCTCCTCCATATGCTCGATCCACTCGTCGGTATACAGGATCCCCTCTGTCCCCATGAAGTCCCTGGGGCTCATCTTCTGAAACTGCTCGATACCTGGTGTCCTCTGCTGCTGCACCACTGGTCGAGCTACGGCTGTCGTGACAGCCAACTCCATGCCTCTGTCCTGCCGAGCCTGCTGTCGGTCCATGAACTGCTGGAAGTATACGAACATCTGAGCTGCGTCCACATGTCCTGGAGGCGGTGGTGGCTGGAAAGGATCCTCTGGATAGACCGGGTCCTGCCTCCCAGTCGGTGGATGCATACCCCCAGCTGCGGTTGTCGAGGTCTCAACACGAGCTGAGGTGACAAGAGCTGCAGTCCCCTGGCCTCGCTGTGCTGGCTGAGAGGTAGCAGTCCCCTCTATAGCATCCTCATGGACGGCACGCTGCGATCGAGTCTCTACCATCCTGAAGATAGACAAACAAGAGTATCAATTTCTGAGAAAGAAGCGATATAACAAAGGCGGACAATTATAATTCAAAGGATCAGCAGACAAAAGAATTTAGATGGCAATAAAAGGAATTTTCCTAAAGTGATTGAGTATCTTAAAATTAATGTCCTATATCCTATAGCAGGCTGCAGTGATACTCTAGTTCGAGTACCACTACACTTCTAGTCGTGACCTGCATGGGCCACCACTAAAAACGTGTCACGACCCACACCCTAGAGTAAGGGCACGAGACGTGAATATGTCCAGCCTACGCCGCAGTGTCGGCGGTAGAACGCTGTCCTAGGTCACAACATCTAGCAATGTAAATATCTAAACAGTTTATACTCCCCGAATGGGGGTGACATAGCAATAGAAACTCAATCACAACTAAGGAAGATATAGCACGATATGAATAGAACTCAAGGAAATGAAATAGATAAAACAGTAGTCTAAGATAATCCCAGCAGTACAAGGTCTCAAATAAAAGAATATATACAACTGATCTCCAAATAAGAGTCTAACTAGAACATATCTCAAGACTACAAATGAAAAACAAACTAGCTAATCTAGTCTAGGCAGTCGGGGGAAGGTCCTCAGCTACTGCTGGATCCTCCTGAGGGTCCAGCTCACAGGTGTCATCTGGGGCTGCCCCGTAGTAGGTGTCCAGGCAGGCCTCCTCCTCATCCTCTGTAATATTTCAACAGGTCCAGTCAGGACAGGAGCGAGCACAGTTTATCTCAACAGATCATAGCAGGTTAGAAAGTAAAAACATGCAGTAAAGTAAGATACGAGTACTGAAGAAATACGGTATGTAAACAGGAAGAGAACTGTAATATAAATATCTACTATACATAGAGAACTAGCAGTGACTGGTGAGTCAGAGTACAATATGGACATGTAAATGGCATAGGAGATTCTGATAAGACACTAAGGATGAGATTCTGATAAGAAACTACTGGTGTATTATTCACATGCCCAATTCTACTCCTCCGTACCCCAATCAATACACAAGGATCTATACAGGTTATGTTATTGTACAAGATATCACATGGGGGCCCATATAGGGTGCACATGATGGTATACATGGGGGCTCCGTGAACATGAGAGTACAAGATTCACAGGAGTGCACATGTAAAATAGAAGCACAGGAGTACATGATGTAAGTGAAACGCACAAGCATAATGTACCCGATGCTCCCGAGGGGGATAACATCGCATGTAGAGATCCATATAGTACCAATCCGTGTGACCAACGTGACAGTACAAGTAAAGTAATCTACTGCAGGTAATAATTCTAAGCAGGATATAAAATGATCAGAGAATGTACTCGCCTGTAACTGAATGTCCAGAATGAAACGTACTGTCCAAGGAGTGGTGTCTGGCTCCTAATCAGAACAGCACAAGTCACAACAAGTCCAGAAAAGTGAAATGGAGTCCTACTATGCATTCTACATGATTCTAAGTCAATCTAGGCCCAAGTCAACTCTTGGTCAACTCTGGTCAACTCTAGAAGTCAAACTAGGTCAACCAAGTCTAGTTGAGTCTAACTAGGCTAGTCCAATCCATACTAGCTAGCACCATTCCTATCAAAGCTAAGCAAGCCTATACTAGTCACATCATAAAATAGCCTAGCTAATTTCTAGACTCTTAACAAGTCACAATCTCACTAAACACCCATACATTAGCATCACAAATATACACAACTAGGCTAAGTGAAATCTACCACATTAGCTAACAAGGAAAGTATAGATATCAATTTTTTTTTATATGCACTCACACAAATAGTACACCCTCTAGGCTAATGTAACCTATCTCATAACTAACAAGGAATTTATATATAGATATATATATAGGCACTCATACAATATCCTATATATATATATATGCCTACCACAATACTTAAAATAGAGAAAGAGAGAGCTAGTGGGTGTGTGTGTGTCAATGTGTTCAGGAAATAATATAACAGTGAACAAGTGTAGGCCTGTGTGTGTATTATGTGAAATGGTGTGTGTCAAGAGTGTGTACAGGAATCCTAGACAGTGAAAGGATGATAATGTGTGCGTGCAAACAGGAACATAACAGTGAAAGAGAGGGCAAGGTGTGTGTGTACATTGTAGTATTGACAGTGCTAGTAAAGTATGTGCAGAAATTATAAATGTAACAGTGCATGAATAATGTAAGGGCCAACATGGCCAAATCTCAGTTTACAAAAGGAAGGAATCAATTCATAGGTCAATCTCTGATTTTAACAAATAGCTCTAACAGGGAACAAGTCCGAGTTTAAAACAGGAACTGAAAAATGGTGTTGACAGTAATATGTAACACTGTAAGATTAGTCATGGCAAATGAAATTCTCAGATTAAAGCAAAACTGGAAACTGTCTTAATGGAACCCAATTCATTTCTCTCCCAAACCTCAGTTCATAGTTCAACAATGAAATCTGGGAAATTATGGGAATCACATAAACAATCCAACTTAACAGTTCAATCATCAAATTGTAAAGGAATAGGAAAAACCTACCCAACAGTCCAAAATAGCTCATGCATTCCAGATTAACATAGCAGCTTTGAAAACAAAGTTGACAGTAATAAGACAATGTAAGGATCAACATGGCAAATCCAATTTCAGATTTCATTGCAGGACTTAATTAGGAATCCAAATCAATTGAAGGGTCATTAGACAGTAACTAATACTCCAGTTCATTAAAGAACATTAATAGAGAACTCAAAAATCAGAATATGATACCTTAACCCATTTACAGTCCACCTAATCAATTTAATACCAAAATCTAACCATGGTAAGCTAATGCACATAGGGAACACATGATTAGAGTTTAAACTTAGCTGTTAACATCAACACTATGATTTAAATCATTGAACAATATCCAAATTAAAATTGAAAAATGACAGGTTAAGAACTTAGTATCAGAACATTGATTCTTTTCAATGTAAATCGAATAACCAACTAATAAATCATGATCTAATAATTGGAACAATGTAAACACCGCTCGTGCACAACCCCACACATCATCTCGTGTCACCCCAAAGCCGACATGGCGTGACCATAGCAAGAAACACAGAAAGAAACACATACAGTGCACTGACAGTGCACTGTCTCGTGCACACGTGCACTTGTGTCGTGTGCATGACACAGGACACGAACGTATCTCGTGGTGACACACATGGGTAGCCCACCTATAGGGCTACCTCGTGGGTCCATTGGCCAGTGTCCACGACGTGTCCAGTACGAATACGAGTAGCATGTCAGTGGGGAAAAAAACCCAGTGCACAGTACAAGCAAAACCTCGTGCGAGGCCTCGTGCGTGTCCGACATGAAACTATTAGACTCGAGACTGAAAGGGGGGACTGCCAGTCGTTGCCCCTTGGTCTATGCCAAGTGGCACAAGTCCAAACGTCGTGTCCAACGAGCACTCGTACTCGAGTAGCAGGGGACAGAACTAGACTCAGTTCCAGCGTGTTCGTGTCCCTCGTGTGGACACGACACGACACGAAAAACCTAAGTGTCAACACAAACATTCAAGAGAAATGCTAGATCTACAAACCTATTCAAATGGATTTCGAAAACAACACAAAAGTCTCTTTGTGGCATTTCGACAAACAGTTTGGGGACATGTCTGATACGTGTCCAAATGGACACGAAGCTTATAAAACCCGACACGAAACTATTGCAGATACTTAGGGGACTCCTAGGGCTTCCTAAATATATAAAGAAATTAGAATTTCATGGAGAATAGAAGAAGTTACCCCTTAGTGAACTTTCAATGGAAAAGTCTCCTTGCTAGCTCCTCACTTGATGACCAAATCAATCCAAATCAACCTCAAACTGAAATGGAAGCTCAATAACAGTAATGACAGGCCTATTAGATCCTATTGGAACAATTTAGAAGGAAATAGGAATAGGAAAGGGGCTTTAGAATTAAATGGCATGAAACTTACCTCCTTGAAATTAGGGCTCTTCCTAAAGAAAAGAGGCAACCCTAGTTTTGAGAGGGATTATATAGGGTGGGAATCCCTATGCATAGGGTGGCCGGCCACTTGGCTTGGGTTTAGGGTTTAGTCATAAGGTTGGGCCTTGGGCCAAGCTACAAAGCTAAATGTTGATTAACTTAAACAAGATTCTAAACCACAAGTCATGACTTATGACTTCTAAGCCTATTTGCTAAAATGACTTAAACCAAGTGCTAGGCTAGGTTAGACTAGAGTCACTTGACCTAACCATGGCCCACTAACTAGGGTTAGCTTCTAGGTAGGTCTACAAAGTCAACACTAGGCAAAAGTCAACATAGTCAAACAATTCCAAATAAATTCCTAAAAATTCCCATAAATTCTAATTAATTCTAATAAATTTAAAAATACCCAAGAATGACAAAAATACCCTCACACTAGAAATATGGTAGTGACAAGAACAACCCCAACTCCTGCGACAATGGTACCATTTGGCCCGATCCTGGATGCACCGTCGAAGAATAGACGCCAGGTAGGAAATTCTTCGGAGATCATATTTGACTCCAATGTCTCGTCTGGAATTTCATCGTAAAGTTTAGATGTTTCTGGAATAGGATGAGCCGCTAAGAAGTCCGCCAATGCTTGACCCTTAACAGATTTTTGTGGAACATATACCATGGCATATTGGGCTAGCAGAATGGCCCATGTAGCCAGTCGAGAATTGAGTGTACTGGGTTTCTTCATCAGTACCCGAAGAGGATTAACTTGGGAAATGACATGAATAGTTTGTCCAATGATGTAATGTCGAATCTTTTGAACAGTGTTCGGCACCAATCACAGTACGACTGAGATAATAGATGGCCTGTTCATGACCTTCTTTGTTCTTTTCGGCAAGTAAAGCACCCAATGAATGATCCATAGCATGGACATACATTAAGAATGGTATATCCGAGATTGGTGGCACCAAGACTGGTGGGTTCATGAGATATTGTTTTATGTCATCAAATGCTCGTTGACATTCTTCAGTCCAAATGAAAGAGACACCTTTCTTCATTAACTGGTTAAATGGTCCGCAGTGTCCAGACAGATTTGAAATGAATCTCCTGATGTATGCAAGTCGACCTTGGAATCCTCGTAGCTCTTTTAGGTTGCGGGAAGGACGCATATCTTGAATGGCTTTGATCTTCTCGGGATCCACGTGTATACCTTTAGAGGTAATGACGAAGTCGAGAAATTTACCACTAGAGACACCCAAGAATGACTTGGTGGGATTTATTTTCAGCTGATGTTGGCGCATTAGATTGAAGATAGATCTTAAATCTTGGATGTGATCTTCCTTTAGACGACTCTTGACAGCAATATCGTCCACATAGCATTCAACAGTCTTGCGTAGATGATCTTGAAAGATGGTACTTATAGCTCATTGGTAAGTTGCACCAGCGTTCTTGAGACTAAATGGCATCACGGTGTAGCAGTAGACTCCGCGAAGAGTGCGGAAAAAAGTGTGTTTTTTATCTTCAGGATTCATCCGAATCTGATTGTATCCGGAGAATCCATCCATAAAGGATATTCTCTCGAATCCACAAGTATTGTCGATCATGACATCTGTGATAGGGAGAGGAAACTCGTCTTTTGGACAGGCTTCATTAAGATCCCGGAAGTCGATGCAAACGCGAACTTTACCAGTTTTCTTCAAGACTGGGACAACATTGGCTACCCAATCTGGATGTTGTTCTTCTCAAATAAAGCCACAAGCTATAAGCTTTTTAACTTCATCATCAATAGCGTCCATCATTTCTGGCTTGAATCGCCTTTGATGTTGTTTGACTGGCTTTGCATTAGACAAGATATTCAATTTGTGAGTAGTAACTTTGGGATCTAAACCTGGTATATCTTCATAACTCCAGGCGAAGACATCAATGTATTCTCGAATAAGAAGAATTAATTCTTACTTATCCGCCTCGGAGAGGTTCTTGCTGATGAATATTGGACGAGGTGACCCATTTTCTTCTACGTCAATTTGGACCAATTGATCTTCGGTAGGAGGTTCTCGTTGTTCGAATCGAAGTTTCCATTGGGTATCCATTCGTTGAGCCCAAGGATCTATTTCAGGACTTTCTTCGATATCTTCGTCATAACCTTCTGGAAGTTCGGCGAAGACCATGTTAGAAGATACGATCAGCAGATGAACCTGACCAATGCTAGTGTCAGAGTCCCATGATTTGGAATCAGAAGAGTTAGAGCGCTCCTCACTATCGAATTCGGAGACTTTCGGAGATAATACCGGAGGTGAAGCATATCCGAGACCTCTTTTTGTCCTGCTGTAATACATCTCTAATTTTCCTTCCGGAACAACCGTACGGATAGGAGTTCTTCTATCCTTACCGTAGTTGAGGCCATTCTTGAAGTCATAACCCATCTTTCGGATGATGTCTTTTGATTGTTGACTATAACGATGAAGTTGGAGACATCTTGTATCGTTACTTTGGCTATCATCCTTATAGCTGAATTTTTGTTCTGGCCCTTTACTAAAAAGTATTGGACTCTCGCCTCTCTTTCGAGAAGGGACAACAAAATATGAATCATCTGGGTGTTCGAGTAAGACCTCTGTTTGAAGAGACTGTACAACTCCCATTGTAAATGACTGAAAGCTATCTAACATATCCAAATAGCACTTAGCATGATAAATGACATCAGTATACTAGAAAGTAGATACTTTTTCATTGATTTGTACATCCGTATTTACAATAAGACCTTTAGCCTTAGCAGACTTGGTCAGATTGATTATAAGAGGGGGAGAAGAAGAACGTGGAGGAGGATTGGACTTGTTACGACGGAGGTCAATAACAAGCGGCTCAGAGGAGGTGAGCTCCCTTTTATCCTTCTTATGAGATAAATCAATGACAAGTGGCTCAGAAGAAGTGAGCTGCCTTTTATCCTTGTTACGACGTAGGTCGATAACAAGTGGCTCAGAAGAGGTGAGCTCCCTTTGATTTTGACCACCATCAGTTGGTTGCTTCTGGACTGGCAAGTGAATAGCCAGTGGTTTGGAGGATTGAGGACGAGAAACACGCCCTTTAACAGGTATGATGAGGGTATCATTATGCACTGCTTCTTGTTCTTCTTCAGTGTCCAGAGCCAGTACTACCTTCATGAACTCATCTTTATACATGCGAGCATCATTACAATATGCTTCGACACCTTTGAAAGGATAGAGATCCGCAACCTCTTTTTGAACCTCTCCATTGTCATCAACGTATTTGAAACATTGATGGAGAGTCGAAGGAACAATGTTGTGTTCATGTAGGAATGGTCTTCCCAAAAGAGCATTGTAAGAGCAACCATGGTTATCTATAATGTAGAAGGTCACCTTTGTGCGAAGATTGCCAATTTGGAGTTTTAGGCGAATCTTGCCCAAAGGCTCACTTCTTTCTTGGTTAAACCCCAGGATGGTGGTAATTGTATTAGAAAGACTATGTACTGGAATCTTTAGTGCATCTAACATTGTCTTCGGCATGATGCTGAGTGCTGACCCTGGATCTATCAGAATACGATCGACTTTCATCGAGTCGACATATCCTGTATAGTATAGAGGACGGTCATGCCTATTATCTTCCATCAGCATATCATCCTGTGTAAAAGTAATATTTGGAATTAACTCCAACATACTCTGACAATGGAGGCAAGATACAGGCTCTGCTTTCGGCTTCTTCAGAAGGGTTAGACAGGTTTCCACCTGCATGAGAGCTTTACTCAGAGTTTTTCGAGTCTCTTTGGAGAGGCGCAAGAGCTCGAAGATTGACAGCCTGGCCGGTGTATTGGCTAGTTGGGCCAAAATATCAAACTTGTATGGCTTCTCAAGTCCAGAAGGGGATAACTTCTTCAAAGGCTTGTCGAAACAGATTTGTTGTTTGCCTTTGTCAGATGCTGTCGGTTTGGGGGAAATGGGTTCTACAACCGGTGAAGACACAGCAGGGATGCCCTCAGCAGAGACAGGTTGCACTGGAGCAGACTCATAAGAAGAAGCATGGTTTTTTTGATTTTCAGGAACTTCCCGTAGGTAGGCTTTTCCTGACCTAGTACCCAGCAGGATTTCTTCTTCAACTATGGGGTCAAAATACACCATATTGCAGATCTTTGTTTTGCCCTTGGAGCGGTCTTTTTGCTTAGAAGGAGCCTCGAAGTCTGTAACAAGATCAGGGTGGATCCACATAATTTCACCATTATCAAGAGATAGGGGAACGAGACCTTCACTCCATGGAAGAGGGAGATTCTCGATCTCAAGAGTGGCCTTAGGGATAGGGATGACACCATGTTGTACCATCTGTGGAGGAAAGTTATCGAACTGTACTGAGACCATGTTCGCGGTAACAGTCTTCTCATCTTTTTGAAGAGTGACAACACCAGCGTTGACTAGCTCTTGAATTTTGCCTTTGAGCACGTAATATGCTCGAGTGGGATGCCCAATGAACCTGTGATAAACACAGTATTTGGGATGATCAGTCTTACCAACCTCGTTGGGCTTCTTCGGGTCTGGGAGTTAGAGCTTATTGCTTTTGATTAAGCAATCGAAGATGCTCATGGTGTCGTTCTCGTCAAAGAAGTACTCTACTTTCGGACGAGGTTCCTTTGGTAGAGGGGTAGAAGGAGTAGAAGCCGACGTAGGTGGAGCTATATTGACAGCCAGAGATTCTTTGTTCTTCAGATTGATGTTCAAAGTTTCTTTACCTTTGCGGTTGTTCTGGCGATTACTGCTACTTGCTATCGGGTGTTCATCCCGGTCGAGGTTAGACATGTGTACCCCCAACTGCTTGAATTTGTCAACGCTAACTTCAGTTGCTTTAGCATTGACAATAAATGATGGCCAATCTTGAAATTGAGTTGACCCCGTCCACATGCTGATGATAGGCAAAAGATTTGCCTTGCAGGTATCTATAGTGACAGCGGCCGGAGTTCCAGGAGGCATCATTAATGCTTCTCGGCAGAATCTTTCAATGAAACTCTCAGCGATTTCATTATATCTTTGTTTGATCTTGTTGAGGGCCGACATGGTCATATCGTTGATTCCCTCGTAGAATTGCTCCAAGAAGATTTGTTTCAAACCCGAGAAAGAGGTGATACAACCATCGGGCAAGCTCCTGTACCAATCGTATGCTACATCGGCTAAACAGCCGACGAACACCCTGGTAAGAAAAGCATTATTTGGCTGAAGTTGAACAGTCATTACCTCAAAGTGGTTAATGAATTGACTTGGAGAAGTGCTGCCGTCAAACAGCAAAATTGTAGGGATTTTGTACTTTGGAGGAAATGGGACTTCCTTCCATTCAACTGGATAGGGTTGTTTGATCCCCAATCTCTGTAAGTTTTCCTTCTCTTTGAAGGCCTCGAATTGAGTGTGCAAGAGTTTGACAGCTTTATTAGCATCCTCCAATGACACAGAAGGAGCAGGCTGAGTGTTAGAAGGAGGAACAACATGGTAGGTGCTATCCCCAGCTCCTGACTGACTGGGTGTGGGTTGAATTTGT
Organism: Iris pallida; assembly: GCA_029216955.1. Lineage (NCBI taxonomy): Eukaryota > Viridiplantae > Streptophyta > Magnoliopsida > Asparagales > Iridaceae > Iris > Iris pallida. Next base: position 50,529,801 of record JANAVB010025196.1, read on the forward strand.
ACAGGGGTATTTGAGGAGATACTACCCCCAGACCTGCATTGACAGACACCGAAGATGCTATAATCTCAGGATTTACAGCAGGTGCGGTCGGTGGTACCGTATGTTGGGCCATGATTATAGAATGAATACATGCGACCATTTCAGCCATGGTCTTCAGCTTATCTTCTAGTACAGCTATTCGTTGTTCTTAATTTGCCGAACTAGAAGTATCTGGATCTTCAGTGAGAACATAAGCTGTCACTTCTCTAGGTACAGTAGAAGACACCGTCTGTTCAGAACTTTTGCTATATGCATCATAATCAGAGAAGGAATCATCTCCTGAATAGGAAATAGAGAGATGACCAGAAGGATCTTGGAGAAGATTCCTTTGACCGATTTTATCTCGGCTTTGGGATCTGGTGTGTTGAAATACTCCTTCAGAAGATTCTTGGAGTAAATCTAAGTACCGCTGGCTGGGCCTGCGAGGCTTGCCGTATTTGGAGCACTTTCTACCTCCAGTGTCTCGAGAAGTCATGTTGACGGAAGCATACAACACTTCGTCTTCATCTTCTGACATAGGTTCCGAAGTTGCAAAATTCAGACGATCGAAGACAGATCATTTTATTGTCTGGCAACTACACTTGATGACAACCTTGTGATTATAATAGTATCCAAGTGGCCCAACTGGAGGTGTTGAGATGTTGTCCCATTTTTGCTTGAGGTGCTCTTGGAGATCAGGAACAATGACGGGACGAGAAGAAGTCTGAGGGATATGTTCTTTAACCACATTCGGAACATGGTTCCGGTTCTTCAAATGTTTTATTCCATGAGTATATAGAGAAGTACTCACCTCATTAGCATAGGTGTCAATATTTTTTATCCTGGAAGTTTGTCTCTGATGCAGGTTGATCTTTGGCATTGGCTGCTTGCGTTTCATAGAAGCTGGTCTATTGAGATAAGTCCTTAGATCAGCAAATTCACCCCCCAGGGGTTTCTGTCTGAGACACCAATAATTTTCCCTATTTTGAGCGGGATATCCGGAAAGTTGGGAGATCTTGGAATTCTGCTACCGGAGTAGGCAGAATACCTCTTTGATCAGTACACTTGCCTTTGGCAAGGAAAGAAGAACTCTTGTTTGAGAGAGTTCTTGTACTGATTGGTGCTGAGGCACGTTCAGATTGGTCTTCTACGGTAAAAACCGGAGAAGACTGAGAAAAGACCAAAGAACCTTTTCCCTTATTTTGTGAAGAAGGGTTGGCTAAAGAGCGTTTCCCTCTGTTGTCTTCCAAGTTGTGGAACGAAGAAGTTTAAGAAAATACCAACTGGCCTTTTCCTTTGTTATGCGGAGGAGGAGGAACAGTCAACAGACTACCCCCAGTGGATTGCGCTGGAGCAACAGGGTGCTTGGAAAGAGGAGCAGAGTCTTTCCTCTTGCTATGAGAAGAAGGAAGATTAGCCAAAGGACTATCCCTATTAGACTGCGCTGGAACAGCTTGCGCTAGGGTTGATTGCGCTTGGGGAGCTTTGACAGATGGCCATTTGGTCACAGAAACTGTAGTTTGTGCAGCAGGAGTTCTAGCTTCAGTGGATTGCGCAGGAGGAAAAGAAGTCACCAACTGCGCTAGGGGGAGAGGAGTCTTTCACTTTGCCATAGCAGCATAGGAAGTGGCTTGCACGGTAGCAAGAGGAGCAGTACACTGCGCAGGAGTTCTGGCTTGCGCTTTGGTAGCGCGAGTGGTGTTTTGTGCAGAAGCAGAAGTGGCCAGTGGCGCCTTAGCAGCAGAGACAACAGGTTGCGCAGATGATTGCACAGAGGACTGTACAGAGGATTGCGCAGAGGACTTTGGAGTCCACACTGAACGAACCTTGCTCTTGGCAGAGGTTGCAGTACGACGAGTAGCCCCGGAGTTGATCATCGCCTCGTAGGAAGTCTGGTTGACCTTCACAACCAGCGTCTTCTGCGTCTTTCCGATAGACGCAATATCACATTGAGTTGTCACTTCCTCGTCGGAGGAGAAAGTCGTCCCCAACAGAGTCGCCATTTATTTGCAAAAACAAAAGTTTTTTTTATTTCACAAACTTTGTAAGAAGATTACAATTGAATTCTGGGAAAGTACAACTATAGGAATCCGATCTGAAGACGATCGCTTTATCCCTTGGACGATGTGAACTGTGAAGACGATAGCCTCTGAAGAATGCAGCAACACTTGGGCAAGAACTCCTGATATCTATGATGATCTTGAATGATCTGATGTTGATAATGAAGGACTTGAAACTCTATTTATAGAGTTCTGGAAAATAACTAATTAGTAGTTATTTCTGGATTGTGCAGGCTGGATTTAGCAGGCATTGGACTGCACAAACAGCGAACTGCGCTGGCACTTACTCGATCGTTGCTCAACTGCATTAGACGCGTGGCATTGTTTGATTGAAATGCGCATGGTCGTGTACAGACGGTTGCCACGTGGTGAGCAATTGATGGCATGTAGGCCACGTATAAAATATCAGTTATCTTGATGGATTGTGCTGATTGAACTGCGCTAGCTTCAGACTGCGCTGGGATCGAACTGCGCTGAAAAGGATCTGGCAGACTGCGCTTCGGTTGGGCTGGCAGATTGCGCTGGCTGTACAGCTGTCCTAAAATACGGCACGACTGGAGAAACGAACAGACTCCTCGCTTTTTCGGACTGTCATTGTCAGAAAATCTAATTTTGTGTCAGGTAATGATGACGTTGCCACGTCAGCATTGCACGCTTGGATATTAGCACGGTTCGGCCTCGCGCAGTTGATTTGTTGCGTAGTCTGTCTCCTGCGTAGTTCATTTGAAGGGTGCTCCATTTGATTTTCATTACTTTTTTGATGGGTGCAGCTTGATTTTTAGGACCTACACGCCTCTGTCAGCATCAGCCATGTGGCATTCCCATACCCAGGTGCATCCTACGTATGCGTGCAGAGGCAGCTCAGCCTGCTGCCTATTAATAGAAGGATCATTCCTTCATCCACATACACAGACATAGATATATATACGAAGATATATCCCCAGATCATATCCAGAGAGTAGGAGAGACACTTCGCTTCTTCTTTCCCTCAAAACGCTCCGGCATCCAGAGCAACCCAGACCTTCAGAGAATTCAAGATCGTCGTCAGATCGTCAACGGAGTCAATGCATTACCACTCGCTCCATCAACACAGTTCCCAGATAAAAACAAAAGTGTACTCAAAGGACTACATCTAAGACCTATATTGTATATTATTCTGTTTGTAATCGAAATACAAAAGTTGTAATCAAAAACCTTTTGTGTCCCTCCTTTTTCGATGGCGAACAAGCTGGCAACTCTGCTGGAGACGACCTTCTCCTCCAACTAGAAGGTTGTGTTACAATCTGACGACATCAATCTGGGATCCTCCCATAAAATACTTATGGTGTGTCACGACCCGCACCCTAGAGTAAGGGTACGAGACGTTGGTACGTCCAGCCAACGCCGCAGTGTCGGCGGTAGAACGCTGTCCTAGGTCACAACATCTAATCAATACAAAGCTTAAACAGTTTATACTCCCCGAGTTGGGGTGTCATAGCAGAAAGTAACTCAATCACAACTAAGGTAGATGAAAAGATAGCAGATAGATAGATAAGAGAAACTACAAAATGAAAGGAACAACCCAAGTACATCAGAAAGTCTAAGTGTCTAAGATAATACAAATCCCAGATCCCAAGTATCAATAAGTACAATCATCCATGAAATACTGAAATAAAAGCATCCTAGTCTAAGGGTGTGTCATCCACAACTAGTGGGACCTGCTGCTGGTCCCGATCCAAGCACTCATCTAAAGTAGCACCGTAATAGGTAGGACAGCCAGTCTCGTCCTCATCCTCTGTAATATTTCAACAGGTCTAGTCAGGACGGAGCGAGTACAAAATATCTCAACAAGTCATAGCAAAAAAGGAAATATAATCATGCTAGAGAATAAAATACAGGAAACTGAAGAATAGCATAATGTAAGAGAGAGAGACTGTAAGTAAATATCTATGATATATATAAAGAGAGACAGTGCTAGTGATTCAGAGTACTGCATAAACATGTGAATGGCTAAGGACTGATTCATGATTACACTACAGGGAATTGATTCATGATTACACTACTTGGATTTATTTACATGTTCATTTATACTCCCCCATCCCCAATCAATACACAAGGATCCATTCAAGTTACGTTAAGATTCATGATTATACTACGTTGCCCAAAAAGGGTGATTCATGAATTGATTCGTAAAGGCTCGGTGATCATGAGGGTACATGAGTCACTAGCTGATTTCCGAAGATTCATGATAACAGAAGCATGAGATACGTGATGTAAGTGAAACACACATAAGACAAAAGTATCTGATGCTCCCGAGAAGGATAACATCTCATAAAGGGATCCATATAGTACCAATCCGTGTTCCAACGTGTCAGCATCAAGTAAGATAGTCTAAAGCAGGAAATATAATCCTAAACATGGTATAAAATGATCAGAGAATGTACTCGCCTGGTATCTGAGTGTCCAACTGAAAAGTACTGTCCGAGGAGTGGTGTCTGGCTCCTATTCAGAACAACACAAGTCACAACAAGTCCAGAATGGTAAAATGAAGCACTACTATGCATTCTACATGAATCTAAGTTAATCTAGGCCAAAGTCAACTCTTGGTCAACTCTGGTCAACCCTAGAAGTCAAACTAGGTCAACTATGGTCAAACTAGGTCAAACAAGTCCACACTAGGTCAAACTAGTCTACACAAGCCTAATATAGACTTACTAGCTAAGCAAACACAACCATAGGCCATAGGCTAATAGACTAGGCCATGGGCCAATAGGCAAAACCATATTCAGTTCTATCTCTAAACAACACATATGTAAACATACCATACAAGCTAATATAGGGTACTTAATATATATATATAGGCTCATAATCATCTATTAGGTACATACATACTATGACAATATATATATATATATATATATATATTTTTTTTTTTTTATATATATATATATATATATATATATATATATATATATATATATATATTTTTTTTTTTTTTTTTAATATATATATATATATATATATATAAAATATATATATATATATATATATATATATATATATATATATATATATATATATATATATATATATATATATATATATATATATATATTGATACACACACATGTGTTATATGATAACCATAACATTTAAACCTATAGGCTATATGTGTATTCTATACTCCCATATATGTTAATACATAAGAGTATATACAAAGCATAGAGAGGGGGCACTCAAGTGCTCATGTGCACCTGTGTATGTGTGTGAGAGCATGTGTGTGCAACTTGTGTGTGTGAGTGACTTGTGTGGGTGTATGACAGTGGAGTGAGGCAAAACAGTAAGGAAGAGAACATGTGTGTGTGTGTGGATTGTTACAAAGTGACAAACCTCGACGTAGCTCGGGGTAGCCAATACGAGGCCTCGGAAGAAGAGGCCCTTCCAGAGGAAAGTGAAGTCGAGAGTCAGGCTTCAACCGATCAATCCACTTCCATCCATGTCATGACAGCTTACATGGAAGGGATGGTGATGAAGGAGAATCAGAAACTCCAGCTCCGGACATCGTACAACGCATAGATACTTTGGAAGGGGGCCTCAAAACCCTCTCTGCCTCTATGAAAACCTTGACTCAAGCAGTGTTCGAGATTCAGAACACTCTAGCAAGGGCACCTGTCTTCACCAGTCCTGATCCGGGGGCCAATGGGGAATCAAGTATAACCCTTCAACGGATATCTTCGGGTGCAGATCATCACACCGCACCTCGAACATCGGCTCCTTCCAATATCCAACATCAGGCTCTACTACCTTCACCTGCTCCTAGCTCTACATAAGATCTGGTCGAGATGATTAGAGACCTGCGTGAACGCTTGGAGGCTCGAAATAGGCAGGAGGAGCGGCATAAGATAGGAATCCCGCAACCTTACCCCCTTAAATGGAATAAGGTGGTCTATCCTCTCAAGTATAAACCATAAACACTGACGCCATACGACGGAGAGGATTCTCCTCGCTGGTACCTGACATACTTCCAGTCTCAGACGGGGCATCTCCCGAAGGAAGTGTAAAACCCCTAATTTTTCACTGCAATTTTGAAATTTTATTTTCAGTATTGATTTTTTTGTATTTATACGACGAGTGCGAGTACGAGTACGTACATACGTGACATTTATTCATTTAAAAGTTTATTTTATGTTTCGTAAATATAGTAAATAGTTTGATTTTGAAATATATAAAAAGTAAATAATTTGTGTATTGATATTTTCTTACAAAAATTTAGTCAAATGTTTTATTACTATAAAAATGATTTATACAAGTAATAATTTAGAGAAATAATACATTTATTCTATTTTACATGCAAGGTGCATGGAAATTATTTCCATGCATATTTTGAGTTTCAAAAACTAATTGATATTATTTTTTTATTTTGTTTGCAAAGGTATTGTAAGTTATTCTCTATTAATATTTAAATATATAAATTTTCAAAATTTATTTATTATTATAAATTTTAGTGTTCATAAAAATATATTTTTAAAATTTGTTGATTGGTGTTTAAATTAATTATAAATACAAATGTATTTTATGGATCCTATTTTTAATGAAAAGATGGATTTACTTAGATTTAATTTGATCCGAATTTGGATTGAATTTACTTTAAATCTATTTAAATTAATATATAATTTATCTAATGGTAGATTTAAAATCATAGTCTCTATCCTAATGGGATTCCTACCTCCTATAAAAGGAGAGGTACTTGGCCTCTTTTTCCATAAATTACCTCAACCCAAAACTTGTGCATCGTGTCTGTGTTCCTTCCCCTCCATTAATTATTTTTTCTTTCACGTGTACATTTTCTCTCACGTCCGACAATTCTGGACGTTCCTCTAGGCCGTGTGGGACATTCTCCGACACGACGCAACTTCTAACCCTAAAACCTAAACCCGATTCTTACGGCCTCCACCTGCCATGACCCCGACCATCCCTGTCATCCCTTTGGTTAGGCCATCCCGTCGAAGCCACAGAATCCACCATAGCCAGCAAGGCTGCGTCACCCCACTCACCACCGAATCCTTGACTACCTCCTCACGTCGTCACCACAACTCATCGCCCTGATCCTCCCTGCACCACCGCCACCTCTGGCCACAACACCAACACTCTTCTTCCCGTCCTCCTCTCGAACACCACCATGCTGGGCCAACCCCCTCCCACGACCATGGTCAGCATCACGATCGGAGCCACGAATCGCGTGGACGAGTACGACCCCATCACAGCCTTGCCACCACCCCCAAGACCGGACAGCACCACCAAAAACTCCCAAACCACCATAAAATCAAAATACACCCACCATTGCTTACCTCCGTCGTGGCCGAGCCCTTTCGACCCCTCACCGCCACTCCACCGTACCGACCGGGCTCCGACCCTCTTACCGAGGCATCTGCCGACGTCCTCTGTAGTCGAGCGCCCCGGCGCTCTCCGTCATGAGCCGCCTCTACCGCCAGTCACGCCACCGCCACCGCGACAGCCGCCGCGGCCAAACCCTCGCGTCCGTCGCAGCGAGTACCGCCGCCCCCCTTGATTTCCCTCACTCTACCTAAACCCTCCTCCTCCGCAGCTCCGCCGCTCCGCTTTCTCCGCCCGCGTCCACCGAGAACCCTCCGATCCACCGGCCATGCCTCCCCCGATACCAACTGCCACCGTACCTCTCCGCACCCTCCGCCCATCCTCCTTTCTTCTTCCCCCTGAAGAGCCCTTTTTCGACCCCCAGATGCCCGCCTCCACCTTCTCTCTTCCGCTCTTCCACTCTCCCTCTCAAGCCCACCTCTCTCACCACTCGCCCGCGACGGCCCTAGCCCTTCTTTTCGTCGGAGCCACCGAAAACTCTGACTCCCTCTCTTCCTTCCCCTTTCTTTCCCCTCTTTCCACTCCCCTCTCCGCTGGAGCAGCGCCACCGGCGTTTCCCTCCGTCTTCTTCCTTCCGCTTCTTTCCCTTTTTCCCCTCTCTTCTCCCTTCATACTCTCTCTCCCTTTCTAAACATTTCGTAAAGAGAGCAGTATAAATGGGCTGGGTTACAAAATTTTGAGTTGGGTTAGCTTATTACACGTTAATTTCCTTAGGAATTTCCAGGAGGTCGGTCTAAATGGTTTAATATGTTTTACTGAAGTACAGTATATAATGTATACATTTTTGAGTATTATATTGTTAGTTATTTTTATCTTATTATTATGTATATACTGCATTAAATATTTCTCAGGATTATTTACGTAGAATATTATTTTGGGCTTGAGGGGCTTAAATAAATATTTATATAGTAGTTATGACATCAAAAGTTGGGTTCAACTATTATTGGCTTTGGGCTTTAAGCCCAACAGTTTTTAAAATATATATAAATAGATATAAATAAAAAGAATTTTTTTACGAAAAATATATTTTTATTAGCATAAAATTTTAAACTAAATGCTTCTCCTAAAAAGTTTCTAAATAGGTTTTATACCAATTACAGTTTGAGCAACACTAGATTTAGCTTAAATTTTTTTTGGTGTATTTTAAAGTATTTACCTAAAAATATTTGGATAAATAAAAATGTAGTTGACAAAATTTTGATATATTTTCAAATTGTTACTAAAATTATTTTAACTAATAATTATAGTTTTCAAGGATTATAAATAGTTTCTAAAATCGTATATACCTTATTTTATCTGATTTCTTTTATTAACCTCCTATCCGTGACTAAGCCCGTTATTCATAATCCCTCACCAAATTCTACGCGTCCCCTAGCATCCCTAGCTAATTCGTCCATCCTGGACCCAACGGAACAGTCTGTGTCACCATCGGATGCCGCCTTGCGTAGTTGTATCATCGAAGCCATATGTTGTGCCACCATGAGCATTGCATCACACCAGGATCCTACCAGGCAAGTATACCTTGCTAATTAACTGTCAAAGTATTTATTTTCTGCATTATTTATTTTGTTTCATGTTGTTAGTTTTCTTTGTTATAAACTGTGCGTCCAAGCCATACTTGAGTGCAAACGACTTTATTAGTCATTACTTTACTATATGCATGATAACTTAGTTTTAGCGGACCATCTTCTTATTGGGGGATATTCTTATATCTCCTTGGGCCATGACACTCACACTACACGGTTTGAGATATTTTGCTAGGGGCACGACTTATGGACTGGCCATCTCTAAAGTCGTGTGATGGTAGATGATCGTAACTGCTATGACTAGGGTTTTAGAGACAAGCAGTTACAAAACTGGACGATCCATGTACATGACTTGGTCAGTGTGGGAAATATTTGAGGAGGACAGTCGCTAGTGCGTATGGAAATCCAAACAGGTAAACCACAGTCTCCGGATGGAACTGTGGCAATTTATTTGCAGATACCCTCTGACGTTTTGGACGTTACGGCCGGATATAGATGACTGGATGCCAGTTACGTACACATAGCCTAAAATTCTACCCATGCGTATGAAAGTTGTCCTCTAAATTGCATATTAGGCGGTTAGAATCTCCTTGTATATTTGTGTCTAGAATAGTCTTTTATAAATTATTATTCTGACAGTTCATATTAGCATGTTCTTCCTGTATCTTGCTATGTCCGTCTGAGGACCTGGTTATTCTCCAGGTGTGTACTTTCATGATTCACTGCAGGTGTTCTAGCCATGGCCGTGATTCCCTTCATTCCTTCGAAGATGATTGCGCGTGGTTCGTTTTACCATTTTATTGATCGATTCTTGTACATTTCTTTCATTAAGATAGTTGGTAGTGGACTTTGTCTCCGCCCAACGAATGTATTATAAATATTCAAGTTAATTTTTATATTATTATTCTTTTCATTGTGGATGAGATTTAGTTTGTCTTGGATTACTGCATTTTACAGCTTATGTATACATACAAGGCCCCTGTACTTCGTATGTATACAACTGGCATGTCTACGTTCCTAGTCCTACGTATATTGGGACTGGGGCGTTACATGTTTTTGTGGTGGCCCATACAGGTCAAGTTAAATTATTTGGTTACTTTACCGTACCAAGCAAGCCTGTGAATGGGATTAGAGTCTAGGATCTCATCCACATAATTGACCTCCTCGATTCTACTTTGACTCTCTTGATTTGCATCTTGCTTGATCCCCTCTACCGTTAATTCTTATCCTTCATTCGTGCTTGATGTTGGTTAGAAAGGTAATCCATACTAGGTAAACTTGTCCCATTGTCCCATCACCCTACTAGTTTAACTCTTGTAAGTTGGGTAGATACCTCACGACCTAACCTTTCTTTTTCCTTGTGACCCATATTAACATGATTACTTAGACTATAGCCTTGACAGGACCCTAACTTATCTAGCCCACCATGCCTTAGACAAAAGGCAGTAGGATGAATGTATAGGAACAATCACATGACAAGACTTAGATTCTTAAGGAGTTGAACTAATTCTACCTTCTTTCACTCTTACGCTCTCGTGCCTATATTTTTACCATCATGACAAATGCTGCTAAATAGCCTAATTTTTACAAGCTTACTTTCTTTATCAAGCTTGTTCAAGGACATATATTTTATTGGGGGTCCCCACTAACATATTGTCTACTCAGAACCGGTACAAGATGGTCTGATCAACCTAATGCACTTTGGTTCGCTTTTATCTATCGTTATACATGGATGGAGACATAGTTAAACTTGTCCTATAGAGTCCCATTCGCGATAGCCTTTGCAATTCTTTTGAATTACTCATTCGCCTTTGAACCACATATTGGTATTCGAAAACAACTTCTTTGGACTCATATTGGTTTTCGTCTTTCACCTATTTAGACGAATACTCGTACTTGATAGATAGACCCAAAGTATCACCTCTAGTTGTCCCATCATCTATTGCCAAGCTAGTTAGCCATCGACCAAGCCACGTGATGATAATCACGTCTTAAGTTATTCGCCCTCAAACTATTACCTTGACCATCTAATCGTTTGGAACTTAGGAATGACTAGAAATGTTTTCTTAGTCGTACCCCTAAACCTAGATGACTATCTTTTCCAAGGGACCATGTGCCCTTGTTCTCAAATTATCTTACCTTCATTTCCAAAACTCTTGATCTTTTACTTACGTTAGTTAGCGACCTCACCCATAACCATATCCATGATTATTTCGGCATTATTTGAAATTACGATTTTCTAATGAATGTTGCATTGAACGTCGTCTCGTTGCCTCGCCTGATGATAGGATCGTGTTCCGTATCGATATACCCTTGTACCTACTTTTCCCTCCCCCCTACTTATTCTTAATTTCGAGGAAGAAATTCTTGTAAGTTGGTTAGGATGTAAAACCCCTAAATTTTTACTGCAATTTTGAAATTTTATTTTCAGTATTAATTTTTTTGTATTTATACGACGAGTGCGAGTACGTATATACGTGACATTTATTCATTTAAAAAGTTTACTTTATGTTTCGTAAATATAGTAAATTGTTTGATTTCGAAATATATAAAGAGCAAATAATTTGTATATAGATATTTTCTTACAAAAATTTAGTCAAATGTTTTATTACTATAAAAATGATTTATACAAGTAATAATTTAGAGAAATAATACTTTTATTCCATTTTACATGCAAGGTGCATGGAAATTATTTCCATACATATTTTGAGTTTCAAAAACTAATTGATATTATTTTTTATTTTATTTCCAAAGGTATTGTAAGTTATTCTCTATTAATATTTAAATATATAAATTTTTGAAATTTATTTATTATTATAAATTTTAGTGTTCATAAAAATATATTTTTAAAATTTGTTGATTGGTGTTTAAATTAATTATAAATACAAATGTATTTTGTGGATCCTATTTTTAATGAAAAGATGGATTTACTTATATTTAATTTGATTCGAATTTGGATTGAATTCACTTTAAATCTATTTAAATTAATATATAATTTATCTAATGGTAGATTTAAAATCATAGTCTCTATCCTAATGGGATTCCCACCTCCTATAAAAGGAGAGGTACTTGCCCTCTTTTTCCATAAATTGCTACAACCCAAAACTTGTGCATCGTGTCTGTGTCCCTTCCCCTCCATTAATTATTTTTCCTTCCACATGTACAATTTCTCTCACGTCCGATAATTTTGGATGTTCCTCTAGGCCGTGTGGGACATTCCCCGACACGACGCAACTACTAACCCTAAAACCTAAAACCAATTCTTACGGCCTCCACCTGCCATGACCCCGACCATCCCTGTCATCCCTTTGGTCAGGCCATCCCGTCGAAGCCACAGAATCTACCATGGCCAGCAAAGCTGCGTCACCCCACTCACCACCGAATCCCCAACCACCTCCTCACGTCGTCACCACAACTAATCGCCTTGCTCCTTCCCGCACCACCGCCACCTCTAGCCACAACACCAACACTCTTCTTTCCGTCCTCCTCTCGAACACCACAATGGTGGGCCAACCCCCTCCCATGACCATGGTCAGCATCGCGGTCGGAGCCACGAATCGCGTGGACGAGTACGACCCCATAACAGCCTTGCCACCACCCCCAAGACCAGATACCACCACCAAAAAACTCCCAAACCACCACAAAATAAAAATACACCCAGCATCGCTTACCTCCGTCGTGGCCGAGCCCTTTCGAGCCCTCACCACCACTCCACCGCGCCGACCGAACTTTGACCCTCTTACCGAGGTATCTGCCAACGTCCTCTGTAGTCGAGCGCCCCGTCGCTCACCGTCATGAGCCGCCTCTACCGCCAGTCACGCCACCTTCACCGCGACAACCGCGGCGGCCAAACCCTCGCGTCCGCCGCAGCCAGCACCGCCGCCCCCTTGATTTCTCCTCACTCTACCTAAACGCTCCTCCCCCGCAGCTCCGCCGCTCCGCTTTCTCCGTCCGCGTCCACCGAGAACCCTCCGATCCACCGGCCGTGCCTCCCCCGATACCAACTGCCACCGCACCTCTCCGTACCCCTCCGCCCATCCTCCTTTCTTCTTCCCCCCGACGAGCCCTTTTCCGACCCCCAGACGCCCGCCTCCACCTTCTCTCTCCCGCTCTTCCACTCTCCCTCTCAAGCCCACCTCTCTCACCACTCGCCCGCGGCGGCCCTAGCCCTTCTCTCCGTCGGAGCCACCGAAAACCCCAACTCCCTCTCTTCCTTCCCCTTCCTTTCCCCTCTTTCCACTCCCCTCTCCGCCGGAGCAGCGCCACCGGCGTTTCCTTCCGTCTTCCTCCTTCCGCTTCTTTCCCTTTTTCCCCTCTCTTCTCCCTTCATACTCTCTCTCTCCCTTTCTAAACATTTCGTGAAGAGAGCAGTATAAATGGGCTGGGTTACAAAATTTTGAGTTGGGTTAGCTTATTACACGTTAATTTCCTTAGGAATTTCCAGGAGGTCGGTCTAAATGGTTTAATATGTTTTACTGAAGTACAGTATATAATGTATACATTTTTGACTATTATATTGTTAGTTATTTTTATCTTATTATTATGTATATACTGCATTAAATATTTCTCAGGATTATTTACGTAGAATATTATTTTGGGCTTGAGGGGCTTAAATAAATATTTATATAGTTTTTGTGACATCAAAAGTTGGGTTCAACTGTTATTGGGTTTGGGATTTAAGCCCAATGGTTTTTAAAATATATATAAATAGATATAAATAAAAAGAATTTTTTTTACGATAAATATATTTTTATTAGCATAAAATTTTAAACTAAATGCTTCTCCTAAAAAGTTTCTAAATAGGTTTTATACCAATTACAGTTTGAGAAAAACTAGATTTAGCTTAAAAATTTTTTTTGGTGTATTTCAAAGTGTTTACCTAAAAATATTTGGATAAATAAAAATGTAGTTGACAAAATTTTGATATATTTTCAAATAGTTACTCAAATTATTTTAACTAATAATTACAGTTTTCAAGGATTATAAATAGTTTCTTAAATCATATATACCTTATTTTATCCGATTTCTTTTATTAACCTCCTATCCGTGACTAAGCCCGTTATTCATAATCCCTCGCCAAATTCTACGTGTCCCCTAGCGTCCCTAGCTAATTCGTCCATCCTGGACCCAACGGAACAGTCCGTGTCACCATCGGATGCCATCTTGCGTAGTTGTATCACCGAAGCCATATGTTGTGCCACCATGAGCATTGCATCACACCAGGATCCTACCAGGCAAGTATACCTTGCTAATTAATTGTCAAAGTATTTATTTTCCGCATTATTTATTTTGTTTCATATTGTTAGTTTTCTTTGTTATAAACTGTGCGTCCAAGCCATACTTGGGTGCAAGCGACTTTATTAGTCGTTATTTTACTATATGCATGATAACTTAGTTTTAGTGGACCATCTTCTTGTTGGGGGATATTCTTATAATTTCTTGGGCCATGACACTCAGACTACACGGTTTGAGACATTTTGCTAGGGGTATAAATTATGGACTGGATATCTCTAAAGTCGTGTGACGGTAGATGATCGTAACTGCTATGACTAGGGTTTTAGAGACTCAAGCAGTTACAAAACTGGACGAGCCATGGACATGACTTGGCCAGTATGGGAAATATTGGAGAAGGACAGTCGCTAGTACATATGGGAATCCAAACAGGTAAACCACAGTCTCCGGATGGAACTATGTTGATTTATTTGCAGATACCTTCTGACGTTTTGGTCGTTACGGCCGGATACAGATAACTGGATGCCAGTTACGTACACATAGCCTAAAATCCTACCTATGCGCATGAAAGTTGTCCTCTAAATTGCACATTAGGCGGTTAGAATCTCCTTGCATATTTGTGTCTAGAATAGTCTTTTATATATTATTATTCTGACAGTTCATATTAGCATGTTCTTTCTGTATCTTGCTACGTCCGTCTGAGGACCTGGTTATTCCCCGGGTGTGTGCTTTCATGATTCACTGCAGGTGTTCTAGCCATCGCCGTGATTCTCTTCATTCCTTCGAAGACGATTGCGCTTGGTTCGTCTTGCCATTTTATTGATCGATTCATGTACATTTCTTTCATTGAGATAGTTGGTAGTGGACTTTTTCTCCGCCCAACGAATGTATTATAAATATTTAAGTTGATTTTTATATTATTATTATTCTCATTGTGGATGAGATTTAGTTTGTCTTGGATTAATGCATTTTACAGCTTATGTATACATACAAGGCCCCTGTACTTCGTATATGTACAGCTGGCATGTCTACGTTCCTAGTCCTACGTATATTGGGACTGGAGCGTTACAGAAAGACGCCCTACTCACAAGCCTGTTTGTTGGGGCATTAAAAGGAGTCACCTACGATTGGTACTGTAGTCTTCCTGAAAACTCCATATCATCCTTCGATGACTTGACACGTCTCTTCCTTGATCGGTTCCACGACGGTGGAAAAGACATGACCATGTCGCCTCTCATAGAAGTCCGTCAGACGGAGAAGAAAACTGTTCGAACCTTCATCGAGCATTTCCGATAAGCATGCCTAAGGTTACCTCCGGGTATGCCAGAATATGCACACATTGACTCCTGCAGCATGAACATGATCCCTGCGATCAAACTCTGGCTCAACTCGCTCTGCCTCCCGATTGGAGTTCATTGATTATCAAAGCCGAGGCTGCTGAAAAGAAGGTACGTAATGCTCACCTTCTAGGGTTAACTTCCCCATCTTTGACGACAAAGCGAAGCGGCCTGCTACCAACAACATTAGGCATGAGGCAAAAGGGAAGAAGGCATTGACTGTCAATGCTTCAAAAAGTATGCAGGGCCCCGCTCAGAAGCCTCCACCTGCACTAAGACCGAAGATGGTCTGCTCCTTCAATGATGAGGATACCTTACAACTCTTCGAGATGCTGAAGCAGAGCGACAATATCAAGTTGCCTGATCTAAAGTGTCCTGATGAGGAAGACTGAGTCGACGACTGGAGGTACTGTCACTACCATCGGTTCGTAGGACATCCAACTCAAGACTGTTATATCCTCAAAGACTACATACAACGCATGATCAATACGAATGTCATCTCAGTCGATTACGAGGAGAAGACAGTCTCGGCTAACATGGTGTCGCTCCAGTATGGGGAGAGATCATGTGGACTGATTCCACTCACCATACCTCGGTGAGTGGACTGATTGCACACACCAAACCTCGGGGAGAGATCATATGGGTTCATCCAGATTTTACGCCGGAACTTACGCAGCCGGGGGTACGTTCTACCTCCAAGGCCAAAGACAAGAAGATCAAGTCTTACCAAATGGTGACTACCTTCCATGAGGAGCCACTTACTGTACAAACTCATTCACAGCAGAACACTCAACCAGCGGAGGCCCCTGTCGAAGTGGCACCTCCCGTCACCTCCTCAGCTGCTCTAGGGGAGGGTCCTTTCTAACCTCCAGCAGCTGAAAAACGGAAGCAGAAAGAGGCTCGCTTCGACAGGCCTCTACAAAGAGACAACGCTTCGGGGTTAACCAAACCCAACAACTTTGACATACTGGCACAACTTGCCAGTACCCCAGCTCGGCTGTCCCTGTTCGAACTCCTCCGTCCATCCAAAGACACTCGGGAGGCTCTCTACGAAGCCCTGAAGACGCTGAATCTTTTATCAGTCAGGTCAAGCAGCCTGAAGATGATCCAACAACATGTCCATACTGCCATAGTATGGGGGAAATCATCTCCAAAATCACATTCACTCAACAAGACATGCTGCTCAAGAACAACAGGCACAACAGACCGCTGTATTAAACAGGATATGTTGGGGCCATCAAGGTGGATCGAATACAGATCGACCTTGGTTTTCTCGCAACATCATCCTTCGAACTCTGCTCCAGACACTAGAGATCCCGATGCATCGTCTGACGGCATCCCATACTACAATCAGTGGCTTTAATGCCAGCAAAAGTGAGCTGCTGGGGGAGATTCGGCTCAAATGTCATATCGGTGATCTCCACACCGAGGTGACTTGTTATGTTATATATGCGGACGTCAACTATAACATTCTATTAGGGCGCCTATGGCTACATGAGTACATGGTGGTGCCATCCACTCTCCATCAATGTATGAAGTACGTCTCCACCAACGACATCGTCCGAATGGAGTTCGCAGATGTCGATCCCTTCAGAGGGATTAAAGCCTTCTTCACTGACGTAGACCTATACAAGTCAATTCATCTCGAAGATGAAGCCAATGATGCCGACGATGAAGCTGAAGCTGATTTGGAAGCAGAAATGATAATCGAGGCTCCCCTGAAAGTGCGACTCAAAGGGAAGCCACCTTAAACACCGCCTCCTATGGTGGCTAAACTTTGTGGAAAGGCACCAGCTTCCTTGGATGGAGCATCCACTGAAACCCCTTGATGGTACGATTTAAGGGGAAACCTCCTCAAGTGGTGGCTCCCCTCGTAGCCAAACTACGAGGAAAGGCACCAACCGCTGGGACAACAACTGAGGTACCCCTCAAGTTGTGGCTTAAAGGTAGACCTCCTCAGTCGTCGGCACCTCTCACCGCCAGGACACAGAAGAAGGTCCTAGCGTCTTTCTCAGCACAGTCCCAAGAGCCAGCACGGGTCAAGCTCCCGATGGACTCTTCTAAACTTCCCAAAACTACTCCAGTGCTCATTGACGAAGAGCTGGAGGAGTACATATCCACCAATGTGGATGCACCGTCCCTTGATGACATAATCCCTCGGGACAAGATCCCATATTTTATCAATAAAAGGATGTCTTTCAATTATTATAGTCTTCCACACCAGAATATAATATATACTTTAGATAATGTGCAGTCGTTGTAAACACAAATAACAACTTTTAATCATGTAAATCGAGTCATTCAGTACCAAGGAGTCTGTTACATAGTCCCACCTCGGAACCAGGACGAGAAGCCTACCATCTTCGACAAAGTCGAGCGTTATCAAGACCTTCTACCGGCAGAGCCAGAACTCGACATCGACAGAATGCAAATTTACTGGTATAATGATCGAGCCAAATATCTCATCCAAAAGATGGGTTACAACCTAAAGAGCGGCCAGGATCTGAACTATGGCAAAGGTCGACGTCTTCCCCTACGACTTCCCATACCAAAAGGGAAGTCGCATGACTATTATCACCGTACTCGACGGGGGGTGGGCTACGTCACGCCTCCGACAACCCCGGAGGGTTCAGAAGCATAGCATGTCACACATTCTCACTCGTCTAAAGCTTCTACTTGGGACTCTGACACTAGCATCGGCCCAATCTTCAGGAAAGTGCTGTCATCCAACATGACATCCGTACATCCTTCAGAAGATGAAGATGATGACCAGGCAATAGCGTTCTTCTAAGAAGAACCCTGGGCTCAATGCCTAGGTGCGTAATGGGAATCTCGCTTTGAACTATGGGAACCCCCTCTTGAAGACGAAATCGAACAAATCGACCTCGGGGATGGATCTTCCTCCAAACCTATCTTCATCCGCAAGAGCTTAGTAGGAAAAGACTGAGAATCTTTGGTCCAACTGGTCAAAGAATACATCGACATCTTCACCTGGAGCTACGAAGACATATCGAAACTCGACCCATAAGTCACCATGCACAAGCTTAATATCTTACCCGACGCTAAGCCCGTTAAGCAGCAACAGCGACGCTTCCATCCCAACATCATGGATGCTATCGACAAAGAAGTAGATAAGCTCCTAGACAATGGGTTTATTCACGAAGAGCAACATTCAGACTGGATGGCTAATATCGTTTCTGCTACTAAAAAGAACGAGAAGATACGGGTCTGCATCGACTTTGGAAACCTCAATTTTGCTTGCCCGAAGGATGAATTTTCACTCCAAATCACCGACAAAATAATCGACAACACATGTGGCTTCGAGCACATGTCCTTCATGGACGGGTACTCGGGTACAACCAGATCAAGGTGTTCCCAAATGACGAAAGATACACGTCGTTCAGGACTCCGAAGGGGGTTTACTGCTACATAATAATGCACATTGGCTTGAAGAATGCAGGTGCCACATACCAACGAACAATGAGCACCATCTTCCGTCAGCATCTCTACAAAATAGTCGAGTGCTACGTTGACGGTATCGCCGTTAAAAGCCATCTTCAGAGTGATCACCTACAAGACCCAAAGACAGTCTTCGATCTCATGCGGGCGTATGAGCTTAAGATGAACCCTGCTAAATCCTTCCTTGGGATTTCTAGTAGAAAATTCTTGGCTTCATTATTACTGCAAAAGGGCATTCACGCTGATCCCGAGAAGACCAAAGCCATCATTGACATGGATCCTTCGAAGAACCATGGAGAACTTCAAGGCCTACAAGGACATCTTGCATACATCCGAAGGTTTATTACAAACCTTTCCAGGAAATGCCAACCTTTCACCAAGCTCATGAAGAAGGGAGTCTCCTATGTCTGGACGGAAGAATGTCAGAAAGCTTTCGACAACATCAAAGCTTATCTGATAAGTCCCCCAGTTCTGGTGGCACTCGTCGCAGGCAAACCATTCCTGCTCTACGTCCGTACAATGGACCATTCCCTTGGCGCTTTGTTGGCCCAGAAAAATAAAACAGGCCATGAGCAGGCTATCTACTACCTAAGTAGGACAATGGTCCGGGCGAACACCGGTACAATACCATCGAAAAAGAATGTCTAGCTCTGGTGTATGCCATCAAGAAGACTCGCCGTTATGTTTCGGGACAGACAATTCACGTCATCTCCCTAGTCAATCCGTTCATTGTCCTCATGACAAATTCGGGAGCGCTAAACTCCTTGTTAGCTACTTGGGCGATACTATTGACACCATATGACATGGTATTCGTCCCACAAAAGGCTGTCAAGGGCCAAGCACTGGCTGATTTCCTAGCCGTACACCCAATTCCAGAATTGTCCAGATGTAACCCCTCTTTTCAAAATTTTGATAATTTATTTATTTATTTATTTGAATTAAATGGTGATTTTTAGAGTTTTTATAAATAATTATTTAGTTAATTGTTACAGTAGATGATTTTAGCCATGATGGAGTTTTGGAGTACACGATGACTAGAAATCGTGGGACGGATAGTGCCATGGTGTGCTTTGGCTAGTGTATTAGCCCTGGTAGGGAAGGCCGAGCCGTAGTGATGTCCTAACTAGGAAAACTAGGCCAAGTTACGACTTAACCCATATCAAATTTTTATTTACTTATTAATTATATTATTGAGTTTAGGGAAACCGGTTATACCATTTTAGTCCGGAATACACCCGAACTGAGCCCAAGTCCATGTAGGTCATGCGGCACGTCCAATGACATTCGTGTTGATATAAATTGGTATGAGTGTATTGTATTTTGTTTAATGATTTAATGAATATTTTCTAGTATTCGTAAGTAAATATTATAATTATCATTATTTAGTTGATATTCAGTGACAATTGTATTAAGTAGGTCCTTATATATTTTAGGATTATTAGATTGTACAAAATGGTATATACACCATTATGGATTTATTGAATTACTTTATTATTATTATTATTATTGATATTATTATTATTATTATTATTATCAATATAATTGAGGTTATTAATATATAACATTATTTTATTATTGTTGGTTAAATTATTTTGGCAAATAAATGTTATACATATATTCCTATTTATGTAAATAGGCCCTACACTAGGAATAAATAATATTAAAGTTTATTTGATTTTTGGTGAATATTATAAAAGGATATATAGGAATATATAGATAAATAAATATTGTATATTGATCAATATACATATGTATATGGATAAATAAGTATATATATATATATAAATAAATATATGTATATATATATATATCTTTTAACAAAGCAAAAGGGAGAAAAACCTATACTAGTAAACCCCAACAACAGTATTAGTAATTCCCAGGCCAAGCTCCCAATGCCCGACCCGAGAACGTACATATATATGTACGGGGTGATCGGGAAGAGCAAAACCCAAAGTCGAAACCCTAACGCCACCACCTCCTTCCCTGGACGACCCCTCCAGCTCTGGGCGTCCACCCTAGACGTCCCGCCGCCGAGGAGCGCCGCCTGGGCCGGCAGACCGCGCGCGCATCAGAGCGCAGCAATAGCAGCTAGGCGAAGCAAGGTACCATTTTCGTCATCGAAATTCTTTCCATATATTCAACGGAATTTGATTCCGTAAAATCTCGTAGAATGCCCATATGACCATCTAGGATCCCTGTCAATTAGTTCTTATGGAACTTATTTAGATTCGTCGAGAAATTGACGCGAACATCAAGGAAAATCTGTTCTAAAATAGAGTAGATAGCAGTATCTCGACCCAACTTGGCAGGCATTTTCTGAACCGAACATTAGGGGATTTCGAAAGCTATTTGAAGGAAGTCCTAGACAACCTATAGGGCTTCGAATTCCTTCTTGTAGAATCGGATTTCGTCGACTGTACGTCGAGAAATCGGACGTCCAAAACGGATAAAAATCTGTTTTAAAATATTAAAAATTTACGAAAACTCTTTGATACGACGTGAGTCCCGCTAATCCGGGCGACGTGGTCGCGAACCAAAAGCATCGAAAGGTGCGTAACGGCTTCATGGACGTGTGGGATTTGACGGAATTCAAATTGATCGCGTGTGCGCGACGAATTTGATGCGTATCCGTTAAAATTTACCGTATCGACCTCTGTGCAAATTTCCCAATTACTTTGTGTATGCTTGTCAGATCGAGACAAAACTTGCGCCAGCAGGAATATATCATTTTTCTGGTCCAGTATGCCAAGTTTGGTCAGATTCTAAGACAGTAGATTGGATCGCCGTTTTACAGGCCCCTCGATCCGATTCAACGGGTGATTTTGTGCACGGCCCGCCGGAATCCAACTCTGGACATACGATTGGGTTTGTATCATCAAAACAAATCCGTAGACATATAGTTTGATGACTTTAGAGACTATTGAATCTTGCACGCTTTTCGGTGCAAAGTGGGTCCAACGGCGGACACCGTTTTGACCCAAAATTACCGTTTTGCTTCTGTGTCCAGAATTGGACTTAAGGATAGGCAATCCTAGCTAATTTGACTATTCTGAGAACATTGGTGATATTTATTTCAGCTTTCGGGGACTGTGGTACGGGTTTTGACTATTGTGGCACACTGAGTGGTTTAGATTATCGGTTTCACCAGCAAAGGACCACAGGCGAGTACAGTTTATTGTTTGTTTTCAGTATTAATCTTTACTATACATCAGTGATTAGTCAATTGATATGTGATTTCAATTTTATGTTGATTTCGTTTATTGTGTGTCGGGAGGGTGAAGTATCAACGATGTGTGATCTGACTTTAGACCGTGTAGACCGTGATTATTATTGCATTTATATCTTGTAGATCGTGTAGACCATGATTATTATTGTATTTATATCTTGTAGATTGTGTAGACAGTGATTATTATTTTCGTAGACAGTGTTTCTTTATTACAGTATTTTGTGTAGACCATGTAACTGTAGACCGTGTAACTGTAGACCGTATAAATATAGATCGTATAACTTTAGACCGTGTAGACCGTGTCACATAATTGTCACGAGACCGATCACATATCAAAGGTACTTCAGTCGGTCAGTTGGTGAGTATTTTATTTTATTTTATTTTCTGTTCTTAGTATTCAATTTTATTCTGTCTTTCTTCATTTTATTTTATGAATTATATGTCTAAAGGCTAACATCTGTGATATAGTCATTTTCATATATTGGAACTGCATTCAGAGAATTGTACTCGTTCCATTCCTAACTGAAAACCAATATTTTTCAGGTTAGCCGTGGATTCACTTAGCGTGGGGGTTACGGGTATATTTGCAGACGAAAAGCCTAGAGACTAGCTAGATAGATGAGTTGTGGTCATTCCATATTTGTACAAGTTTATATTTTTCTGCAAATGTAAAACTTATGATCATTGTAAGTTAAATTAGTTTCTGTGAATGAGCATTGGTTTATTTGTGATTTTGATCTTCATGGCCGTGACAGCCTTCTACCGCCGACACTGCGACGTAGGCTGGCTTGGACACGTCTCGTATCCGTTTTAAAAAAATGGGTGCGGGTCGTGACAAGTTTTTGTGGTGGCCCATGTAGGTCTGTTTTCGCAAATCATGCAAACTCATGATAGTACTTAAGTTAGTCGTACTATTGCGGGTCTGCGACTAGGAAATGCTCATTCAAAAGTTAAGGTTAATTTAATTTAAGAGAATGACTAGGACTAGGAGTCCCTTATTCAAGTTTACCGATGGGTAGTCTAGGCCATGCAACTTAGATGAGGAGTTATTAATTTTGATAGTTTGTCAGATCCTTATAGGTACACTATTACCTCTTGATAGGACGATATAATCCAATATGGATAGATTATTCACTTGGTGTGGCAGAGCTTCCTAGAAGTAATGATCTAACCTAGATGAATTATTCAATTCCTTCTCCTTGCCTCTTTAGATATCATCATCACATCTTAGCCCAAATTGCCTATTTAGTTCCTATTTTTGCCCTAAGAATTATTATTATATAATTTCTGATTATGTTATCCATGTACAGACCTCGAGTTAGTTTTGATTCAAGTTTTTCCTCAAAGGCTTGAATATACATGGAATTGATACTAGCATGTTGTAATCCTTTTGTCTTCAGTTATTTTCTCCCTGTTAAATCTTTTATTTTAAAGGTTACGACTGATATGACAAATACTTACGCTTATTTCCATAGTCACCTTGTTCGAATCTCTAGAAGCTCATAAATTTTTACAGATATAGTTAAGAGAATGTTAGTTAACTCATGATGGCAGGACAGCAGTGCACTGTCGTTATTTATTTGAATTATGGAAACTATGGATTCACTGCAGCCAGCAGCGCACTGGCAAAACACGACCCCTAGAGTTGAAATTAGTTTAAGAAAATATAGGTTATAAAATATTGCTAAAACAATGGCTAGTGGTCCTTTTGACCGTAGTCACCCTTGTGTCAATATAAGGTAGAGTATCGGATAGCATCACATCTGAATCACGAAACCAAGGGTTTACCATAGCCAGAGTATACGGGTGGGGCATAATCCTCGGTAAAATGATTTCAGACGTGATTACAAGTTTAGAATACTGTGGAGGATAGGATAATGCCATATATGTCCTATAAGATCCAAAGCCAATACTAGTGGGAGTTTTGTAAGTCGGGTAGCATGTCTTCCAACCTAGCATTCCATGGTCCTTGTGATCTATTGACAAGGTAATTGACAGACACTAATAGGTTTACCTAGAATATAGAGTTTAGAGGTCATAACCCATTAGTCGACCAAGACTTACGGATAAGAAGATAGTAGGATGACCGTATAAGCAAGAACATCGGGTAAGGTTTTGATTCTCACAAAACTCGAACTACTTGTGACTCCTTCCAAAAAAAATCTCGCGTACTCATATTTTGACTATCTTGACCAATGCTGCTATTACAGCCTAGTTTTGTAAGCTCACTCTGTTCTCGAGCTTGATTCAAGACATATGTTTAGTGGGGACGCCTATTAACATATTGTCTAGTCAGAATCGATGTATTACGGTCTGATCAACCGTAGTACACTCGGTTCGCTCTTTCTTTGATTATCCCACGTGGATTGAGATATCGAGGTATCTAGAATCTCATCCGCGACTGCATTGACAATTCCTCTTGAATTATACATTCGCCTTTGAATCACGTAATTGTATTCAGTGACATCTCCCTTGAACTCTATTAGTTTTGTCTTTCACTGATTTGGAAAGACGGAAGCTCATAATTGGTAGAGAGATACAGAGTATCCCCATGGCTATGATAGTTGTATACACAAGTGTAGCTACCATCGGCCAGCCATGTGACTAGAACCTTGTCTTGAGCTACTCATTTTCTCTCGACCCTCAAACTACTATTGGGACACTCTAGCCATCTGAATTTGAGAATGATTAAGGTTTTACCCTTAGTCAAAATGCCAACCTAGGAGACTATCTATTCTCAAAAAACCAAATATTGTGAGTCTCTAATTATTTGCTTGCCTTAACTAGCAACCCTTGAGCCTTAACCCAACCTTTCCTCGACCAAAGCCCACAGTTAGACATGAGATGAGTGGATAAAGGAAAGGACAATCATTTACCATGATTATGGTAGACACTCATCCCGAGATTGGTTTCCAACAAGTATTTCCCTAGTTATGTAAATTTTACTATTAAGACCTAACTAGTGTTGGAACACCACAGTCACTAGCTTAGCCAATACCATGCTTAAATACCCTGTCATATTATGATCTACCAGTTGTCAACATCAATGTATGATCACTACAGCCCATACCGCTAGAACCCTTGTGACAATAGTCTGGCAGGATTTACACAAATAGAATTTTACGACTCAGTTGTTAGAAATCTTTTTAAATAATGTGGCTTAGAGTTGGTTACCCCGTCGATAACTCTTGTATACTGTGAACGAGTAGATCATTCTATTTTATCGATAATGTGTCATTGCACATGCTCGTTTTCTATTTGTTGAGGAACAATCCTTGACTTGACTATAT
>JANAVB010025196.1:50560321-50655321 GCA_029216955.1 Iris pallida
CAATTTCTAAGGGGATTTGCTACCCTCTTACGAAATTACGTGCCATGATGTGTCATGTCCAGATCCATTGTACTATTCGAGGATGGGGAATTATTAGGGGCTATGTGATCTAAGCTACCCTGTCACTATTCTTGTGCTCGCACCACTCTCCCCTCTCGAAGGGTGTAGCGAGATCATTTTGCCTTGTGCTCGTTATCCAGGTTGGCCGGCATGACTTTCTGTTGAGGTCACCGCAGATTGCCGGGCCAAGTGGATAGCCTGTCCTGTCACTTATCCCAAGCCGATCACAAATCGCTCTAATAATTCAAGTCATATTTTATATTTACTTATCTTATCATATATCCTGTTCTGTTCTAAATTCAATACTTTCTCACCATGCTATGATATTCAGTTACTCACATGTTCTACATGCCTTTACATTGTACCTTGATTGGAGACTAAGTTCTGCTCGGGAGAAGAGTTACAACCCCGGTCCTTGTTTGGTTAAGGGTTGTAACTCAGCTTCCGAACGGTTTTCAAGTCTTCATATATCTTTGTCTTGTAGTTTATTGTACTGTCTCTTATAGAATTTGTCAATTCACATGGAACTGTTGTTAGTGCTTGTACTTGCTTATTTTTTTGACAGGATACCGTTATGATATATTACAGATGATTCTGAGTCGGACTGCTCGACCTATTATGGGCTCGAGTCAGATGGAGTAGCCCAGGACCGTGGCCTTATAGTAGAGCCACTAGATTTTGTACTCCCGGAGTAGTGTAGATTAGCTAGGTTTGACTGGACTGCGATCCAGCTAGCTTTATCAGACTGTAGCTTCTATGTTATATTTTGAGACCCTGTGATGTTGTATTTATCTGGGCTTGTATTGGATACTGGACTTATTTACTATTTCATCTATCACATGTTCTCTTTCTGAGCTATCTACCTTAGTTTTATTCTGTGATTGAGACTGTATTGCTATGTCACCTCCATTCGCAGAGTATATATTGTACAGGTACCTTTATACTGTTAGTCGTAGTATTTACAGACGTTATATACAACATTCTACCGCCGATACTGCGGCGTAGGCTGGACGTACCCACGTGCTCGTGCCCCTCATAAGGGTGCGGGTCGTAACACGTTTTTGTGGTGGCCCATGCAGGTCCTGTGTCACAATTAGTACGATCTCATAATGGTGCTCGACTTAGAGTACTAATTACGAGCCTGCAATTAGGACGTAGGACCTCGGATATGATAGAAGTTTCTCAATCACACTTAGAAAAATTTCCTATCTTTTGATTATCATGATTATTCACCTTGTATTAGATTAACTATCCTTCTTTAATAAATCTACTCATGTGCCATATTGATCTCTTTATTTCAATTCGTCTCCAGGATGACGAAGACGCACCCGCAGGCCACTGGATCGAGTAGCTTGCCCGAGAGATCTGACCAGGCTGAGGAGGAGGTTCACGAGACTGCCCCCAGTGATTCCACTATCCCGGAGACCCCGGCAGTTGCACAGAAAGGTCTACTACCTCCACCCCAGAGGGTTTCGGTCGTCATTCTGGAGATACTACCGCCACCACCTCCGATACCGACGGATACACATCATATGTTCCTTCTCCTTCAGTAGATGATGGAGCCACAGCGGGCCCAGGCAGAGGCGTCGTAGTGCCAGTCGGAGGCGTCACACCGTCAGATTGAGATGCTGAGGCAGAGCATAGAGAACTCGCATCAGCTTGTACTGGCAGCAGTGGAGAGAGTGGCACCGGGTACGGTACAGGACCCTACTGGCCAGCAGTCGTACCAGCAGCAGTCTAAGCCGGAGATAGTACTAGCCTTTAGAAAGATGAGCTCCAGGGACTTCACGGGCACGGAGGACATCCTTTATGCGGACGATTGGCATGGAGCTGGCAGAGCTTCCTAGCGCACTTTGGGTTTCGGTCGCAGCCAACCGATTCTTCGACATCGCGCTGACGTGGTACCATACGGATCCTCGTACGTCGGTGAGAGGACTGACATGGGAGAACTTCCGGAGGCTCTTCAAAGAGAAGTTCTTCCCGGACGTGGCTCTTACAACATTGGAGGGCCAGTTCGTGGGTCTAGTGCAGGGGAACTCGTCGGTGGACGAGTATGCAACTGAGTTCTTCCGCCTTAGCAAGTTCGCTCCCGATATGATCTAGGATGAGGGGCAGAAGGCTCGTAAGTTCCGCAGGGGACTTATTCATGCATTGTGTACCCGTACCTCGGGTCGTCGTGACGCGACGTTCGATCAAATATTGATGGACGCACAGATTGCAGAGGAGGACTTCGGCCTCAAGCCGAAGGGGAGCGAAGATACTATGGGGGCGAGCTCCAGTGCGGGACCGGCCAAGCGCCCCACTTTCAGCATCAGCAGAGGCTATTTCAGTAGCAGCAGCCTCCGTTGCAGATTCAGCAGGCACCAGTGCGTGCCCAGCAGCACCAGGACCAGGGCCAGAGACCGGCTACTCCGTGCGGCTTCTCTGGGAAGCCGGGGCACACTAGGGAGGCTTGCAGGAAGAGGTTGGGCGTCTGTCTCTATTGTTGGGTGCCCGATCACCTGCTGAGGGATTGCCGCTTTCGTGGAGTCCGAGGAGGCCAGGACAGAGTGCAGCCGGCTAGAGGACCAGCAGTTCAGCAGAGAGGTCCTCCACTTCAGACCTAGCAGCAGCGCTTTGTTCAGCACCAGAAGGGAGCACCCACGGGCAGGGTATTCGCTTTGACAGCAGAGGAGGAGGTAGAGCCGGTGGAAGATGTTGTAGCAGGTCATGTTCTCCTTGATTCTTTTCCTACTTTCGCCTTGTTTGATTCTGGGGCGACCCATAGTTTTGTGTCTATTTCTTTTGCTCTGAGACACAATATTGTTGCTCAATATATAGGTAGGACTTGCAAGATTATGACCAGGGGAGGTATTATCCTCGGTATGGATTGGTTGAGCATGCACCATGCTAGAATTGATTGTAGAGGAGGTAGAGTTCTTTTTAGGACGCTAAGAGAGCCAGAGATCGAGTTTGCTCGAGGAGCAGCGGAGCCGGAGGCTGGTTTCTGTGGAGCTTTGTTGGCGGGGTAGGATTTGCCATATACGTTGATAGCTGAGTTCTGGGATGTTTTTCCCGAGGAGTTGCCGGGGATGCCGCCAGACAGGGACATTGAGTTCTCTATAGACTTGGTACCGGGCGCCGATCCCATTTCACAGCATGTCTATAGGGTGAGCAACAGCAAGTTGATAGAGCTGAAGAAGCAAGTCGATGAGCTGCAGGACAAGGGGTTTATCAGATCCAGTTCTTCGTCCTGTGGAGCGCCAGTCCTATTTGTGCCGAAGAAGGACGGTACGTCCCGTATGTGCATTGATTACTGGGCACTCAACAACCTCACTATCATGAATAAGTACCATTTACCGAGGATCGACGACTTGTTCGATCAGCTGAGTGGGGTAAAGGTATTTTCGAAGATAGACTTGAGGTCCGGGTATCACCAGCTGAAGGTGAGGCGGGATGACATTCCCAAGATGGCATTTCAAACTCGGTACGGCCAGTACGAGTTTACAGTGATGCCATTTGGGTTGACCAAGGCTCCCGCGGTGTTTATGAACTTGATGAACAAGGTATTCTATCAGTACCTTGACAAGTTCGTGGTGGTCTTCATAGACGATATCTTGATCTATTCGGAGATGCAGGAGGAGCATGATGAGCACTTGAGAGTTGTGTTAGAGACTCTGAGGAGGAAGCAACTCTACGGGAAGCTTTCGAAGTGTGAGTTCTTATTGGACCAGGTGGAGTTCTTAGGTCATGTTGTGACCGAGCACGGGATTTCAGTGGACCAGAGTAGGATTTCGGTAGTCGAGTATTGGTCTACGCCCAGTTCAGTTGTCGAGGTTCGGAGCTTTCTGGGTTTGGCTGGCTATTACCGGAAGTTCGTCCAGAACTTTTCTTGGATTGCAAAACCGATGACTAGACTCACCAGGAAGGACGTGGAGTTCGTTTGGACTGTTGAGTGTCATGCTGCATTCGATGAGCTGAAGAGGAGGTTGACTTCAGCTCCGATCTTGACTTTGTCATCTGGGTTAGGTGGGTTCTCGATCTTCAGCGATACTTTCGGAAAGGGTTTAGGTTGTGTTCTTCAGCAGCACGGGAAGGTGATTACCTATGCATCCAGGCAGTTGCGTCCTCATAAGAAGAACTATCCTACTCATGATCTGGAGTTGGCCGCGATTATTTTTTTTTTTGAAGTTATGAAAGCATTACCTGTACGGAGAGCGAGTTGAGATCTTCACAGATCACAAGAGCTTGAAGTACGTGTTCACTCAGAAGGAGTTGAATATACGGCAGAGGCGGTGGTTAGAGATGATGAAGGACTTCGATATATCACTACAGTACCATCCGGGGAAGGCCAACATAGTTGCAGATGCCTTAAGCAGGTATCCAGTTGCTATGTTCTTGACGACAGATCATCATTTATTGGCCGACCTGGATAGTTTGGGTATCGAGGTCACCATTCCGGTCGTGGAGATCCAGATGTGGGGTTTGCAGATTCAATCTGAGCTGATGGATAGAGTCAGGTCAGCGCAGTATGATGATGTTGTCCTGAGGAGCATCAGGGAGCAGGTGTGGACGGGCTTGCTTGACGATTTATCTGTAGCCGAAGATGGGTCATTGCGGCACGGTACTAGGCTGTGCGTTCCGCGTGGAGAGCTTCGGAAGGAGGTTATTCAGAAGGCGCATCGCTCTCAGTATTCTATACATCTTGGAGCCAACAAGATGTATAGGGACCTGAGAGAGCACGTGTGGTGGTATGGCATGAAGCACGAGGTAGCTCAGTTTGTATCTCGTTGCCTTATGTGTCAGCAGGTGAAGGCCGAGAGACAGAGACCAGGTGGATTGCTACAGCCGCTACCCATTTCCGAGTGGAAGTGGGAGCACATCACCATGGACTTTGTGTCTGGACTTCCACGATCGCCAGGAGGGAAAGACGCGGTTTGGGTCATCGTTAATAGATTGACCAAATAGGCCCACTTTTTGCCTTTCAAAGTGGGTTTGTCTACGGAGAGGCTGGCAGAGCTGTATGTTCGTCAGATCGTTAAATTGTACGGAGTTCCGGTGAACATAGTTTCAGATTAGGATAGCCGTTTTACTTTCCACTTCTGGAGGAGTTTGCAGGCTAGCTTGGGCACCTCACTCAAGTTTAGTACTGCATATCATCCTCAGACAGACGTGCAGTCGACGAGGACCATCCAGACTTTGGAGGATATGCTTCGCACATGTGTGCTAGATCTCGGGGGTTCTTGGGAGGACCATCTTCACCTGGTAGAGTTTGCTTACAACAACAGCTACCAGGCCAGTATAGAGATGTCACCATTTGAGGCTCTATATGGACGGAGATGCCGTACTCCTTTATCTTGGGACGTACGATATCGGCGAACGGGCGCTTCTTGGGCTGGAGATGGTTGTGGATGCGGCCGAGAAGGTCAGGATGATTAGAGACAGACTTCGGGTGGCTCAGGATAGGCATCAGCATTGGGCCGATAGTCACCGGAGACCGTTAGAGTTCGAGGTTAGTTTCAGTTTTTGTTGTGTTTGTTTGTGATTGTTTGTTAGTTACGTGTTGAGTTTTTATCTTGTGTCTAGGTTGGTGACATGGTATTTCTGAGGATATCCCCGACACGTGGCACTATTCGCTTTAGCGGCGGTGGGAAGCTCAGTCCGCGCTACATCGGACCTTTCACCATCATAGAGAGGATCGGTGCAGTAGCCTACCGACTGGACTTGCCTACTAGGATCGAGGGAGTGCACAATGTGTTTCATGTATCTCAGCTGAGGTGGTACGTGGCAGATCCTAGCCATGTATTGGACCATTCAGCGATACAGGTGGGACCTACTCTCAGCTATCTAGAATAGCCGGTGGAGATTCTGGATCGCAGGTTGAAGGTGCTCCGGAACCAGGTCATACCCTTGGTTCGGGTTGCGTGGAGACATCACTCTCCAGGTGAGTCTACCTGGGAGAGGGAGGACGACATGCAGGAGCGTTTCCCTTATCTTTTCGCGTACTGAGGTATAAATCTATTTCTTTTGTCTTTCTGTTTGTGATTTTCTGTGCTTGTTGTCTTCAATTTCGAGGATGAATTTTTTTAAGGGGATAGACTTGTCACCCTCACTTTTCCAAATTAGGGGCAAAATGGTAATTTTTATTTTATAATATTTTTGGGAATTTTATTTCATGAATATTAATATTTAATTATTATAGGAGTCGGGTTCGAATTTCATCGCATTCGGAGTTAATTCGGGACTCCGGGGAATTTTGACTTGAGTTGTATTTAGCATGTTAATTAGCCATGGCCCACCATACTTAACTTTTA
This sequence comes from Iris pallida, assembly GCA_029216955.1. NCBI lineage: Eukaryota > Viridiplantae > Streptophyta > Magnoliopsida > Asparagales > Iridaceae > Iris > Iris pallida. The sequence continues at coordinate 50,566,675 of JANAVB010025196.1, forward strand.
GGATTAGGAGTTTGGACTAATCTCATATGAGTATCTAAGCTTAATTATGATTTTTATTTAATTTTTGCTAATCCCAAAACCAATTTTGAGACTTAACTTAGCATAGAAGGCAAGGGAGGGGCACACTTATAATTACAAGTGCCCCAACCCTTGCTCCCATGGCCGGCCACATATAGGCACCCCCTCCACCTCTCTTTACTTCACCACTAAGTTATATATCTCTCTTCATTTCATTCTTCCAACTTCTTCTTCTCCTTCAAACCTACACCTAGGTACAATCTCTAATCCCTCATAAATTCTCATTTCTCATTTATTCCTTCACATTAATTATAGAGGAGACCATTCTCTACAAGTTGACCCCAGCTTGGGTAGGTTTCCCTAAAATCTAGTTTAGGGATTTATCATGGTTTCACCCCTTTTTAGAGAGGTGTATATATATATATATATGTATATATATATATATATATATATATATATATATATATATATATATATATATATATATATATATATATATATATATATATATATATATATATATATATATATCATGGTTGTATAGGCTAGTATCATGGTTTCACCCCTAGGAAACTTGGTAGGTAATGGTTGTATAGGCTAGTATCCTACTACCCTAGGAAGCCCGGAGTGAAATTCCTAAGGGAAGGCCACTTGGCGTCGAGTTAGAATAGTTAAGGGTAAATGTATTACGGATAATCGGGTAAATTTAAAATACGGGGTTCGGGTATTCGGATCGACTTGAAACTTTGGTAACCTGTTAGGTACACCCTACAAATGTCATATTTGAACCGATTTTGGCTCGGTTGACCCAGAGTTGACTTTTTACCAAAAGTCAACCGTGAGTCAACACTTTGTCTAGATTTGACCAAATCCAAACCATAGTTGACCAGTTGACCAAAAGTCAACTGTTGGTCAACATTTGACCAATTTGACCTAGGGTTGACCTAGAGTTGACCAGAGTTGACCAGGGTTGACCAATTGACCAAAAGTCAACTGTAGGCCAACTCTTCACCCCGTTTGACTTTTTTCGACTTGTTTTGACTTACGATGACTGGTATGACCTAGAGTTGACTTGATCTGACTTAGATTGACTTGATATAACTTGATTTAACCTAGATTGACTTGACAGGACTTAGTGTGACTCAGTGAGACCTAGTTTGACCTAGATTTCATATCATTCATTGTGAATCATTTTTAAACTTGTTTAAACCTAAATTAACATACAATATCTCATCTTTAAGTGTCTGATTACCGCTCTGAGTATTGATATACCCTACAGCTCAGGACAGCAGGCGAGTACATTCACTGATAGTTTTCATTATCTTGATATCTGCTATATCCGATTCAGTCGTAGTGTCTTATATGATTCTCAGTCACGATAGTTCACGGACTAGTACACGTTGGATCACGACATGAGATATTATTCCTGGATTTCTGGGTATATTGGTACACTTCCTATCTTGTTCCTTGTACTTGTATAGACACTAATTTCTAAGGGGATTTGCTACCCTCTTACGAAATCACGTGCCATGACGTGTCATGTCCAGATCTATTGTACTATTCGGGGATGGGGAATTATTAGGGGCTATGTGATCCAAGCCACCCTGTCACTATTCTTGTGCTCGTGCCACTCTTTCCTCACGAAGGGTGTAGCGATATCCTTTTACCTTGTGCTCGTTATCCAGGTTGGCCGGCATGACTTTCCGTTGAGGTCACCGCGGATTGTCGGGCCAAGTGGATAGCCTGTCCTGTCACTTATCCCAAGCCGATCACATATCGCTCTAATAATTCAAGTCACATTTTATATTTACTTATCTTATCATATATCCTGTTCTGTTCTACATTCAGTACTTTCTCACCATGCTATGATATTCAGTTATTCATATGTTCTATATGCCTTTAAATTGTACCTTGATTGGAGAGTAAGTTTGCTCGGAAGAAGAGTTACAACCTCGGTCCTTGTTTGGTTTAAGGGTTGTAACTCAGCTTCCGAACGGTTCCCAAGTCTTCATATATCTTTGTCTTGTAGTTCATTATACTGTCTCTTATAGAATTTGTCAATTCATATGGAACTGCCGTTAGTGCTTGTACTTGCTCATTTTCCTGACAGGATACCGTTATGATATATTACAGATGATTCTGAGTCGGACTGCTCGACCTATTATGGGCTTGAGTCAGATGGAGTAGCCCAGGACCGTGGCCTTATAGTAGAGCCACTAGATTTTATACTCCTGGAGTAGTGTAGATTAGCTAGGTTTGACTGGACTGCGATCCAGCTAGCTTTACCAGACTGTAGCTTCTATGTTATATTTTGAGACCCTGTGATGTTGTATATATCTGGGCTTGTATTGGACACTGGACTTATTTACTATTTCATCTATCACATGTTCTCTTTCTGAGCTATCTACCTTAGTTTTATTCTGTGATTGAGACTGTATTGCTATGTCACCTCCATTCGGAGAGTATATAATGTACAGATACCTTTATACTGTTAGTCGTAGTATTTATAGACGTTATATACAGCGTTCTACCGCCGATACTGCGGCGTAGGCTGGACGTACCCACGTGCTCGTGCCCCTCATAAGGGTGCGGGCCGTGACATACCCTAACCTAGTAAAAATAGTTTTACCATTGGGATCTTGTCCAGTCGATATAGATTAAAATCCTAGGTTCATCCAACCAGCGATTGATGTTCAATCAGAAAACCGATTAAGACCCCGTAAAACCATCCATGCATACCACTATATTTGAATTATAATGACGTATTATTTGAAATAGGTCCCTACACCTATTATGTAGTCCCTACCTCTTAGAATGTGAGGTCATTCGTAACCCTTATTCTATCTACCTGGAAGTCGCGATACGATCTTGTATTGCATTTATATCCTTTGTTTGTGTGTTTAAATAACCATGGAAAAGAGCGCAATCTTGATTTCTCAAATTCCGTTCTATTATGGAACTTTGTTCAGAATTTTGAGAACGGAACCCCTGTATTGCACGGATGGCAAGCTCCTATAAGAAAAGAAGAGTTTTTCGATTTAGCAAGTGACTGGTTTAGAGAAGCCCAATCTAACAAATAAGTCAAGGGTTCATAGACTTTCATCCTATCTGCATCATTAAATACCCTCTACCTCTTTTGGAACTGCATAATTGCTCTCGATTATTCTTCCTTATCTTCCTGCCCTCCCTATTACAGAGCGACGTATGATCATGCTTTTAAAATCTACTAATATTTCTTAGCCACTTGTGTAAATTTGTTGCTAGTTAAATTTTTGGTTGCTTGATAGATAGTAGAGGATGTATAGATACCATATGTAGTAGATATCTATTGGTAGAAATTTTAGCAAGTAGTTGGATGATTTTAAAGTTTTAGTGACATGCGATTTGAGGGAGTTCTGTGACCAAAGGTGGGTAGAAGTCCTCGGAGTTTCGTAGTTACAAAATGGCTAGAGGAGGATATAAACTTCTTTTTGAGGAATTAAAAATTCGAGGAGATTAAGGTAATGGTAGATTTCCTTTTTTGAATTTAAGGAATAGTTATGAATTAGAATTTTGAGGACAAAATTATTTTTAAGGTGGATAGATTTGTAACCCCTCTTTCCAAAATTTTGATAATATTTTTTATTTTTTTATTTGAATTAAATGGTAATTTTTAGAGTTTTTATAAATAATTATTTAGTTAATTGTTACGGTAGATGATTTTAGCCATAATGGAGTTTTGGAGTACACGGTGACTAGAAATCGTGGTACGGATAGTGCCATGGTGTGCTTTGGCTAGTGTATTAGCCCTGGTAGGGAAGGCCGAGCCGTAGTGATGTCCTAACTAGGAAAACTAGGCCAAGTTACGACTTAACCCTTATCGAATTTTTATTTACTTATTAATTATATTATTGAGTTTAGGGAAACCGGTTATACCATTTTAGTCCGGACTGGACCCGAATTGAGCCCAAGTCCATGTAGGTCATACGGCACGTCTAATGACATTCGTGTTGATGTAAATTGGTATAAGTGTGTTGTATTTCTTTTAATAATTTAATGCATATTTTCTAGTATTCGTAAGTAAATATTATAATTATCATTATTTAGTTGATATTTAGTGACAATTGTATAAAGTAGGTCCTTGTATATTTTGGGATTATTAGATTGTACAAAATGGTATATACACCATTATGGATTTATTGAATTACGTTATTATTATTATTATTATTATTGATATTATTAATATTTTTATTATCAATATAATTGAGGTTATTAATATATAACATTATTTTATTATTGCTGGTTAAATTATTTTGGCAAATAAATGTTATACATATATTCCTATTTATGTAAATAGGCCCTACACTAGGAATAAATAATATTGAAGTTTATTAGATTTTTGGTGAATATTATATAAGGATATATAGGAATATATAGATAAATAAATATTGTATATTGATAAATATACATATGTATATGGATAAATAAGTATATATATATATATATATATATATATATATATATATATATATATATATATATATATATATCTTTTAATAAAGCAAAAGGGAGCAACACCTATACTAGTAAACCCCAACACCAGTATTAGTATTTCCCAGGCTGAGCACCTAACGCCCGACCCGAGAACGTACATATATATGTACGGGGTGATCGGGAAGAGCAAAACCCAAAGTCAAAACCCTAACGCCACCACCTCCTTCCCTATACGACCCCCCCAGCTCTGGGCGTCCACCCTAGACGCGCCGCCGTCGAGGAGCGCCGCCTGGGTCGGCAGACCGCGCGCGCATCAGAGCGCAGCAACAGCAGCTAGGCGAAGCAAGGTACCATTTTCGTCATCGAAATTCCTTCCGTATATTCAACGGAATTCGATTCCGCAAAATCCCGTAGAATGCCCATATGACCATCTAGGATCCCTGTCAATTAGTTCTTATAGAACTTATTCAGATTCGTCGAGAAATCGACGCGAACATCAAGGAAATTCTGTTCTAAAACAGAGTAGATATCAGTATCTCGACCCAACTTGGCAGGCATTTTCTGAACCGAACATTAGGGAATTTCGAAAACTATTTGAAGGAAGTCCTAGACAACCTATAGGGCTTCGAATTCCTTCTTGTAGAATCGGATTTCGTCGACTGTGCATCAAGAAATCGGACGTCCAAAACGGATAAAAACTTGTTTTAAAATATTAAAAATTTACGAAAACTCTTCGATACGACGTGCGTCCCACCAATCCGGGCGACGTGGTCGCGAACTGAAAGCATCGAAAGGTGCGTAACAGCTTCGTTGACGTGTGGACTTTGATGGAATTCAAATTGGTCGCGTGTGCGCGACGAATTTGATGCGTATCCGTCAAAATTCACCGTATCGGCCTCTCTACAAATTTTTCAATTACTTTGTGCACGTTCGTCAGATCAAGACAAAACTTGTGCCAGCAGGACCGTATCGTTTTTCTGGTCCTGTATGCCAATTTTGGTCCGATTCTGAGACAGTTGATTGGATCGCCATTTTGTGGACCCCTCGGTCCGATTCAACGGGCAATTTTGTGCACGGCCCGCCGGAATCCAACTCTGGACATACGGTTGGGTTCGTATCATCAAAACGAATCCGTAGACGTGTAGTTTGATGACTTTAGAGACCGTTGACTCTGGCACGCTTTTTGGTGCAAAGTGGGTCCAACGACGGACACCGTTTTGACCCAAAATTACCGTTTTGCCCCTGTGTCCAGAATTGAACTTAAGGACAGGCAATCCTAGCTAATTTGACTATTCTGAGAACATTGGTGATATTTATTTCACCTTTCGGGGACTGTGGTACGAGTTTTGACTATTGTGGCACACTGAGTGGTTTGGATTATCAGTTTCACCAGCAAAGGATCACAAGCGAGTACAGTTTATTGTTTGTTTTCAGTATTGATCTTTACTATACATCAGTGCTTAGTCGATAGATATGTGATTTCAGTTTTATGTCGATTTTGTTTATTGTGTGTCGGGAGGGTGAAGTATCAACAACGTGTGATCTGACTTTAGACCGTGTAGACCGTGATTATTATTGCATTTATATCTTGTAGATCGTGTAGACTGTGATTATTATTGCATTTATATCTTGTAGATCATGTAGACCGTGATTATTATTTTTTTAGACAGTGTTTCTTTATTACAGTATTTTGTGTAGACCGTGTAACTGTAGACCGTGTAACTGTGGACCGTGTAAATGTTGACCGTGTAACTTTAGACCGTGTTGACCGTGTCGTATAATTGTTCCGAGACCGATCACATATCAAAGGTACTTCAGTCGGTCAGTTGGTGAGTATTTTATTGTATTTTATTTTCTATTCTTAGTATTCAGTTTTATTCTGTCTTTCTTAATTTTATTTTATGAATCATATGTCTAAAGACTAACCTCTATGATATATTCATTTTCATATATTGGAACTGCATTCAGTGAATTGTACTCGTTCCATTCCTGACTGGAAACCAATATTTTTTAGGTTAGCCGTGGATTCACTTAGCGTGGGAGTTACGGGTATACATGTAGACGAAAAGCATATAGACTAGCTAGATAGATGAGTTGTGGTCATTCCATATTTGTACAAGTTTATATTTTTCTGCAAATATAAAACTTGTGATCATTGTAAGTTAAATTAGTTTCTGTGAATGAGCATTAGTTTATTTATGATTTTGATCTTCATGGTCGTGACAGCGTTCTACCGCCGACACTGCGACGTAGGCTGGCTTGGACATGTCTCGTATCCGTTTAAAAAAACGGGTGCGGGTCGTGACACCAGACTCTATGAAGATATTCCAGATGAAGTGCAAGAATCGAACATCACTGAAGGGAACCCCGTTTGGTTGATGTTCTTCGACGGTGCTTCAAGAACAGGCCCCAAAGGCCTGATCATCGAAGGAGTAGGGGTAGTACTGATCTCCCCTGACAAGCTGGTCATCCAGCGTGCCTACTATCTTTCAGAGCCGTGCTCTAACAACGTTGCGGAGTATAATGCCCTCATCATGGGACTCTAGTTGGCAAAGCAGCTGGAGGTAGATTACCTCGAATCTTACGACGACTCAAAAATCATCGTCAATCAAGTCCGAGGGCGATACGAGGTCTGCCATGAAGACCTCGTCCCCTAGCACAAAGTAGCACTGGACATTATCTCAACCTTCGCTGAGTTCTTCATAGAATACGTACCTCGGCTGCAAAACATTGAAGCTGATGCTCTGGCTGGCCTCGCAGCCTCATTGGCTGCACCAGCCGGGACTCAACACTTCATTACAGTGGTGGGTCAGGATTTGGCTTATCCCAGAAATAATCTGTGCATGCGGACAACTCATGCCATGGCTACAGATAACAACATTAACATCAGAGACTGGAGATTACTGTTCATCGACTTTGCCATCTACGGAATCCTCCAAGAAGACCTGAAAGAGGCAGTCTCAGTCAGAAGGCATTCCTTTCGGTTCTATTACGATACGACAACTAAAATGCTGTACCGACGATCCTACGATGGACTTCTCCTCCGATGTCTATAAAACGAAGAAGCTGCTGAAGCCCTTCAAGAAGCTCAAGACGGAATATGCAGAGCTCATCAACCAGGTCCTAAGCTATATGACCGACTACAACATATGGGCTATTACTGGCCCACCATGATGGCTGATGCTGTTGAGTATCTAAAGAAATGTCGTGCTTGCTAGCTACACACCGACTTCAACCACAGGCCGTCAGAGCCTCTACATCCTACGGTCGCCTCCTAGTCATTCGAAGCCTGGGGCATGGACATAGTCAGACCTATTACCCCTCCCTCATCTAGGGGACACCACTTTATCCTAGCAATCACCGACTACTTCTCTAAGTGGGCAAACGTTATGCCACAGACGGAAGTAAAAACTTCAAAGGTAATCAGCTTCATCAAGTATCACGTCATCCACCATTTCGGGGTACCCCAGAGGATCATCCACGACAACTGTCCATAATTCATCAGCCATGCATTTAGTAGATTCTGCGACAAGAATCGTATTCTGAATGTGGCATCAACCGCCTACAATCCGGCAGCAAACGGATTGGCTGAACCTTTTAGTAAAACCATAGTCAAGCTACACAAAAAATTTGTGTCATCTAACAAGCGCGACTGGGATGAGAATCTCGGTGAATGCCTTTGGGCCTATCGCACAACGGTACTGACCCCGACAGGTAACACACCGTTCTACTTGGTATATGGGAGCGAAGCGGTATTGTCGCTGGAAATCTAGGTACCCTCACTCCGAGTGGCAATCACGAATCAGCTGACGGAAGAAACAATCAATATCGTCGTCTGCAAAAGTTGGAAGCGTTGGACGAAAAATGCCTCTTGGCCCAACAGCGCATCGAACTTTACCAAGCCCGCATCTCACAGGCTTTCAACAAAAGGGTCAAACAGAGGACTTTCCAAGTAGGTGACTTAGTTCTGGCAGTCAGAATACCGATGGTAATGACTCACAAGACACCGAGAAAGTTCGAACCCAAGTGGGAAGGACCCTTCGTCATAGAGACGGTATACTCAAACGGTGCTTATCGTCTCGCTTAACCTAATGTGGACTTGTTCATGTTGTCCATCAACGACAAGTTCCTGAAGAAGTATTATTTTTGACACCCATCAAAAATGTACTACCCTCTTCCCAGAAGAGAGAACTCCATAAACTTGACAAAACCAGGTTCACACCCCTTTCTTTGACAATTATGTGCTTCTGGAACCCAGTTGTTCCGTTGCATTCCCAGTAGAAGAACAACCATGTCCATATCACCTTTGAGCTGCTTCTCTACACCTTATTAAGAAGGATTTTACACTACGTAAGATCATGCTCGTTATTATGTTTACCATGTCTATATTAACTCTGAGTAAACATCCCGTACAATAATTTTCGAGTTGTTGCACATCAACCATAGAACATCCACGACCATATCACCTCTGAGTTGTTCTATAAATCCCCACAGAGCTCACTCCTACCACGTCTATATTACCTCTGAGTAGGAAAACTCCACCATTTAGCCCCATATCTACATAAAATCCCCAGTTGTATTATCCCATATTCACCATGTCTATATTATCTTTGAGTGAATGTGTCGGTGTCCTCCATGAGTAACTTATTATCTGTACCTAGAAACCAAGGTACGCAAAAGATAATAGGTCCACCAAAAATTACGAATTTATCACAAGAATGAACAAAAGTAAAAAGTTCTTTATTTCTTCAAAGACATGAAATGGAAGGACTATATTTGCAAAAGAAAAGAAAAGAGAGACAAATGCGTCTCTAAATAAAAATCAAAAAGACAAAAGAACTAAGGGTCAGCAGATAGCTCATCAATATGACGCTTCAGAGCCTCGGCCCTAGTCTCTACAGTCGCCAAAATGCGATGCTCAGCTTCATAATGCATCGTCTGTCTGGCCTCAGAAGCAAGATCAGCCGCATATTTCTCGTCCAACTCTTTCTTCTGACGGAATAGGGAGGCCATATGGTGAGTGAAATTCGTCGCCTCTTCTTTAAGCTGGACATGATCAGCTTGTGCTCGTTCAGAATCAGCCAGAAGCTGAGCACCCTGTCCTTGAAGAAGATGAATCTTGGCGTCAACCTCTGCTATGCTGGCGTTCAGAGATTCCCGCAGATTGGCCTTCTCCTCCATCGAAAAGGACAACCTCTGCTCCTTGGCCTCAACACTGGCCAACTCTTGCTCCCAAATAGGTATGGTGTCAAAGTTGGCTGACTCGACTTCAGCCCCAAGCTTGTTCTGCTCCTCCTCTATCAAAGCAGAAAGATCATTCCGACGAATGTTCCGGAGTTCCGTAAGATGAAGATCGAGTTCAGCAATAGAGGCTTCAAAGATCTCGGCTATATGGTCATGGCCTCGGTGACTATGGATCTGCTGGATAAATGGGAGCGCCATGGATAAATGGGAGCACCATGTACATTACAGTCGTAAAGCTTCCTCCTTCGTCCAACACAACCGACACTCCCTTCCGTAGCATCTTGTATGCGACCTCGACCATGAATCTCACATATTCATCCACGTCGGCCAACACTTGAGGCCTCATCATGGGACTTACCGGAGCTACTACATGAACCGGGGGGCAGTTAAATCGACAGAAGCCCCCACACCTGAGGCTGACGGCGCAGCCAATGCTCGGCTCGTAGGAGCCTCAACCGTCATACATTCAGGATTAGAGATCGGAGCCTCGGCAGTCACGACCTCTGAACCTCCCATCATCGGAGCCAAACCTTCACGGGGACCCGACACTTTCCTCCAAGGAGAAGGAATGGAGGGTGTGTCATCCACCAAGGGGCCATTACCCTTGTCTGAGCCAGCCCCAAACAACCTCATGGCAATCGGGTCCGCCGTAGTAGACCCCGTAGCAACATCTGCAATAAGGGGGCCGGGGATCCTCCTACCATCGATGGAGGGTTTTCAGCATCAGGGCGGAGAACAGACCCTCCCACCTCTTCTTTATTGGAAGCCGAAGTAAGACTCGAAAGACGAGTCACTTCTTCTTCACCAACCCTCAACCCATAATTCTTCCTTCGGGTACGAGATCTTGGCCTCCGCCATATGATTGATAAAGATTGAGGCATTGAAGACAAAAATGCCAGGGGGAACATCGCTGTATATGCTCCCGGGATGCAGAGTCCCAAAGATAGGAAGTTCCATCCCGTATAATGCTAAGGCATCCTTCTGGTTAGAGGTGGTATAAATCTGTATGATGCCGACCACGACCCCTCCTTGAGATGGAGTGAGCTCCCTCTTCATCCTCCTCTTGGAAGCCAGACTACGGAAAGCCGTCAAGGGCAACTGACGTTCCAGCTTCGAAATATACATATTCACATCCCTTGCCTTGAAGAACCAATCTTCCTTGATCTTTAGCCCTTCGTTTTGGTGGAGACTTGAGCTCCCTCTCCATCAGACGGTCACCGAACTGGAACTTCGATTTTAAGAAGTCCGATGCAGCAGACTCGAGCTCCCTCTCCATCATACGTTGGAGGACAGTAAATTGCTAGTCGCAAATCTGGGCCATTCTTTAGCATAATGGCAGCCTTGGCTGGCCTAACAACCTCTTCGTTAAAGTCCAGGCCCATGTGACAGAGCGCAGGGTCTAGCAGGACTTCATTTAGCAGAGGGACGGTCATCGACACTGTCACAAAACAAAGTGGTCAGTCAAGATCAAAAGCTCCTCCAAAAGTTAGTAAAAAATTTAGAAGCTCAAAATGAGCATGCAAGGCGCATCAACAATCTGGTACATCAACTGGTCGAAACCCATGCACACAGATGGAGCCTCATCAAAAAATGCACATGATCAATATCCAGATGCACTAAAGAGAAGCTTCGGCGTATCATCAGGACCTAAGTCCATGCACCTCAGCAGAAGGAGCTTCGGTGCATCATCAGGACCTAAGTCCATGCACACCAGGAAAAAGAGCTTCGGCGTATCATCAGGACCTAAGTTCATACATGTCAGTAGAAGGAGCTTCGGTGCATCATCAAGACCGAAGTCCATGTGCGTCAGCAATGGGAATCTTAGGCGTGTCAATGGGGATGCGACTCATTACAGTCACGACCACGTGCCCCTAACAGTAGTACAATGGAGCGAAGACACCAAGGCAAGAGAGTACCCACCGATCACGGCAAGCCGTACGTCGACGTGCGTCGCCATGACGACGGGGGAGTCCTCCGTGTCGACCTCCACTAGTTTTTTGCCCTTGTCCTTGTCCTTGCCTCGGCCAGTACCGCCTCGGAGAGTCTTGGAAGCCATCTATCTAACGAAAAAAAAAGGAGGGAATGCTCTAAAGAAGAAGACAAAGGCTATTTTAAGAAGAAAAAGAAGGAAAGAAGACCCCCTCTCTCATTCAGTTGCCTATTTGTATGCCCGGTCATGCACGTAAACCGATGAGGCATGACCATCAAATGCTTTGAGTCTCGTAAAACTGACGGTTATAAATCTTCTAAAAAAAGGTTTTTAATAATCTTTCCAAATTTCGAGGTGTTATCTCTTCTCGAGAACAGCATGCGCTCCCACAGCATGCGCCCTCGTAAGGACATGCGTTCAGAAGTCATGCACTCAGAGGAGGATGTGCGCCCAAGATAGTTACTCATGCTTCTTGTTCAAAGTGTTCCAAAAACTTGGCAAAAAGTTTTAAAAACTTTGAAGGGGGTCTTGTAGAAGCATAAAATTTCAGGCCAGAGTCCCTATGCCCCATAAATTCTTATGCACCCGCTACTGATGCACCCAGTGGGATATAGACCCATGCGTCCAGATTGGAATTAATCGATGCGCCCCTTTCAAACTTGTCATCATCAAGCATTTAATGCTGAGTGACGAAGGCGGCAATACATCTTCCAAAGAGTCGTCCAATCAGCCGCCCTTTGTAGAAAACGAACAGCCGCTGACATCAGCGCCATCATTATACTTTGGTCGGCTACAGATGTCCTTGCCACGTGGCCAATCGTTCATTCGCATGCGCCTCGCAGCCATTCGCCTAGAAGACTGTATGCGCCTCAAAAACCATATGCCTCCCAAAGTTACTTTTGATCTCAAGACAGAAGCCAAGTCTCTGCATGCGCTTCCATAGCCATGCACCCAAAAGCTCTGCATGTGCCTCAAAAACCATGTGCTTGGACTTACCTATGACTCATCGAAGTCATATACCAAGTCACCCCATACACCTGATCCTAAGCGTATCCTGATGTGAAGCCTTGCATGCGCCTCAAAAGCTATGCGCCCGAACTTATTCTTGATCCCTAAAGATAGCAGCTCTGTCCTCTCCATGTGCCTGATCCTAGGCGCATCAAGACAAATCACTCTCCTCCAAATCTGAGATCTTTGAGCAATGAACATGTGCCACATGTCATTTGACTCAATTCTGCCTACAAATGGGTGCTAACCACCCAACATCTCACTAACAACCGAATCCTCGCAACTTCTACGTGTCAGCTCCACTGCAGCCCAACACAACAATTCAAACTGATTTGAGGTGCATCATCCATGCGCCTCCGCCAGCAACATCCATGTGGCATTCCACACCCAGGCGTATCCTACATATGCGAACAGAGGTAGCTCAGCCTGCTTCCTATAAATAGAAGGATCATTCTTTTATCCACACACACAGACAGAGATATATACATGAAGATATATCCACTGATCATATCCAGAGAGCAGGAGAGACACTTCGCGTATTCTTCTCCTCAAAACGCTTTGGCATCCAGAGCAACCCAGACCTTCAGAGGATTCAAGATCATCGTCAGATCGTCAACAGAGTCAATGCATTACCACTCGCTCCTTCAACATAGTTCCCAGATAAAAATAAAAGTGTACTCAAATGACTACATATAAGTCCTACATTATATACTGTTTTGTTTGTAATCGAAATACAAAAGTTGAAACAAAAGACCTTTTGTGTCCCCCCTTTTTTGATGGCGAACAGACACTACGCAACACCAAAATAGAATTTGGTCACGAACTAAGGTTGGACACAACCATAAGCTTGGACAGACCAATCGTGTTACTTTTGTTTTTCATTATACATTTTTTCAGTATGCGTGTATGAATTTTTGACATTGTCAGGTGACCCATGTTTTGAATTATCTTGCTTAGCTTTAGCTTGATTTATTTTGGTTTGGCTTGGCTTGGCTTGGCTTTTCTTTGTTTAGTTTGGGTTGAGATGGAGAGGTTGATATATAAGTCACCTCCTCTATCTCTCTTCTATTACTTTTTATTTATTTTTTCTTCTTCTCCATGACTCCTCCCACCTACTAAACCCTAGGCAAGTGCAACTTGCTTCTTGATGGATCTCAAGTTTTATTGTTCCATTATCTTCCTTACTTGATTCAAAGCCTCTTTAGAACTTGACATTTTTAGTTTTAATGGATAGATTCTTGAAGATCTAAGTTTGTAACTTTTTTGATTTTTTTGCATTTGATCTCTTTAACCTTGTTATTTCCGAGACCTAATGGCTCTATGTTGTGGGAAATTCAATTATACACAATTTGGACCCTTGAAAGTCTCAATTTTGAACTATTTTGAGGGAGTTATGGCCTTTGGAGTTCATGGGTTCAACCAAACATTTTTATACTGGTTGGAAAAGATGAACAGTGTGCGCGTGCGCTCATCAGTGCCGTGTCACCTCGGTTGCACACGCTCCTTAGCACCGTGCCATCTCGGTTGCGGGTGCTCGTTAGCGCCGCGCCATCTAGGTTGCGTGCGCTCCTTAGCGCCATGCCATCTCGGTTGCGTCCGCCATATCGATTGCGCGTGCCATATCGGTTGTGTACGCTCATTAGTACCATGCCATCTCGGTTGCATATGCTCCTTATCACCGTGATATCTCGGTTGCACGTACCCCTTGGCGCCGCACCCTCCTAGCGAGCACGCGTCACCTAGCACCGTGCTATTCCTAGCGCCACTTGCCACCCCGCGCTTCTGGTCGAGCGCCATCTAGCTCTTCTTGCCCCAGCTCCACCTAGCTCTCCTTAGTCTAGCGCCACCTAGATCTCTTGGCCCAGCGCCACCCAACATCACTTGGCCCAGCACCATTTGTCCAGCACCATTCTTGCCATGATACCCCTTGTCCTATATCTTCATATTTATTCATATAGTTCTTAGTGTAATGTCTTGACCATGCATTTATCTTGTACTTGGCCCAACTTATGACTACACAGCATGATAACTTGTTAATTTTGAGCACGATAGAGTTTGAGCATGTTTACGACTTGCTAGTATTGAACTTGACTTGAGTTGGACAAGATAACATAGACCCGTCTTGATATTCGTAATAGTGGCCCGTCGAGGCACACTCTTGACAAGTACTCTTGACATGACAAGTAAACCTGACATGACATATATAATCTTGATTACTGTTGTGACGGCTATTCATGTCTTGCTAGTGTAACTCTTACCTTAACCCCGTGGTTGATTGTGCATGTACAAGCTATATGTCTCGTCTTGTATCAAATCTAGGACATGGATTCCTGGTTACCACGGTCAGAGATTCATAACGAATTTGACTAGGTTAATGACTAGATTGATCAAGTAGTTCATTTAGAGAGATTTTCCAGTTATTGGCAATCCCGTTATCCCGGCCACACCAGTGGACTTGTAGCCTATCGACGAGTAGGATGCATTTTCAGCACACTATCATGTGTTACACTCTAAGTCACTTAATAATTCTCTTGATTCTTGATAACTCTTGTAACCTCGCCTAGATAACCTGGATAGTCTGCAAGGCTTGTGACTGCGGGAACATCTCATTGTATCTTGTTAGTAACTAAGCTTGTAATAACCCTAGTTAGCTAACAATAGCAAGCCGTAGGACTTGATTTGGCCGTGCTTGAATGAATTGTCTCATGATTAACATGTAAATTATATTCTACCTCTTGTTCCTCCTACTGCAAGCTAATATTTTATGTTAACACAGTCTCTTATATTATTTAACTATGTTCTTTTATCAGTTCTTCTTTTATTATATGCTGGTTTTAGTTCCTAAGTAGAGCCTCCCTTGTCGCCTTGCTCTTTCTGGGATCTGACCCAGCTGGTTTTGTATGGCCAGATTTTGGACAAGTACCCGAGGATCTACCTATTTTTCAGACAGATGGTGAACACCAAACGTAATCCTGGCAACGAGTGGATTTTCTTATTTTGCTCTCCCACTCTATTGTAAATTATTCTTTTGAGGTGTTTAGCCGCTGATCAAGTGTTAGCTCGTGTTGAAACTTTATTTCTGTCTGCCTAAGGGCTGTAACATGATTAATAAATTCTAGGGCAGTAGCAGAAGCAATTTAGTTTCCCAGGGTAGTCGAAGAATTTTTTAACGTATTTTCCGAAGAGCTTCTAGGCATGCCGCTAGATAGAGTGATAGTGTTCACCATTAATTTAATTCTAGGGATGACACCGGTATCTAAAAGAGTATACAAAATGGTACCATCAGAATTGGAGATCTTGTACAAGATGATTGAAGAACTCAGAACCAAGGGATTCATTCGTGCTAGTAGATCACCTTGGGGAGCCCTGATGCTTCTTCTAAAAAAGAAGGATGGTATGTCAAGATTATGTGTTGATTATCATACCTTGAATTTTGTAACAATCAAGTACAGATATCCTCTACCAAGGATAGATGACTTGTTCGATCAACTCAGCAGGACAACAGTATTCTCGAAGATTGAGCTGCGGTCGGGGTACCATCAGATCAAAGTCAGAGAGCAATACATCCCGAAGATGGCATCCAGATCTAGATATGGGTATTAGAAGTTTCTCGTTATGCCATTCGGAGCGACCAATGTACCTGCAGTATTTATGATTCTCATGAATCGTATATTCATGCCTTATTTGGACCAGTTCATGATAGTGTTTATAGACGACATCTTAGTCTATAGCAAGAGTGGAGCAGACCATGAGCAACATCTCCGAGTAGCCTTTCAGATTGTCAGAGAGCACCAGATGTACGCGAAGTTCAGCAAGTACAAATTTTGGCTTGATCATATTTCATTCTTCGATCACATCATCACCAGAAGTGGAGTGGAAGTGGACCCCCAGAAGATAGTAGCTATAGAGACATGGCCAGTACCCAACACCGTCGCAAAAGTTTATAGTTTTCTAGGATTAGCAGGCTATTACCGGCTATTTATATCAAAATTTGCTCGAATTTAAGCGCCCTTGACGCAGTTGACTCACAAGGATGTGCAGTTTGCTTGGACAGTAGAGTGTCAGAGTTCTTTCAATAAGTTGAAGCGATGATTGATGACGACACCCATTCTCACGCTTTCAGAGGGGACTGGAGGATTTTCAGTTTATTATGACGCTTCAGGCAGAGGATTGGGATGCATCTTGATGCAGAATGGCAAGGTACTAGGTTATGCATCACGTCAACTTCGTGATCATGAGAGGAATTACCCAACCCATGACTTAGATTGTGTTTTGTAGGAAGGATGGAAAAGTGGAACGAAGAAAAAAGATAAGGATACATTTTTCTTCCATATGGAAATGAAAGATCATTTCCTTCCTTTGTGTTTGGTAGCAAGGATGGAAAGGATGAGAGATGCATTTTCTTATGTTTGGTACGAAAGAAAAAGTGGAAGGAAAGAAAGTAAAAAATATAAGGTTTACCAATTCTACCCTCAACTAAAAACACTTATTAACCATTTGACTTCATAAATAATTTTTAAATAATACATTTATATGAGGGTATAATTGTTAATTAATACAAGACTCCACTTTTTCTTCCACTTTTCCTCCCACTTTGGGGGGATTGGATTTCTTAGGTTATGAGGAAAAAGTAATCCCTCCACTTTTCCTTCCTTTCTATTTTTCTTCCATAACAAACAAGAGAAAATGAATCTTTTCTTTCACTTTTCCCTCCTCTATTTTCCTTTCTCCCACTTTTTCCTCCTACCAAACACACCTTTAGAGTTAGCAGTGGTGGTTTTTGTACTTAAGCTTTGGAGTCATTACTTGTCTGGAGATTGGGTAGATATTTTCACCGACCACATGAGTCTTAAGTATGTGTTTACCCAGAAGGAGCTTAACATGCATCAGAGAAGTGGCTAGAGGTATTGGTAGATTATGACATCAACCTGCAGTATCATCCTGGAAAGACCAACGTAGTTGCAGATGCGTTGAGTAGAAAAGCAGGAGCTTATTTTTTAACGGCACAGCCAGAGTTATTAGCAGATCTATGGAAGATAGATATACAGATAGTTCTTTCTACTAATATGGCATTGATGGCCAGTATGCAAGTTCAGTCCAGTATAGTTGAGAGGATCAAGATAGCTCAGTCAACATATTCTAAGCTTTAGCGGCTTAGGGTAGAATGCGAGACATGACGAAGAGTAGAGTTATGTATTCACGAAGATGGCATGCTCGGCGTCTTTGTGTACCCAGTGGTGACATCAGGCAAGAAATCATGGCAGAAGCCTACAGTTCGTAGTATTTAATTCATTTCGGTGGTACGAAGATGTATCGTGATATCCGTTAGCATTTCTGGTAGAATGGCATGAAGAGGGAGATAGCTTGGTTTGTCTCTCGTTTTTAGTTTGCCAACAAGTCAAGACTGAACATCAGAGACCAGCTGGACTTCTTCAACCTTTACCGATCCCATAATGGAAATAGGAGCATATTACCATGGATTTTGTAACTGGATTACCTAAATCCCCAGCTGGGAGAGATGCTATAGGTTATAGTTGAAAGGCTCATGAAGGTAACTCATTTTCTTCCTTTCAGGATTGGTCAGTCGACGGATCAACTAGCAGAGATGTACCTCAGGCAGATAGTCAGATTGCATGGAGTGCCAGTAAGTATCGTGTCAGACAGAGATTTGAGATTTACATCGCATTTTTGGCAGAGTCTTAAAGAGAGTTTGGGAACTCGTCTCAAGTTTAGTTCAGCTTATCATCCGTAGACAAATGGTCAGTCAGAGCACACAATTCAAACTCTCAAAGATTTGTTATGATCCTGTACACTTGACTTTGGTGGTTCGTAGAAAGATAACCTACATCTAGTGGAGTTCTCCTACAATAACAGTTTTCAGGCCTGTATCCAGATAGCACCATTTGAGGCATTGTATAGCAGGAAGTGCAGATCACCTTTAGCCTGGGATGATATAGACGAGAGGCAGATGCTTGGTACAGAGATGGTTATGTACACTATCGAGGTGGTCAGACAAGTCAGAGATTATCTTCGAGTTGCACAAGATCATCAGCGCCACTGGGCCAATTCCCATCGATTGAGTTTTTGAGTTTTCTATCGGCGATCACGTATTCCTTAGGATCTCGCTTACCCGTGGTGTCATTCGATTTGACGTACGAAAAAAGTTTAGTCCTAGGTATATAGGACTGTCACCCTCATTTTCCATATTTCCCGTATTTCGTATTTATACTCGTATCTGGATTTTAGCATATATTTTTATTTTTCTCAACTTATGGAATTTCGGTATTTCTCGTATTTTGGGTTTTGGTATGGCTCGGTTTTATTGGGTTGGTTCGGTTTGGGTTGGTTTATAGGTATTGGATCACCTTAGCTTATGCTACCCCCTCAACCCACCACAACTCACCCTCTTTATAGCCCCCACCTACCACTCTCTCTCCTCATAACTTCTACCATTAATTTCCTTCTTCTTCTTCTTCTCCTTCCTCTACACAACTCTCCTAACCCTAGGCAAGTGCACCTTGCCACTTCATGAGAGCCCTATTTTCTTGGTTCATTTGCTAGATTAGGACATGGTGATCAACATTAGAACTTGGTGTTTTGTGAATTGGAGTCTCTATTGCTCTAGATCTAAGTTTTTCTATTTTCGGATTTTGCATGGTTGATCTATTTTAGTTACGTTTTATGGGTTTTTGATGTTTCTATGTGGAAGAGCATTCAATTCCACCCAAATTGGAACTTTGGAAATCCGGATTTGGAGTTCGGATGGCCAAGTTATGGTGCTGTGTAGCTTGAGTTCAGCCATGGTGTTCTTACTATTTGGAGAAGACAGTGAACAGGGTACAGAGTTGTTTAGCTTACGCACACTGAGCTCCGCGCGCTCTTTAGCGCTGCGTACGCAGACTTGGGTACGCTTCCTGTTGGAAGCGTGCTCCCTTCAGCGTGCGTGACTTTTTCACGCACACTGCTCCCTTTAGCGTGCGTGACTTTTCACGCACATTGCTCCCTTCAGCGTGCGTGACTTTTTCACGCACACTGCTCCTTTAAGCGTGCGTGACTTTTCACGCACATTGCTCCCTTCAGCGTGCGTGACTTTTCACGTACACTGCTCCCTTGAGCGTGCGTGACTTTTCATGCACACTGCTCCCTTGAGCGTGCATGACTGTTCATGTACACTGCTACCTTGAGCGTGCGTGACTTTTTACCTACGCTGCTCTCTGTAGCGTGCGTGACTTTTCACCTACGTTGCTCTCTGAGCGTGCGTCACTTTTCACGCACACTGCTCTCTGTAGCGTGCGTGACTTTTTACCACGCTGCTCTCTCAGTGTGCGTGACTTTTCACCACGCTGCTCTCTCAGCGTGCGTGACTTTTCACCTATGCTGCTCCCTCAGTGTGCGTGATTTTTCACCTACGATGCTCCCTCAGCGTGCGTGACTTTTCACATATGCAGCTCCCTCAGCGTGCGTGACTTTTCGTACGCTTTTCCCCTGACCCCCTTGCTTAACCCATTGACTCTTGGAGTTTTGGTCTTATTTCTTTAAAGCTTGGCTCTTCTATTGCCCTGTATATTGATATTTTACGCCCATTTTATATCCTTACGCCTTTTGTCATGAACTTGATTTTGCTTAATATCTTTGGAATGACTATTGACTAGCATAACACGGCAGTGACCAGTAGTGGTGCACTCCTGACATGACCAACCTGATATGATAGTGGCCCGTCGTGGCGCACTCCTGACAAGTACCCTGACATGATTTATCTTGATAACTTAACTTGACTTGCCTTGACACCGTGGGTGGTTCTTTCTTGCTTGCTTGTTAAATCCACTTGTCCTGTCTTGCATCATGTCTAGGATGGGACTCCTGAGTACCACGGTCAGGAGCTTCTACTAAAATAGATTAAGGTTAATAACTAGAATAAGTCAGTAGTCATGAAGAGATGACACAGCTACGGGCAATCCTGTTACCTGGGCGCTCTTGGGATCTGTAGCCTGCCGTCGAGTAGGGCACATTTCCAGCACACCGTCGCGTGTTGCACCCTCTAAGTCACCTAAGGGTATATTTGTCTTCTGGACAATGTACCCACCTGAATTCAACCCCTAATTTTCGACCTGGGTAACCTGGATGGTCTGTAGGGCTTGTGGCTGTGGAACAATCTCACTGCATCTTGTTAGTAATTAGGCCTGTGATAACCCTAGTTAGTTAAAGTAGTAAGCCGTAGTATCTGCTTGGCCGTGATTGATTGAATGAGGTATAACCAGTTTAACCATGTCTTGATGCAGTACAAGATTGCTTCCTATCTTGATTTCTTGCATTATTATCTTGTCGATAAATGGTGGGAAACCAAGTTCTGTTCAGATGAAGGGTTACAACCCCGGTCCTTGTTTGGTTTACGGGTTGTAACCTGGCTATCGGAATAGTCCCATGGTTATCTCGTCGTATATCATCCTGACATGTTTTCGTAAGTTCTAGTTTTAATATTATAATTTTTTGTGCTAAATGCTGGCTTTTGTTCTTATTTTGTGGCCCCCTTGTGGTACTTGCTCTTTCTGGGGTTGACCCAGCTGGTTTTGTATGGCCAGATTTTGGAGCAGCTCCCGAGGATCTACCAAGCTTCCAGCCCAATGGTGGCGACTAGAAGGAACCCGGGCTACGAGTGGGTTTTCTATTTTGTTTCGCTCACTCTATTGTAAAGTTATTCTTTTGAGGCGTTTAGCCGACGAGCACCTGTTAGCTCGATGCACTTTACTTACTGTCTGCCTACGGGCTGTAAACATGATTAACAAATCCTAGGGTTGATCATGTATGACTTAACTCTTGCTAGTCCTAACATTTTGTACGACTAGCTTCTTGATCAGCTGAATATATGATATTTGGGACGCCTTATTATTGTATATTTAATGATCATACATCTTGCGATCTTACTTACTTGCTTGTGATTGAGACATTAGGCTTGTTCATGACCATAAGAGACTGTTGGCTTGTAGTAAACCCTCTATTTTCTAGACAGCCGTGACCGTATATCGAGGTGGTTTCCATTTCAATATACGTAGCTGGCTGTGTCTGCCCCCCGCTCTCCAGTATTCTGGTTCTGGGGCGTGACAAGGACCATTTGATATTCTAGAACGAGTAGGTGATGTGTCTTATCATCTCGCTCTTTCGCCGTCGTTATGTGAGGTACCTGATGCATTCCCTGTATCCCAATTGCGACGGTATATCCTGGATTCGAGCCATATTCTTGATCATTCCGAATTGGTTGTTGGTACCAACATTTCGTATGAGAAAAGATCTGTATCCATATTGGACCGAAGAAAGAAGGTACTCAAGAACAAGACTATTAGTTTAGTCTGTGTTGCTTGGGGTCATCACTCTTTGGGTATGTCAACTTGGGAACGTGAGGATGATATTCGATCGCGATATCCACACCTGTTTGACTCATAAGGTATAATATCTTTATAAGTCTTATGCTTTTAAATCTTTGCTTGCATGAATGATTGCTTGATTGACTGCTAGTCGTAGATTGCTAGTATTAGTGTAGCTTCCTCCGACACCTCTAGCCTCTGGATTAAATTTTGATAACGAAATTCTTTTAAGGAGGGTAGAGTTGTCACTCCCGTTTTTCGTTATACGTATTTCCAGTATACGTGTACGGATTTCTGACATTGTCAGGTGACCCGTGTTTTGACTTGTCATGCTTAGCTTTGGCTTAGTTTATTTTGGTTCGGCTTGGCTTGGCTTTTCTTGGTTTGGTTTGGGTTGAGATGGATAGGTTGATATATAAGTCAACTCCTCTCTCTCTTCTCTATTACTTTTCATTTATTTCTTTCTTCTTCTCTATAACTCCACCCACCTACCAAATCCTAGGCAAGTGCAACTTGCTTCATGATGGATCTCAAGTTTTATTGTTCCATTTTCTTCCTTGATTCTAAGCCTCTTTTTGATGGATGGATTCTTGTAGATCTAATTTGGTAACTTTTTTAGTTTTTCATAGTTTTGATCTCTTTAAACTTGTTATTTTCGATATCTAATGCGTTTATGTTGTGGAAAATTCAATTCTACACAATTTGGACCCTTGGAAGTCTCGATTTTGACTTGTTTTGCGGGAGTTATGGCCTTTGGAGTTCATGGGTTCAACCAAGCATTTTTATGCTGGTTGGGAAAGATGAACAGTGTGCGCACGCTTATTAGCGCTGTGCCATCTCGGTTGCGTGCGCTCCATAGCGCTACGCCATCTCGATTGCGCGCACTCCTTAGCGCCGTGCCATCTCGATTGTGTGCGGTCCTAAGCGCCGCTCCATCTCGGTTGCGCGTGCTTCTTAGCGCTGCGCCATCACAGTTGTGCGTGCTCATTAGCGCCGTGCCATCTCTATTACGGTGGTCCTTAACACCGCGATCCCGTTATCCGGACCACACTAGTGGACTTATAGCCTACCGACGAGTAGGACACATTTTCGGCACATTGTTATGTGTTGCACTCTAAGTCACTTAATAATTCTCTTGACTCTTGTAACTCTTGATTCTTGATTACTCTTGTAACCTTACCTGGATAATCATATTATTTAACTATGTTCTTTTATCAGTTCTTTTTTTATTATATGCTGGTTTTAGTTCCTAAGTGGTGCCTCCCATGCGACACTTGCTCTTTCTGGGGTCTGACCTAGCTGGTTTTGTATGGCCAAAATTCGGATAAGCAACCGAGGATCTACCTGCTTTCCAGCCAGATGGTGAACACCAGACGTAATCCTGGCAACGAGTGGGTTTTCTTATTTTGCTCTCCCACTCTATTGTAAATTATTCTTTTGAGGCGTTTAGCCGCCGAGCAAGTGTTACCTCGTATTGAAACTTTATTTCTATCTGCCTAAGGGCTGTAACTTGATTGACAAATCCTAGGGTTGATCATATATGACTTAACTCTTGCTAGTCTCGTATTTTGTATGACTAGCTTCATGATCATCTGAATGTGTAATGTTTGGGATGCCTTACTTTGTATGTCTGATGATCTGACATTTGTAACAATTATTTGCTTGCTTGAGATTGAGACAGTAGGCTTGTTCTTGACCATAAGAGACTGTTGTCTTATAGATAAACCCCCATGCTTCCAGACATTCGTGGCCGTATTGCAAGGTTGGTTGCACTTCAATGTACGTAGCTAACTGTGTCTATCCCACGTTCTCCAGTATTCTGGTTCTGGGGTGTGGTAAATCACACCCTGCACCCCGACCAAACCCCACCAGTTCGACCAAAATAGATTAAATTCCATATATATATAACATCACTCGCAGCAAGGAAGAGATCAGAGTAATACCTGGAATGAACTGTACTATGCCGGAATACGACTCAAGGAAGTAGACACGTCGTCCTCTGGAGATCGAACACAACCT
This sequence comes from Iris pallida, assembly GCA_029216955.1. Taxonomy (NCBI): domain Eukaryota; kingdom Viridiplantae; phylum Streptophyta; class Magnoliopsida; order Asparagales; family Iridaceae; genus Iris; species Iris pallida. Next base: position 50,590,726 of record JANAVB010025196.1, read on the forward strand.
TCTTCGTGTCTAAAGATGGACCCAGCTTTGTTCAAACATTTTATCAAACGAGTACGACACGTAAGAATAAACATCTTCCTAAGAAAAATCAACACGATTCTTGAATGAAATTCTTGAGAAAACATCAAGAGATCACAGTGTTTACTTACGAAATAATCCAAAACAATCCAGAGTCGATTTCCATACGAATCAATGATCCGCTGATCTAAAATACTGGTCAATCCAACAAGAGAATCCAAATTACTCCTTAATCACAAAATACTCGAAAGCTTTAGATCTGAACAATTCGGATCAGACACTTGCCGATCGTTCAATGATCCGAACGGGATGAAGAATCTTGATTAATCGATTGATCGATCGATTAGAGCTTCCTACACCAGAGTTCATTTGACGAAAAGAGAACCGATCCGAAAAAAATCGAAGGAAGGGCGCGGCCATGGCTGTCGAGAGAGATTGTCTCGGGGGTGCGCCTATTCGTCCTCGTCGCCACTGACTAAAGGAAGGGCGCGGCCACGGCTGTCAAGAGAGATCGTCTCGCCGCTGGGACTTGTCTTCACCGCTCGCCACCACTGTCGGGGGAGGAATGCTCGACCGTCGAGTTCCTCGTGTGTCGTCGAGAAGTCTGACTCGCCGTCGAGGAAGCAAGGATTGCACCGCTGACGGTTGCGTCTAGCCGCTGCTGCCTCTCACCGGAGTGGGAACCTTCACCATGTCCGGGGTCTCTGGAAATTTAGGGTTAGGGCTTTCAAGAATTTGGGGGAGATGAGAGAGGGCTCGAGCAGAGGAAAGAAAATGGGGCTTGAGAGAAATTGAAATTTCTCTTTCCCCTTAAATCATATAAAGTAAATAGAGAATGAGAATTAGAAAATTGTAACTAAGGGCTCCACATTTGGTTATTTACATATTGCCCCCAGAAATTGTTAGGAATTAGTTAGAGAGTTGTTACAAAGTTTCAGTTTCAGTTTCCTCTTAAATCATATAAATTAAACAGAGAATGAGAATTAGAAAATTGTAACTAAGGGCTCCATATTTGGTTATTTATATATTGTCCCCAGAAATTGTTAGGAATCAGTTAGAGAGTTGTTACAAAGGTAGTTAGAGTTGTTAGAAGCTCACAATTATTGCTAGAGGGTTCTCCTCAAATCCTTTAATAATTAATAACCAATACTTTCCATTATAAAATATAAAGAGGTATTTATTAGTCAAAAGTCACTAATCCACAAAATAAACCGAAATAATCATTTCCAAAATTCTAAAATATCAGGAAATTACCGAAATTTAATAATTCTGGGAAAGCGAGGTTACACCCTACTCTCTTACATATCCTATAACACATATATCTTTATACTCCTCTTATAGGTAATTGCCCTATCTAACCATACCCAAGCCTATGAAGACTGACACATGGGTTTAAGGTACCGATACCTATTCCCTCCTCTATATATACATAGACATCAATAACAATATCAGTTTTCCCCATCTAGTATGCTGCTATTAGCTCAACCCCCTTCTCCTTCACATAAATATCCTTTAGAAACCACATGGCCTTTCCTTACCATAGGATACTACTATAGCTATTCTTCTGTAACAGCTAAAGTTGCTGCTACTGCTATGTTAAGCAGCAAAGAGCTGCTGCCTAAAGCCCTGTCCTAAACAACAATTGCTGCTGCTGCTACTAGCAGCAAATGTTGCTACTGTTACTGTTGTAAGTAGCAGATGTTGCTGCTATTATAACTCTTCACATTATTACCCAACTGCCCTCATCTCATGTATACTGCTATCATAAACTCCCACTTGCCCGAGTCTATCTTCCTATGGATGCATACTACTATGCAAGTAGCAACTGCTACTGCTACTGCTACTGCAACCTGTTGTTGCTGCTCTGCTAAGAATAGCCCGAGCCCTCCCGTAGATGTCAGGTGACACTCCACATATCACCCCCTAACAATAGGACTGATGCAAATGGCATATAGGGTTGATACACATATTTTCCTATGACTGATACATGTTCCTCATATACTGATATATGTTCTTCTTTTATAACTGATATAGGTTTTCCTATAGGACTAATATATATGGCCCCTTGCCATAATAATAGATAACACATATAGGGCCCCTTCATAGATTGATACCTATATGCCTATAGGACAGATACAATACCTATATGTCTGATATAGGTAATCCTATATATACTAATACATGCTTTCCCCCTCTTACTGATACATGCCTTTTTTCCCCTTCCCATCATGACTATAGTAGCTAAGATCTACTCTCACTTCAACCCCTCTCACACACATATTATAACAGTATCATATCAGTCCACCCGCTACACACAAAATTTTATATAGAACACACACATACACATATTATACAAATTCAGTCCAAAACTGTCCACATATCCCTAGGCTATGCAAAACCATATTTTACTCTCATATATCACCAAATGATTATACAAATGCTAATCTAAATTAATGTACATCTAAGTACAAAAAAAAATATACATCTAAGTAGAAGTGTCATATCTGAGTTTAGAACATTGGGTGTTCTTTTGGTCATTTTGTCAAACACTTGGCGTGCGTATCGGGATACATTGTGAAACACCCAGGAAACGCACTTCAAATGGATCCAAACTTGACCCAAAGCATATCTACATATTCTAAATCACAAATAGGACCTAACAAACCTATGCACAAACCCTAGAAATGTCATTCTCGAATTTTCCTCAAATTGGTTCAAAATACAAAAAGAAAAATCTTCAAATGAATGAGGAAGAGTCCAAACTCCTCACCATAGGTATTCCTAATGCATGCGAGTTCCTATTTGATGTCTCTACACTATTTAATACAAATTAAAGCATTTAGATTGTATTTTACCTATTGGTTGATGAATTTCCAATGAAATACTTCTAAGATCCAAAATCTTTTAAGCTCCAATTACTCCAACCTCCAATGCTTTGCTTTTAGAGTCTTCTACTCTCCAAGGGGAAGAGAATGGTACAATTTTGGACTATTTTGGATAGGTTTTAGTGGTAGAGAAATTTGAAGGAAATTTCTAAATTAGGATTAGGGTTTGAAATGAAAGGGGGAGAAAGAAGAAGTTGTTCTTCTTATAGCCTAATGTGGCTGGCCAAATGAGCTAGTTTTAGGCGTTCTGGCTAGGGAAAATGTCCATAAGATCCCTCTCTTTTGTCATGACAAGTTTAGGGAAAAAGCAATACTTTCTAATTAGGTGTTTAGCCTAATTCCTAATTTGTCTTGCTAGTTAACTCAGGCTAATTAGAGTCTAACAAAAATTGGATTTGATGATTGTCTAATCTCGTTTATTAGGTCCACTAGGGTCATGACTAATCATCTAGTCCATCTAATTAAAATAGTACTATAGTTTTATATAATATGTCACTTGCATAATAAAATAATTAATATGGTATAAATATATACATATAAAATAAAAGATTAAATTATTTCTATTTCTAGAATGTGGTAGTGACAAGTCTACCCTCCTTAAAATAATTTCATCCTCGAATTTAAAATGACGAAACTAGGACAGAAATGGAAAAAATATAGGAAGAACCATACCTCAAGGCTCAAAAAGATATGGGTATCACTCGCGCATCTCATCCTTCCTCTCCCAGGTTGACTCACCCGGAGAGTGATGCCTCTATACGATACGAACCAAGGGAATAGTCTGGTTCCGCAATACCTTTTCCCAACGATCCAGAATCTCCACTGGCTACTCTGGATAGCTGAGAGTAGGGTCCACCTCTTTCTCGGAGTAATCTAGTACGTCATTGGGATCCACTATGTACCATCTCAACTACGACACGTGGAATAAGATATGGACTCCCTCTAATACAGGTGGCAAGTCTAGCCTGTAAGCCCCCGGCATCGACCCTCTCGCGAATGATGAAAGGTTCGATAAAATGTGGGCTAAGCTTCCCACCTCCACAAAAGTAATCAATAGTGCCCCATGTCGAAGATATCCTCAGGAATACCATATCACCAACCTAGCACAAACATGGTCTCACACATAATCTATAACAATCAATCACAAGCAAATAATATTACAAAATCAAAAGAATCTAAACCTAAAAGCTAAGCTATACCTCAAACTCTAAGGGTCTCTGGTGGCAATCGGCCTAGTGCAAATGTATGTCCTTCATCACCCAAAGTCGATTCCTAATGAGCTTCACCTTCTCAGCTGCATCCAAAACTATCTCAGGCCTCAATAAAGCTCTCTCACCAACGTTATCCGAAGATAATAGAGTACGACACTGTTTGTCATGAATAAAAATTAAAAAACTTATTGTATTTCAAACGTATAAAAGAGTACATGATACTCCTAAATAGGATATGTAAGTACAAAGATTTTTGGAAAAGTGTGACGATGGAGATCGAGCACTACAGTGGCTTATTTACTCCATTGACGATCTGATGACGAACTGAACTTTCTTTGACTTTATGATGCCTGTGAGAGGTAATCTGAGTTGCCAATCAAACTTCGAAGCCTTCCTGAATGAAGGAAGACTCCTTCTATTTATAGGCTGTACATATATGATGTATGAAAAGGGTTTTGACGCATAGGAGCGCGGCGCGTGTGAGATTTCGGCAAAATCTGTTATAACTGCTTTGTGAGGGCTGCTGCTGAGCTGACACGTGGCAGTTTATCGGAATTCTCCATTATTGAGATCTTAGATAGTTAGCATCCTTCAGCAACATGACCGAGTAACTGACACATGGCATATGCCCATTGCTTCACGATCTTGCTCGGATGAAACCGAATAGATTTTGCTCCTATCGAAAGAACGGTAGTTTAAACAAATTAGATCCCGACTTTATCTCAGGAGTAGAGATTTGAACAAACCAGATTTAATTGTATCTAAAAAGATACTACTGTTTAAACAAACCGAATCTGATTGTATCTGAGGAGATACAACTGTTCGATCGAGCTGGATGTGGTTGTATATGAAGAGATACAGTTGTATCTAGAGGAGATACAATTATTTTGAACAAACATGATGTAGTCATATCTGAAGAGATGTGGCTGCTATACTGGCTACATGGCATGATTCCATGTTGTGGTGGAGCTGTACGCTATACGAGCTTCGCTTTTACGGAGCGACGAAGTCACTGCTCTTTTGGAAAGCTCTGAGAGATCAATGGAGCCGTAAAGGGGCTGCACTTCTGGGAAGCTTCTGAGAGACCAATGAAGGAAGTCGTTGATGGGGCCACACTTCTGGGAAGCTCTGAGAGACCAATAAAGGAGCCGTGAAGGGGCTGCACTTTTGTGAAGCTTTGAGAGACCAATGAAGGAAGCCGTTGAAGGTGCTGCACTTCTTTGATGCTCTGAGGGACCAATAAAGGAAGCATTTAAAGGGGTTGCACTTCAGGAAAGCTATTTAAGGCCAATAAAGGAGCTGTAAAGGGGCTATGCTTCTGGAAAGCTCTGAGAGACCAATAAAGGAAGCCGTTGAAGGGGCTGTATTTCTCTGAAGCTCTAAGAGATCAATAGAGTCTTAAAGGAGTTACGCTTCTAGAAAGCTTCTGAGAGACCAATGAAGGAAGTCGTTGAAGGGGCTATGCTTCTCTGAAGCTCTGAGAGACCAATGAAGGAAGCCATTGAAGGGGTTGTGCTTCTGGAAAGCTCTGAGAGGCCAATGAAGGAGCGATGAAGGGGCTGCGGTTCCGGGAAGCTCTGAGAGACCAATAAAGGATGTTGTACTTATAGTTTGTGCACTTTTATGCTGTAGACTTATAGGCTGTAGAGTCTTAATATGTAATCATGAAGAGTCTGTAATAAATCTTTTGTAAACATGATTTTATTAAAGAATTTCATTTTATGCACTGTCTTTTTGTAGTCCGAGTTCTTATGTGCACAGTAATTTAATCGTCTTGCGCTTTTGATGTCTTCTATGCTTTTGAAGATGCTGTACTTTTTCATGCTTTTACAAGATACCCTTCAAAGTTTTTGGACTTGAACAAGTTTGGAACACTTTGAATAGAAGCATGAAATGACACATGGCACAAGGAGTGCGTAGTCTGCTGCTGACAGGCTGTCATCAATAATGACCGTCAGCATTAATGTTTCGAGCCGTCGTTTCATTTAAAAGTAATAATAACTCCTCGTTTTTGGACAAAGATCCGTCATGATTTTTTTTATCTCCATGATGTTCGAAGCATTTCTTCAAATATGAAAGGTCTCTTTTGTCTTTATCTGCTGATGTGGCTTTGTCCTACAAGTATGGCTTTGTTCAGAAAGAGAAAGACTTTCTGCCACTCCTGTTCTCCTTCAAGGTTTTTCAGAGAGAAGCTTCTTCTTCTTTCTTAAGCTAAAAACCCTAGTTTTCTGCTATGGCCCCCAAGAAATCGAGAGACCTTAGAGCTCCAAAAGTGAAGTAGCATGTAGGCAACTATAGAGGGGGTGAATAGAGTTTGTGTCTATAATGACCAGTTAAAAATAACTCTATGCTAAGTCCAGAAAGCAACTACTAAGAGAATATATAATCAGAGAGTAATAATGTGAAAAGTAAAAGAGTTTAGAAGAACAAACGCAAACACAGCGATATATCCTGATTTCCCTCGCGGAAGACTAGTCCAGGCCCGAGAACTCTTGCTCGGAGTTGAAATCTACTATTTGTGAAATATGGCACACACGTGCCTTTAGTCCGAAGAGCATGCCAACTTCTTACAGACACGAGCCTTTGAAGCGCTCGACTACTTTAACTTTGCAGATGTGAAACTTAGAATTTTTCAAGTGTCTTTTTTTAACTCTTGCACAGAACTTCTAGCTGAATCGCACTCAGCACCTTGGGGCTTAGGAAGTTTTGTGGCTAGGGGATTTAGAAGAGTAAGGCTTAGAGCATATAAGGCTTAGAAGATTGAAAGCTTGAGAGTGAGAGATGATTTGAAATGAGAGGAATCAAGCTCTATTTATACTAGGCATGGGAGGCAGAGTTTGGCCAGACTTCTTTCCCAAATATTCAAAAATTCGAACGTTGGACAGCTCGCAGCAAGGTGGTCCTAAAAATCAAGTTGCTGATTTTAAGGAGGCCGAGATCGACCTGAGTTCGGTCTTCGATCGAGTTTGGTCCCCTCAAACCAAAAACCTTATATGGGTGAAGGTGGTTTGGTTTGGTTCAGGAATTGGTTGTTTGTACGGTGGAGCTTGGAAAAATATGTTTAGCGGTTGATATCACATATTGCGACTCAACGTACATATTTTCCTAGACTCAATAAATCAAAAATTACAGACCGAGAACAAATTATATTTGTAATACAACAGCTTATAGACAATGTTTGTCCAGAACTTGATGTGTTATATTAGATCATAGGTGATGTTCTGTCTTACACTTGATGTGTCGTATTGGATCATATCAGATATCAGTTGTTAATTATCTAAATCAGGTTGACTGTGATCCAGTTTGGGTCAACAATCTCCCTATTTTGATAATTGACAAAATGATATTTATATGTCTCAGTATCCACACCTGGACACACGTTAAAGAAGAGAAGATCTTTTGCAAGTACGAAGTGGCTCCCCCGCTAGTAAATATTTATGTCCTAGTATAAAAGATTTATCCAAGCACAACAGACAGATAGATACAATGCATGTACAATATCATATCTCAATATCACATAAAATATCATATAGTAATAGTTAAAACTAACGGTCTGAAGATCCAACAGGTGAAACTTGCAGTCTTTAAAACATACATAAAGGAACTACATAGTGCATGAAAAGAAACTAAAAAGCAGAAACATAACTAGAGTGCATCAGCAGCATCATAAAGTAGTAGACCACATCCATCATGGAGCAGGAGGACGGGATGGACCGACAGAATTTGACGAATCACTGGTAGAGCGACGAGGGTCGATAAAAGCTACATCGGGATCCAGATACCACATGGCCCAAGGGTCATCAATCCAGTATCCTTCGCGAGAAGGATTCCGACTCATAGAAAAAGGCATAGTGGGATGCCTTGCCATGTTGTATTGGATGTCATAAAGAGTGTTGCTAATGGTGGTCATCTGAAGGGTGGTCCGACAATCCTGCTGCGTATAACGATCGTCTTCCAACTGGAAGCGGCCGCGTAACATGTCTCTGATAGAATCCATGGTGGCAGGTGGTTCAGGTTGAGGGGCATCAGAATCAGATGATGCTTCCTCAGCAGGAGCAGGAGGTAAAGGTGCAGGAACTGTCCCACGAGCCTTAAAGAGGTATGTAGGAGCTCCTATGAATTGACAGTCGTCTAAGAAAATATTAAAGGCAGAAAAGATAATGGGTAGGTACATAGCATATACAAGTGCTCTAGGCTTCTTTCTAGCACGAATCATCCAGTCCATCATCGTGTGTGAAAAATTGAATGGGATAGTAAAATGCAGATAAAATTATGCAAAAATCTTGAGGTAGTTTACTTCATTAGTAGATCTGACTTTTGGCAGGATAAAAGAGAATATAATACGATGAAGTTCATAAAAGTATTAGTTGAGATATTTAGCACAAAGTTTACGAGGGCGAGGATTGGGTTCACACATCATGTCCTTAAAACCTTCTAGGGTGATATCGCCAACAAACTTGAAGTCACGGGCATCGACATGGCATTCCCAAGTACTGGGTTCAAGGAGTTGCAAGTACTCAGCCAAGTCAAAGTCATCGAACTCAATGTCGATACCAGCTACCCTAGAATAAATCTTACTGTCATCATGAGTAAGATTGCAATAAAACATTTGTATGGCATTAAGATAAATTCTTGAAGATGTAGACACTAGTTCATCAAGACAAAGTCTTTAAAATTAGAGTCAAATTCAGAAAAGATGGTAAAATTAATAGGATGACCTGGCTCCACACTACGTGCACAAAAATCAGAATACCATTCATTAGAAGCTTCTAATGAAACAAATATGTGCTCATTGTAGGTGTCGGCATTGGGAGGAGGAGGTAGATTGAATAAAGGGTGAGAGGGATTGACATTAGGAGAAGGATTTGATGAAGAGGCTTCACTTCTACTCCTTTTTCCTCTAGAAAAGAGTCTAGGTGCCATGGAAAAATAATGAGAGTAGAGAGGGGAAGCTAGAAAAGTATACCTCAAAGAAAAGTAGTGGAGATGAAGAAGAATCCTCAGAAAGCTTCAAATCTTGAGTTTGGAAGGGAGAGAACTAAACTTGAGAGATCTAGGGTTAGGTTTCGAGAAAAGTGGATGGAGAAAGATGGAAGATGAAAAGAGAGGTTCAAAATTCGGAGTTTTATAAAGTAGGGCCGACTATAACAGCAAAAAGTAAGGTGTTGATCAAGTTGATCGGATAGCCTACAATGGCTGAAGGTTCTAGAACCGACCAGACCGAGTTCGGCCCGAGTTCGGTCCTGGTGGATCCAGAACTCTAGAAAGTTTTAAAAAAAGATTAATGATAGTAAGAATGATAGTCTTAAAATAAAAATAGTAGATTTTATTGGCCACAAAATATGTAGAGCATGCGACAGACTTGTGAATCATTATTCAGTATATGTGAATCATCTCAGTTTAGCTGTAGGGGCCGGTTTCCAGCTAGCGGTAGTCCGAAGACACTTGGCACCGTATCGCTTAGGCTTTTATGCCTGATTTATAGAAGTACCCTTTCGGCTTGTACCCAAAACAATACAACATATACGAATTTTGATTTAACAAGTATTTGTGCAAGTAAGACTTATTGTATGGCATTTTCATCCAAGGTTTCCAATTCTCGATGAAGAAAGTTGAAACGCACTTTGGCAAGTGGTTAGTGAAAAAGTTTGCTAGCTGAAGATCAGTGTTAATGAATTCTAGATTAATGTGTCCTTGCAATTAATGATCTCTTAAAAAGTGGTATCGTATTTCTATATGCTTAATGTGTGAGTGACATATTGGGTTCTTAGTCAAGTTAATAGCACTAGTATTATCACAGAATATAGGAATGTGCTGAAAAGATAAATTATAGTCTGTTAGGGTTTGCTTCATCTACAAAATCTAAGCACAACAACGTCCTGCAACTATGTATTCAGCTTCGATTGTAGATAATGCGACAGAGTTTTGTTTTTTGCTAAACCAAGAGACTAAAGTTTTGCCTAATAAATGACACGTGTCGCTGGTACTTTTATGGTCGACTTTGCATCCAGCAAAATCAGCATCCGAATAACCGATTAGGTCAAAGGATGCGGTTTTGGGATACCATATGAAGAACAGATGGCAACTCTAGAGGGAGGTGAATAAAGTTTATAACGATAATAACCAATTAAAAATTAAACTCTTTCACAAGCTGAAAGTAATCAGAGTAAATGTGGAAATAAATAAGGAGCAAGAAAGCATACGCAAAATACAGCCGATTTTTAACCTGGTTTCCCTCGTGGAGGACTAGTCCAGGCCTGAGAACTCTAGCTCAGGATTAAATCCACTATTTGTGAAATAGTAGTTACACCCCGTGCCTTTTCTTCAGAAGAGCACGTCAACTTCTTACAAAGATCGCAGTGACGATGCTTGGAATTTTTCAAGCGACTTCTTGAACTCTTGCACAAACTCCTGACTGAAAAAGTACTGAGCACTTGAGGCTTAGGGAGCTTGTGGCTAGTAGATAAAGAAGGGTATGGCTTGTATTGAGCTTTAGAGAAAAGAGAAGAGAAGATTGGATGATTGAAAATGAGAGAATTCATGACCTATTTATAGGATATCAGGTAGGCAGATTTCGGCCAAAATTCTGGTTGGAATTTTCAAAAAATTGGCCGTTGGACAACTTGCAACCAACCAACCCTAAAAATTAGAGTACTGATTTTTAGGAGACAGAGTTCGGCCCAAACTCTGTGTGGAGGCAGAGTTCGGCCCGAACTCTGTCTACAGAGCACAAAATGGGTCATGGGTCCAATTGGCTTATTTTGGATATGTGTGGAGCTATTAGATTTGGGTATGGTTGTAGGCTAAGTCTCAGATGCTTAGTACAGCTCAGTTTACATAAGTCTAGACTCAATAAAATTGTAAAAGTACAGACTCAAAATAACTTGCATTGCAAATCCGAGCTGTCGTCTGACTTGAACTGGAAGTAGTCTTCATGTGTCGTATTGAATTATCACAAGTATCATGTAGTCAATTCTATCAATATTTGGTTGACTGTGATTTTGTGTCAACACCATATGCCCACGGTAACAGTGCCTTTAAGGTATCGAAAGATACACTTAACTGTGCTCATATGTGATTCCTTAGGGTTGGCTTGATAACGAGCACATAGGCAAACACTAAACATTATATCAGGGCGACTATCATTTAAATAGAGTAAACTACCGATCATATTTTGATACTTACATTGTTCGACTGGTTTCCCGCTTTCCCCAGGTTCTAATTTCGTTGTTGTAGCCATCGGAGTACTGATTGGTTTGATGTTGTCAAGATCAAATTTCTTTAGCATATCCTTTGTATACTTTGATTGACTGATGAAAACCCCTTGAGAGTTTTGTTTGACTTGCAATCCAAGGAAGTAGTTAAGTTCTTCCATCATGCTCATCTCGAACTCATTCTGCATGCACTTAGCAAATTCTTGGCATAATATCTCATTAGTAGACCCAAAGATAATGTCATCTACATAAATTTGTACTAATAGAATTGTGTCATCAATTGATTTGATAAAAAAAATGTCGTGTTAATCTTCCCTTTTGAAAAACCTCCTTCAAGTAAGAAAGTGTTTAGGCATTCATACAAAGCGCGAGGGGCTTGTTTGAGGCCATAAAGAGCTTTTTTAAGCTTGAAAATATTGTAACGCTCCAGTCCCAAAATACTTAGGACTAAGTACGTTGACATGCCAGCTGCATACATACGAAGTAAACTCTAATATATGGAACCATCGTATGTATACATAAGCCATAAAATATAGTAAACTACGATACTAATCTCATCCACAAATAAAGAAGGAAGAATTTTTAAATCAACTCATGAATAGTCATTTACAAATCGTTGGGCGGAGACAAATCCACTACCAACTAAAAAGAGAAAAAATATATAACAAATAAATTTGTCGAGCGATGCGAAGGCGATCCAAGTGCAATCACGTCGGAGGAATAGAGTAAAATATGGCCTTGGCTAGAGCACCAGCGAAACATCACAAAGGCACACACCTGGAGAGACCACCAGGTCCTCAAAGGGACGTAACAAGATACAGAAAGAACATGCCAAAATACTGAATATAAAATATGCCACAAATAAAAGCAAGTGACAAGACATCAATAAGGTAACCTAACCGTACTAAAGTGAATATGCAGTTGAAAAATAATCCTTCGACGCATGGGCCCTCGCTGTAAATATGATCGGCTTGGTTCCCGTGTAGGGCACCAGGGGCCTACATCCGTAATGTCTGAATATCGTCAGAGGGCATCATGTGCAAGGGGGTATGTCCATAACGCTCTGGAAAATGTCAGAGGGCACCTAGAGCCTGTATCTCCGGAGGAGCGCGCAGGTAATCTGGGAAGTGCAAAGAAGCCCATACGTCAGGTATTGTTCTCCCCACCCAATGCTCTTATTTAAGTCACATCCATGACCTTATACCTCTATTAAATGCTAAGTCTCCTAACATGCCTCTATTAGTAATTAGACTATCACGCCCCAGAACCAGAATACCGGAGAGCGGAGGAATGACTCAGCCAGCTACATATTACGGGTAGATGAATACCAAATGCTGTCTAAAAGACGAAGGGGTGCATACTACGTGAAAGTTTTACTAGGGTTACTCAACATCTATTGTCTCAATCATTCATACAAGAAGCAGTAAATAGAGAACATATAAGATAAAGCAGTAAGGCATCGCAAATGCTTGGTCGAAATGTTCTTTGAGATCTGGCTTTATGAAACATAGCCAGAGGATATAACAAGGTATACACAATTGTTATCAGCTGCAGTCTGACTTAGTTACAATAATGTAAAATTAAGTACAAGACAATCCGACTAAGATGTCGGTGCCAAACGACCAAAAGTAAATAGTAAAGACGAGCAGGGAAGAAAGGGACCCACTCGTGTCCTCCGGCGATCATTCCTCTAGTATTGACCATCTTAGAGGTGGAAGTAAGCTGAGTCCTCGGAAACTGGCTCTAAATCTGGCCATGCAAAACCAGAGAGGTTAGACCTCTAATAGCAAGTACCGCAAGGAAGCACGATATGAGAAATTGGAACCAGTAATAAGAGTAAGAATATGATAAAAAGTCTCTGCTTGCTACTGGAGTTCGTACAACACCACGACACTTCAAGCCAACTTTCCAGCCAAACAAGGACAAAAGTTGACCCGTCATGTCCTGGCGTTCTGCTCTCCTCAGTAGTTAACAGAGTAGGTACAGTGCACAGACAAATCAATTTAACGGCCAAGCAACTACTACGGCTTGCTACTATGAGTTCCAAATTACCCTGGAATTTATGCAATACGGGATTCCTCAGTTCTTACTATGTACAAGCAAGGCTAGTTTACCCAATAATCAATTGTGCTAATCATGAATTAGACGAGTCCCAGCGGGACGCTCATCATCAATATATATATATCAATATAGGCAAATACCACTCCCTGCCCGTGTGGCAGATTTGCGGTATCTGTGGGAACCAGCCGGCATGTCGGGGCATTAATCGTCCCAAAGATGGCTGCCATATAAGAACTCGGGAATACATTCTCTCCATGCAATCGTTATTTTATTTAGCTTAATAGTCCCTATGTTGATTGAAATTCTATGTCGTGGATCATGGTCATTCAAAATAAGTACTTTCATACAGAGTACGATATACATAACTCCACAACGATGTCCGTGCGGCTAGGTTGTTGGTCTTACATAGCATAATGCAATAATCAATCCTAGCCACAGACTAATCATGCCTTGACTGTAAGATGTACATGCTGCTTTTGCAGAACGGCTAATCGATCACAATAGTTCATGATTTATACATGAACGTGTCTCATTTAATTCAATAAGACGACTAGCCAGTCTCTTAGTTCCAACTAGGAACGCATGATCAATTATTAGTCAAGGCAACATTCAATGTAAATCAAATGTCAATCAATGTCAAACAATGTCGATTCGGAACAAGAATCAGCCAAAGGGCAATATGGGCTAGAGTTTATACGGCCGAGAAAAAATATGGTCTCATGCGGCTGAGACAATATGGTCTCATGCGGCTCGAAATACCCAAGCCATGCGGCTAAGACAATATGTATATGCGGCTGAGAAAAGCATATGCTCATACGGCTGGAAAAATATGCTCATGCGGCTGGAAAAACATGCGCTCATGCGACTGGAAGGGAACGAGTTCTTATGCGGCCAGGAGAACATGTATATGCGGCTAGGGGGAAAAACGAGTCCCATACGGCTCAGAGCTGCCAAGGCCATACGGCCAGAAGCCTATGTGGCAATAGGAAGATAGGGCCTATACGGCAATGGAAACTGAGCCTTATGCGCCTCGGGTCTCATGCAGCCGAAAATGCAAAGTCTCATGCGGCTGAAAATGCAAAGTCTCATGTGGCCAAAGAAGATCAGGTCTATGCGGCTAGAGGATATGGGCCCTATACGGCTCGGGTTCAAGCTACTGCGGCTGGGGTTTCATGCGGCAAGATGGGACTGATCCTTATGCGGCTGGAGAAACTTTACCGCATGAAAGCCATACGGCTAAAGTAACGTTCTTCTCTAATTCTCCGAAGACAGAACCAGGAAATCCATTGCTTGCAAGCTCCCTAAGTCCTTCATTCCGACCCCAAATCTGAACTTCCATAGGTCAAAATAGGGTAGCAAGAAATTCTCTATAACATGGAACCATCAAAACTTGAAAATAATATGGTTAGCTAGATCAAAACCTAAGAAATCCGAAAATATAACAAACTTAGATCTACAAGTAATGAGCCATGGAAATTAAAAATGCTAGGTACTAGAGTGTCCAAAAATCTCAAAAGGAAGACATTGGGACAATAAAATTGGAGATCCACCAAGAAGAAAGTGGTACTTGCCTAGCTCTCTAGGTTGGTGGGAGAGTAATAGAGGTTGAAAAAGAAGTAAATGAGAGTAATGAAGAGAGAGAAAAGTAAAGTAGTATTAGTATCAAGCCCAAGTAAATCTCCACCCTCCATTCCTTCCTACAAGATCTAGACCATCCATCCCTCTCATGATGAACCAAGCTAGACCAAGTTGGTTTAACATGAATAAACAAACCAAGAGCTTTAAGTAAAAGCAGAAAATAAAATACAGCAAAATAATTAGCACAAAATTAAAGAATTTAAATACAGAACAAATACATGATAAATATTAATAAATAAATTCAAGCAGTACACGTATAAAAATACGTATTCTGGGAACGGGGAGTGACATCTCCACCCTCCTTAGAAAAATTTTGTTCTCGGAATTTCAAATCCAAGCTGGATAGAAACACCAAAGCTAAACTAATCTAAGTACAAACAATTGAGCAAGCGACTATTTTACAATGTCAAATAGCAAGTAAGATATCTATAATTATCAATCTACGACATCAAATAATTTATACTCATAGGGTGATAAGCATGTGGAGTCAAAGACAATCAAGGTACACGGAAAGAGACATACCTTGTGAGTCAAATAGGTGCGGGTACCATGATCGGATATCATCCTCACGTTCCCACATTGACTCTTCTAAGGAGTTATGACCCCAAGCAACACGGACAAGGCTAATTATTCGGTTCTTAAGTATCTTCTCCCTTCGGTCCAAAATGGACACAGACTGTTCCTCGTAAGACAGATTGGTACCAATAACCAGTTCAAAATAATCGAGAATATGGCTTGGATCCGATACATACCTACGCAACTGAGATACATGAAACATATCATGCACCTCTTGTAACGAAGGTGGAAGGGACAAACGATAAGCAACATCGCCTACCCTATCAAGGATAACAAATGGGCCAACGTATCGGGGACCCAACTTCCCGCAAACGCTAAATCTAATGACCCCACGGGTAGGTGAGACCCGCAAGAACATGTGGTCCCCAACAAAAAATTCTAGCAGCCTACGATGTTGGTCCGCCCAATGTCGATGTCGATCTTGCGTAACTCGAAGTCGCTCTCTAATTACCTTAACCACTTCAACCGTCTGAATAATTATTTCTGGGCCGAGCATCTTTCTCTCCCCGATATCATCCCATGTCAGTGGCGACCTACACTTCTTACCATATAGTGCTTCAAACGGTACCATCTGGATACTAGCTTGATAACTGTTGTTGTACGAGAACTCAACTAAGTGTAGGTGACTCTCCCAAGACCCTCCAAAATCTAGAGTACAAGCTTGCAACATATCTTCTAAGGTCTGAATTGTTCTTTCTGATTGCCCGTCCGTCTGTGGATGATAAGCCGTACTAAATCTTAACTTGGTACCCATACTATGATGTAGACTCTTCCAGAAATGTGATATAAAGTGGGTATCTCTATCTGACACAATACTGACGGGGACCCCATGTTGCCTGACTATCTGTTGCATATACAACTCTGCCAACTTTTCTGTAGATTGCCCTACTCTGAAAGAAAAAAAATGTGCCACCTTTGTAAGCCGGTCCACTATCACCCAAATATTATCTTTACCACTTGGTAATCTCGATAAACCGGTCACAAAGTCCATTGTGATATGCTCCTACTTCCACTCCGGGATAGGAAGTCGTTGCAATAATCCAGCTGGCCTCTGCTGTTCTGCCTTCACTTATTGGTATATCAAGCAACGTGAAATAAATCTAGCTATCTTTCTCTTTATTCCATTCCACCAGAAGTGCTGCTTGATATCCTTGTACATCTTGGTCCCTCTAGGGTATATAGAATATTGAGAACCGTAGGCTTCTGTCATAACCTCCTATCTGATGTCTCCACCAGGCACACATAGGCGTGATCCAAACCTAAGTATACCATCTTCGTAAATTTTTATCTCCTTTCTGAGTCCTGACTCATATTTTGTCCTGAGCTTCTGAATCCTTGGGTCCTGTGCCTGAGCTGCCTTGATCCTGTCTACCAAGT
The DNA here is from genome assembly GCA_029216955.1 of Iris pallida. Lineage (NCBI taxonomy): Eukaryota > Viridiplantae > Streptophyta > Magnoliopsida > Asparagales > Iridaceae > Iris > Iris pallida. Next base: position 50,607,706 of record JANAVB010025196.1, read on the forward strand.
CAGATTGAACGCGTAGACTTGCCAGAATTCCTACATCACTGGAAAGTATAACCTCGATGCCCATCTCCTAAAGGTCTTCTAAGATATTCTTTTGTGATGTCAACATAAATGTGCCGCCTCTCCTGCTAAGAGCATCTGCTACCACGTTAGCCTTGTCTGGGTGATACTGAAGCTCCACGTCGTAATCCTTGATCAACTCCAACCATCTTCTCTATCTTATATTCAGTTTCTTCTGAGTAAAGATGTACTTCAGACTCTTGTGGTCTGTGTACATGTCCACTCGATCACCGTACAAGTAATGCCTCCATAGCTTCAAAGTAAATACTACTGCTGCCAATTCCAAGTCATGAGTTGGATAATTCTTCTCGTGGTTTCGAAGGTGCCTAGATGCATATGCTATCACCTTCTCATGTTGCATGAGGACGCACCCAAGTCCCGTTCCCGACATGTCACAATAAACGGTAAAACCTCCGAGCCTAACTGGCAATGTAAGAATAGGTGCCGATATCAACTTATGCTTCAAATTCTCAAATGATGCCTGGCATTCTGCCGACCAGATGAATGGCACATCCTTCCGTGTCAAGCGGGTCATGGGTGCTGAAAGTCTTACAAAGTTTGATATGAACCTTCTGTAATATCCTGCCAATCTTAAGAAACTACGCACATCAGCTACGGTCTTGGGTACTGGCCAACTCTCTACTGCTTCTACCTTCTTGGGATCCACTGCTACTCAAGCTCCTGATATGATGTATCCCAAGAATGAAATTTGATTTGTCCAAAACTCACATTTGTTGAGCTTAGCGTACAACTGGTTCTCTCTCAGAACCTGTAACACTTTCCTGAGGTGATCTTCATGCTCTTCTTCACTAGCTGAGTATATGAGAATGTCGTCAAGGAACACAACAACAAAATGGTCTAAGTATGGCATAAAAATATGGTTCATCAAATCCATAAATATTGCTAGAGCATTGGTCAAACCAAACGACATAACTAGGAACTCGTAATGCCCGTACTTCGACCTGAATGTTGTCTTGGGAATATCCTCTTCTCGAACTCTAACTTGATGATACCTTGACCGAAGATCTATCTTGGAAAAAACTCTTGTTCTGTTCAATTGATCGAACAAGTCATCGATTCTAGGTAATGGGTACTTGTTCTTTACTGTCGCCGCGTTGAGCTTTCTGTAGTCAATGTACAATCTCGATGACCCATCCTTCTTCCCCATAAGTACCACTGGTGCTGCCCATGGTGACTCACTGTCTCGGATAAACTTCTTCGCCTTCAGTTCCTCAACGTACTGATACACCTTGGCCTGCTCGGAATCTGCCATCCTGTAAACTCGATCTGATATCGGCCGAGTTCCAGGTGCCAATTCTATACTGAACTCAATATCCCTTACCGGGGGTAAACCTGGAAGTTCTTCGGAAAATACATCAATGAACTCTTCAACTACCTTCAGAACTTAAACTTCTTCCATAGCCGCTGCTATTCCTTCTTCTTCTTGTTGGGTTGCCACTGATCTGACTAGAATAAATAGGCCCATGCCTGGAATATTAAAAGATAAACTCCTTCTACGATAATCTATTGTGGTACTATTGTCTTTCAGCCAGTCCATGCCTAAGATGACGTCGAAATTCTTCATAGGAAATTCTATCAACCTGGCGGGTAAGGAACGCCCGCACACTACAACATTACACGCTAGAATAACTCTACTAACTCATACGAGTCCATTACCAGTGAGTATATTCAACCTCCCTGGCAATGTCTCGAACTCCATTCCTAGTCGTATCGTAAATTGTGCAGATATAAATGAGTATGATGCTCCTGAATCAAACAATGCTATACGGGATAGGAGACGACAAAAATGTTACCTGCCACAACATCCTCTGATGCCAATGCCTCTTCCAAGGACAGGTTGAATGCCTGCCCTCGACCTCCTTGTTGGTTCCCATGCTGCGGCCTAGCCTGGTGCTGCTGCTGGCCCCTGCCTTGGTGATGCTGGGGTGGTCTATGTTGTTCGTGCTGCATCAGTGGTCTCTGCTACCGAAACATATGAGCCTGTGACCTCAATAGACGTTGTGCCAACGGTCTTACTGCCACCGCTGGTCCTCGATACTGGCTTGCCCCTGGTGCTGGCAGAGCAGGAAATTGTTGTGCTGGTCCTCCTGACCTCAAATTCATAGGACAGATAGAAACCCGATGATCTGGACTCCCACATATCAAACACTGTCCATTCAATACCCGACACACATCTCTAGTATGCTCGGCCTTCCCACAATAAGTACAGCCCGTTGGGGTTGCTGGGTCTACCTCTGTTGCTGTTGTTGCCTTGCTGGTGGTGTTGGCCCTCGCACTGCCATATCGTGGATACGAACGCCAGGAGATGGTGTAACTCGGGGCGCTATTCCCCCTCTTCCTTCAATCTGATTGTGAGATCTTTTTTGACCTCCAGTCCTTGCTGTGATGCTCTGAATGGTGATCTCATGCCTTTGGGTTGCCGTCAACACCTCATCAAAAGTCTGGTAGTTGTGCCCCTCTATCAATTATAAGAGATCAAGATGAAACCCTTGCTGAAACCTCATAGCCCTCTGGCTCTCCGTTGCTAACATCTCTAGGGAGAACCTACTCAGTCTGCAGAACTCTGCTGCATAAGCATCCACTGTCTTGCCAACCTGCTTGAGGTTGATAAACTTCTGCTGTAGCTCAAACTACGCCACAACTCCATAGTACTTCTTCTTGAATCTTGTAGTAAAATCATCCCAAGCAACAAGACGTCTGATGCCTACTTCTTCTAATTCCCACCAATCATGTGCGAGGTCATGAAGTAACAACTTCACTAGATCCACACATTCTTTTGTAGGAACCTTAGCCGCTGTCAGAATAGCCTCAATGACCTTAAGCCATACATCTGCTGAATTGGCATCTTCTGTTCCCTCAAAACGACGGGAGTTGTACTTACAAAATCTAGTTGATACTCCTGAATCGGTTCTTGCCCCTCTTTCCAAAGCCGTCTGTAACCCTTTGTTGAGCAATACATTCTGCTCTTGTAACTGAGCATGCATGCGTTGCTGGGCCAATATTTGATCTTACTGAGTAGCCATCATCCCTCTCATGATCTCCAGAAGGGCTGGTGTGCCCACTTCTACAGGGGTAGGTAGAACTATTGGTGGTGTTGGAACTTCCGAATACTGCGGTCCAGATGCTGGTTCTACTATCACTTCTTCTTGGATAGTCTCTTGAGGTAGTACTGGTCCTTATTGCTGACCAACATGGTCAAGTTATCCGTGTTGCCCTTGTTGTTGTTGTCCAGTCCTGGCAGATACGGACGAAGTGCCCCTAAGAAAAGGGATAAGAGAATGATCAAACGATCAGACAGAAAAGATCAATAAAGTCAAAGGATATTAGAATGTCAAGCTAGAGTCGAAAGCAACGAATCATGAGATCAAGGAAAAACATGTGTGATTGAGACATCCTATAAATTAAAATACCCCACAAGTCTAAAATCGGACCTGTATGGGCTACCACTAAAACCTTGTCACGCCCTAGAACCAGAATATCGGAGAGCGGGGGAATGACTCAGCCAGCTACGTATTACGGGTAGATAAATACTGTATAATACGATCAAAACTGTCTAAAAGATGAGGGAGAGCATACTACATAAAAGTCTTACTAGGTTTACTCAACATCTATTGTCTCAATCATTCAAACAAGAAGAGGTAAATAGAGAACATATAAAATAAAGCAGTAAGGCATCCCAAACGCTTGGTCAAAATGTTCTTTGAGATCTGGCTTTACAAAACATAGCCAGAGGATATAACAAGGTATGCACAATTGTTATCAGTTGCAGTCTGACTTAGTTACAATTATATAAAAGTAAGTACAAGATAATTTGACTAACATGTCGGTGCCAAACTGCCAAAAGTAAATAGTAAAGATGAGTTGGGAAGCAAGGGACCCACTCGTGTCCTCCGGCGATCATTCCTCTAGTATTGACCATCTTGGAGGTGGAAGTAAGCTGAGTCCTCAGGAACTGGCTCTAAATCTGGCCATGCAAAACCAGAGAGATTAGACCTCTAATAGCAAGTACCGCAAGGAAGCACGATATGAGAAATTGGAACCAGTAATAAGAGTAAGAATATGATAAAAAGTCACTGCTTGCTACTGGGATTCGCACAACATCACGACACTTCAAGCCAACATCCCAACCAAATAAGGACAAAAGTTGACCCGTCATGTCCTGACGTTCTGCTCTCCTCAGTAGTTAACAGAGTAGGTACAGTGCACAGACAAATCAATTTAAGCGGTCAAGTAACTACTACGGCTTGCTACTATGAGTTCCAAGTTACCCTATAATTTATACAAAACGGGATTTGTCACTCCCGTTTCCCGTTATACGTATTTTCAGGATACGTATACGAATTTTTGACAATTGTCAGGTGGCCCATATTTTTACTTATCTTGCTTAGCTTAGCCTTTGTTTAAATCTTGACTTGATTGGTTCAACTTGGTTCAACATGACTTGGCTTGGCTTGGTTTGCTTTATATTGGGTTGAGATGAGAGGGGTTGCTATATAAGTCAACTTCTTCTCTCTCCTCTATTATTTTGCATTTACTTCTTCACCTTCTTTATTTACTCCTCCCACCTAACAAGCCTAGGCAACTGCAACTTGCTTTATGATGGATCTCAAATTTTATTGTTCCATTCCCTCTCTTACTTCATTCTAAGCCTCTTTAGAACTTGACATTTTTGGATTTGATGGGTGGATTCTTGTAGATCTAAGTTTGTAATCTTTTCGTTTTTCTTAGTTTTGATCTCTAAAACTTGGTTATTTTCAAAATCTAATAGTTCCATGATGTAGGAAATTCAATTCTACCCAATTTTGGCTTTTGAAGCGCTTGATTTCGACTTCGTATGTAAAATTTATGCCATTTTCATGTTTATGGGTTTCCCACACCTTTTGGTGCTGTTGGGACGATGAACAGTGCTGCGCGCAGTATATTTGCTGTCGTGCGCCGTGCGCCGTGCTTGCGCGCAACGTGCGCCGTGGGCAATTTTGTCTGCGCACAATACGCAGGTTGCGCGCCGCGCGCCCGCACAATTCACTGCCGTGCGCCCGCATGCCGCGCTTGCGCGCAACGTACGCCGTGGGCGATTTTGCCCGCACGCAATACGCAGGTTGCGCGCCGTGCGCCCTCGCACTTCTCTGTCGCGCGATCGCGCGTAGTGCGCCCGCTCACCTCGCTTGCGTGCAACGTGCGCCGTAGGCGATTTTGCCCGCACGCAATGTGCAACTTGCGCGGCCGCGCGCCCGCGCACCGTGCTTGCGCGCAACGTACGCCGTGGGCGATTTTGCCCTCGTAACTTGTGCTCAGGCCACTCCAAATGACTATTTTTGCTTCTTTGAGCTATTTTGTAGCTAAAATCTTAAAAACTCAAAATATGAAAGTTGTAGATCTTTTCCTTGGCTTCAAGAATATGTCACTAGTTTTTTGGTGCAAGTTTCTCTCATTCATGATAATGTAAGAATAGAACACGATAGTGGCCCACTGTGGCGCACTCTTGACAAGTAAACTGACTTGGTATATCTCGACATGCTGTTATGACAGCTAGCCTGACATGACAAGTATGTAAGACCTGGACACCGTGGGCAATTGTGTTTGTACAAATAAACCAGTACTATCTTGCATCATATCTAGGATAGGGATCCCTGAGTACCACGGTCAGGAATACCTACAGTAATTGACTAAGGCTAATAAACTATGATAATTCAGTAGACATGAAGAGATTCCCAGCTACAGGCAATCTCGTTATCTGGGCGCATTAAGTGGACTTGTAGCCTACCGATGAGTAGGGCACATTTCCAGTACACAGTCACGTGTTGCATTCTTCATAAACGGACATTCGACCTGGATAACTGGATGGTCTGTAGGGCTTATGGCTGTTGGGATAATCTCATTGCATCTTGCTAGTAACTAGGCCTATGATAACCCTAGTTAGTCAAAGTATTAAGCCATACTATTTGCTTGGCCATAATTGATTGGATGGAATCTAGCTCAGCTTAGTCTTGTTCTGATCCTGTACAAGATTGTGACATGACATGATTATTGATGCTTGCCTTAACAATAACGATCGGAGGTCTAGTTCTGTTCAGGCGAAGGGTTACAACCCCGGTCCTTGTTTGGTTTAAGGGTTGTAACCTGGCTCCCGGAGCAGTTCTGTATCCTCTCTTCGTTTATTGTCTTGTTACCTTACCAATAGTATTTGTGAAGGGTTTCTATTCAGGTGAAGGGTAACAACCCCAGTCCTTGTTTGGTTTAAGGGTTGTGACCTGGCTACTTGAATAGTTTTCTCCTACTCAGTTTACTGTTGTTATTTCTATTATTATCTGTTCTTATTTATTGTCTTTAGTATTCTATTGTGATATACTGGTTTTAGTTCCTAAGTAAAGCCTCCTTTGTGGGACTTGCTCTTTCTGGGGTCTGACCCAGCTGGTTTTGTGTGCCAGATATCGGAGCAGCCCCAGAGGATCCACCTGTCTTCCAGCCAGATGGTGACCACCAGGCGTAACCCTGGCAACGAGTGGGTTTCTTTTGTCCTTCCACTTATTTGTAAAATTATTCTTTTAAGGCATTTAGCCGACGAGCACGTGTTAGCTCGTATTGCATCTTTATTTACTGTCTGCTTACCGGCTGTAACATGATTGACAGATCCTAGGATTGATCATGTATGACTAAACTCTTGCTAGTCCTCAAATTTTGTACGACTAGCTTCATTATCAGCTGAATATGTAATGTTTGGGATGCCTTACGATTGTATATTTGGTGATCTTGTATCATGTAACTTTTACTTACTTGCTTGTGATTGAGACAATAGGCTTGTTCTTGACCACAGGAGACTGATGGTTTGTAGTTAAACCCTCATGTATCTAGACAGCCGTGACCGTATAACGAGGTAGGTTGCACTTCAATATACGTAGCTGGCTATATCCGCCCCTGCTCTCCAGTATTCTGGTTCTGGGGCATGACATGGTTTAAGTGGTGGCCCATGCATGTCTTGTAAATCAAGATATGTGAGGGTTTACCGAATAGATGTCTCAATCAGTACTCGCCCTTGATCTCTGCTCGTATCTTCTAAATCCCTATAATCTTGACCTGATCATATGCTTGTATCGTTGATCTGTCCTGGTCCTTCCTTATTGTTTCCTATGTCATCTTCTTTAGTGGCATTATTCCTGGACCTGCCGATCAGCAAGGCGGAGTACCTCCCGTGGACCAGCAGCAACCTGAAGATCGAGCCCAGCATTCAGGAGTAGCCTCCAGAGTCATGCCTACTGGAGGAGAGCCACCAGTTCAGCCCGTCCAGCCTACAGAGCCTGATGATGGCACTTTGGTGGTCATCCGGTCACTATTAGCCTTCCAGGATCGTCGAGGAGATGCCTTACACCAGGCAGTGGCAGACGCTTTGACCAGAGGAGGTCTTCAGGGTAATAGCGCGGCCAATAGCTTCAAGGGCTTAAACCCTCCCTTCTTCGACGGCTGTGAAGATATGATCGCTGCAGATGCATTGCTTCAGGACACAGAGTTGATTCTAGAAGCAGCCAGGACTCCAGAGAACGAGAAGGTGGCCGTGGTGTGCCTACAGCTATTGGATCTTGTCCGTAGATGGTGGGTGGCACAGGCCATTGGATTAGTGGCCCCTATTGCTTGGGCAGTATTCAGGGAGAGATTCCAACCAAGTATTTTGATGTTGTAGCTCGGTACGACCTACAGACGAGGTTCACCAATCTGAAGCAGATGGGCAGGACGGTCGACGGATATACGGCCGAGTTTTTGAGACTGAGTCGGTTTGCTCCAACCTTGGTTGCGATCGAGTTCGATAGAGCCCAGCGGTTCCAGCAGGGGCTCTATTTAGAGATCTTGTTGGCAGTGGAGCAGTTTGAGCATCAGATCTTTGATGCAGTACTGAGGGCAGCCCGGAGGCATGAATATACCTCCCAAAGGATCGTGGATAGGACCGGAGGTCGGAAGCGATCCCACGGTCAGATGAATCAGTCATCAGCAGCAGCCCCGACAGCCACGGCTTTGACCATTGGAGCTCCGAGGCGGGCGGCCTCGGTGACATCGGTTCAACATTCTACCCCGACGTACCCTCAGCAGCATAAGCAGAAGCAGACTTCCGCAGTAGGATGTTCACACTGCGAGAAGCCAGGACATATGGTATCAGAGTATCACAGAGCACAGGGTTTGTACTTGGTTTGTGGTGCCCCGGACCATAGGGTTGGGAACTGGTCGAATAGGGAGAGTTCATCGGCCTTCTCTAGTCCTTCAGTTAGAGGACCAGCACCGGTCCAGCAGCAGCAGCAGCTGTAGTACCCGTTCCCGAGGCCATTGCTGACGCAGACCCAGGCATTCGAGCAGCAGAGACCGCAGCAGTATGCCCAAGCCCAAGCCGTGATCCAGAGTAGGCAGAGGAATTTTTAGCAGAGGGGACCCGCACCTAGAGGGCATGGTCAAGTGCTGGCTTTGACCATGGAAGAGGAAGAAACTGCACCAGGTGAGGTGGTGGCAGGTACTATTCTCGTCAACGCCTTTCCAGCTTCAGTATTATTTGATTCTGGTGTCTCGCATTCATTTATGTCTGTATGATTCGCGACACAGATAGGACTGGAGCCCGAGTCATTAGTAAGGCTCAATATACATACTAGTAATAGACTTTTGGGAGTAGATAGAGTATTTTCTTCGTGTTGGATCGTAGTTAGCGGTAGAGAATTCCCCGCTAGATTGATAGAGTTTTCGATGGCCGATTATGATGTGGTCATAGGGATGGATTGGCTGAGGAACCAGTATACTAGGATAGACTGCCATATTGGCAGGGTTATTTTTAGCATTCCAGGCGAGCCGGAGTTTTCCTTCTTCCGAGGCGAAGTTGAACCTTCTCCACAGTATTGCGGATGGCAGTAGCAGAAGCAGTTCAATTTCCCAGAGTAGTCGAGGAGTTTCCAGATGTTTTTCCAGAAGAGATTCCAGGGATGCCGCCAGAGCGGGAGATCGAGTTTACCATCGACTTGATTCCCGGGACAACCCCCGTGTCAAAGAGAGTCTACAGGATGGCGCCGTCAGAGCTAGAGATATTATACGAGATGATTGAAGAACTTAGAACCAAGGGATTCATTCTTGCTAGTAGATCGCCTTGTGGAGCCTCGATGATTCTTATAAAAAAGAAGGATGGTATGTCAAGATTATGTGTTGATTATCGTACCTTGAACTCAGTGACAATCAATAACAGATACCCTCTCCCGAGGATAGATGACTTTTTTGATCAACTCAAGGGGGGCAGCAGTATTCTCGAAGATTAACTTACGCTCAGGATATCATCAGATCAGATTCAGAGAGAAGGATATCCCGAAGACAGCTTTCAGATCTAGGTATGGGCATTGAGAGTTCCTTGTTATGCCATTTGGAGCAACCAATGGCCGGCTGTATTCATGGACCTCATGAATCATATCTTCATGCCTTATTTGGATCAGTTCGTGATTGTGTTCCTAGACGACATCCTGGTCTACAGCAAGTATGAAGCGGAGCATGAGCAGCATATCCGAGTTGTCCTTCAGATTCGCAGAGAGCACCAATTGTATGCCAAGTTTAGTAAATACGAGTTCTGGCTCGATCGTATTTCGTACTTGGGCCATATCATCTCCAGAGGAGAAGTTGAAGTAGATTTCCAGAAGATATTGGCCATAGAGACGTGGCCAGCACCTAGCACCGTCGCAGAAGTTCGGAGTTTTCTAGGATTGGCTGGCTATTACCGACGGTTTGTATCAGATTTTGCTCGAATTTTAGCACCATTGACGTAGTTGACCGTAAGGATGTGCAGTTTGCTTGGACAGCAGAGTGTCAGAGTTCATTCGAGGAGTTGAAGCGAAGATTGATAACGACATCCATTCTCACGCTTCCAGATGGAACCGGAGGATTCTCAGTATATTGTTATACTTCAGGCAGAGGCTTAGGATGTGTTCTGATGCAACATGGGAAGGTAATAGCTTATGCGTCACATCAACTTCGTGATCATGAGAAGAATTACCCAATCCATGACTTAGAGCTGGCAGCAGTAGTGTTTGTACTTAAGTTGTGGAGGCACTACCTATATGGAGATAGGGTGGAGATTTTTACCGATCACAAGAACCTGAAGTATATTTTCACCCAGAAGGATCTTAACATGAGTCAGAGGAGGTGGCTGGAGCTACTTGTGGATTATGATGTCAACCTGTAGTATCATCTTGGGAAGGCCAACGTTGTTGCAGATGCATTGAGTAGGAGAGCCGAAGTTTATTTTCTAACAGCACAACCAGAGCTGCTAGCTGATCTTCAGAAGATGGGAATGGAAGTTGTCCTTCCTACCTGTGTGGCATTGATGGCCAGCATGCAAGTTTAGTCTACTATAATTGAGAGGATCCGGATGGCACAGTCAGCAGATTCCAAGCTTCAGTGACTCAGAGCAGAGTGTGAGGCAGGACGAAGACCGGAGTTATGCATTCATGAAGACGGTACACTTCGACATGGAAAGCGTCTTTGTGTACCCAGTGGCAATATCAGACAGAAGATCATGACAGAGGCTCACAGTTCGCAGTATTCTATTCATTCTGGCGGTACAAAGATGTACCGTGACATCCGTCATTACTTTTGGTGAAATGGCATGAAGAGGGAGATAACCCAATTTATCTCTCGATGTTTGGTTTGCCAAAAGTTAAAGCTGAACATCGGAGGCTAGCTGGACTTCTTCAGCCCTTGCCAATTCCAGAATGGAAGTGGGAGCATATAACCATGGATTTCGTGACTGGATTACCTAGATCCCCGGCTGGCAGAGATGCTATTTGGGTTATTATAGCCAGGCTCACGAAGGTATCTCATTTTCTCCCCTTCAGAATTGGTCAGTCGACGGATCATCTTGCAGAGATGTACCTCAGGCAGATAGTCAAATTGCACGGAGTTCCAGTCAGTATCGTGTCCGACAGAGATTCAAGATTTACGTCCTACTTTTGGCAGAGTCTTCAAAAGAGTTTGGGGACTCATCTCAAGTTCAGTTCAGCTTATCATCCGCAGACAGATGGTCAGTCAGAACGTACGATCCAGACTCTTGAAGATATGTTGCGGTCATGTACACTCGACTTTGGTGGTTCGTGGGAAGATCACCTGCATCTCGTGGAGTTCTCCTATAACAACAGTTTCCAAGCCAGTATCCAGATGGCACCCTTTGAAGCGCTATATGGCAGGAAGTGCAAATCACCTTTAGCTTGGGATGATGTCGGTGAGAGACAGATGCTTGGTCCAGAGATGATTACGCAAACAATCGAGGTGGTCAGACAAGTCAGAGATCATCTTCGAGTTGCCCAAGACCGTCGGCGCCATTGGACCGATTCTCATCGGCGTCCCCTTGAGTTTTCTGTCGGTGACCATGTGTTCCTTAGGATCTCGCCTACCCGTAGCGTCATTCGATTCGGCGTACAAGGAAAGCTTAGTCCTAGGTTTATAGGGCCGTTCGACATTCTAGAGCGAGTAGGTGATGTGTCCTATCGTCTCGCTCTTCCACCGTAGTTATATGAGGTGCATGATGTCTTCCATGTATCCCAATTACGACGGTATATTCCAGATCCGAGCCATATCCTTGATTATTCGGAATTGGTTGTTGGTACCAATATTTCGTATAAGGAAAGGCTCGTATCCATATTGGGCCGAAGAGAGAAGATACTCAAGAACAAGACTATTAAATTAGTCTGTGTTGCTTGGGGTCATCACTCCTTGGGTGAGTCAACGTGGGAGCGTGAGGATGATATTCGCTCGCAATATCCACACATGTTTGACTCATAAGATATAATGTCTTTCTTATGCCTTATGCTTTTACTTTTACTTCCTTGCTTGCATGAATGATTGTTTGATTGACTGCTAGTCCTAGCTTGCTTATGATTAATATAGCTTGTCCTGATACCTCTAGCCTCTTTATTAAATTCCGAGGGCAGAATTCTTTTAAGGTGGGTAGAGTTGTCACTTCCGTTTCCCGTTATACATATTTTCAGGATACGCATACGGATTTTTAACAATTGTCAGGTGGCCCGTATTTTTACTTATCTTGCTTAGCTTAGCCTTGGTTTAAATCTTCACTTGATTGGTTCAACTTGGTTCAACATGACTTGGCGTGGCTTGGTTTGGTTTATATTTGGTTGAGATGAGAGGGGTTGCTATGTAAGTCAACTTATTCTCTCTCCTCCATTATTTTGCATTTACTTCTTCATCTTCTTCATTTACTCCTCTCACCTACCAAGACTAGGCAAGTGCAACTTTCTTCATGATGGATCTCAAGTTTATTGTTCTATTTCCTTCCTTACTTCATTTTAAGCCTCTTTAGAACTTGACATTTTTGGATTTGATGGATGAATTCTTGTAGATCTAAGTTTATAATCTTTTTGGTTTTCTTGGATTTGATCTATAAAACTTGGTTATTTTCAAAATATAATAGTTCCATGTTGTAGGAAATTCAATCTACCAAATTTTGGCTTTTGAACCGCTTGATTTCGACTTTGTATGTGAAAGTTATGCCATTTTCATGTTCATGGCTTCCCCACACCTTTTGGTGCTGTTGGGACGATGAACAGTACCGCGCACAGTGTATTCGCTGCCGCGTGCCGCGCGCCGTGCTTGAACGCAACGTGCGCCGTAGGCGATTTTGCCCGCGCACAATACGCAGGTTGCGTGCCGCACGCCCGCGCGCCGTGCTTGCGCGCAACGTGCGCCATGGGCGATTTTGCCCGCGCGTAATACGTAGGTTGCGTGCCGCGCGCCCACGCACTTCTCTGCCGCACGCCCGTGCGCCGCGCTTGCGCGCAACGTACGTCGTGGGCGATTTTGCCTGCGCGCAATCCGTAACTTGCGCGGCCGTGCGCCCGCGCACCGTACTTGCGCGCAACGTGCGCCGTAGGCGAGTTTGCCAGCGCAACTTGCGCACAGGTCACTCCAAATGACTGTTTTTGCTTCTTTGAGCTGTTTTGTAGCTAAAATCTTGAAAAACTCAAAACATGAAAGCTTTAGATCTTTTCCTTGGCTTCAAGAATATGTCACTAGTTATTTTGTGCAAGTTTCTCTCATTTATGACAATGTAAGAATAGAACACGATAGTGGCCCGCTGTGGTACACTCTTGACAAGTAAACTGACATGGTATATCTTGACATACTGTTATGATAGCTAGCCTAACATGACAAGTATGTAAGACCTGGACACCGTGGGCAATTATGTTTGTACAAATAAACCAGTACTGCCTTTCATCATGTGTAGGATAGGGATCCCTGAGTACCACGGTCAGGGATACCTACAGTAATTGACTAAGGCTAATAAACTAGGATAATTCAGTAGACATGAAGAGATTCCCAGCTACAGGCAATCCCGTTATCTGGGCGCATTAAGTGGACTTGTAGCCTACCGACGAGTAGGACACATTTCCAGCACACAGTCACGTGTTGCATTCTTCATAAACGGACATTCGACCTGGATAACTGGATGGCCTGCAGGGCTTGTGGCTGTTGGGATAATCTCATTGCATCTTGCTAGTAACTAGGCCTATGACAACCCTAGTTAGTTAAAGTATCAAGCCGTACTCTTTGCTTGGCCGTTATTGATTGGATGGAATCTAGCTCAGCTTAGTCTTGTCCTGATCCTATACAAGATTGTGACATGACATGATTATTGATGCTTGCCTTAACAATAACGATCGGGGGTCTAGTTCTGTTCAGGCGAAGGGTTACAACCCCGGTCCTTGTTTGGTTTAAGGGTTGTAACCTGGCTCCCGGAGCAGTTCTGTGTCCTCTCTTCGTTTATTGTCTTATTGTAACCCCAAGCCATGCTCGTCATGTTTTATCTTACTTCAAATATCATGATTATTTATACTAGCCTTAACAATAAAGATCAGGGGTCCAGTTCGGTTCAGGCGAAGGGTTACAACCCCGGTCCTTGTTTGGTTTAAGGGTTGTAACCTGGCTCCCAGAGCAGTTCTGTGTCTTCTCTTCGTTTATTGTCTTGTTACCTTACCAATAGTATTTGAGACGGGTTTCTATTCAGGTGAAGGGTAACAACCCCGGTCCTTATTTGGTTTAAGGGTTGTGACTTGGCTACTTGAATGGTTTTCTCGTACTCAGTTTACCGTTGTTATTTCCATTATTATCAGTTCTTATTTATTGTCTTTAGTATTCTATTGTGATATGCTGGTTTTAGTTCCTAAGTGAAGCCTCTTTTGTGGCACTTGCTCTTTCCGGGGTCTGACCCAGCTGGTTTTGTGTGGCTAGATTTCGGAGCAGCCCCAGAGGATCCACCTGTCTTCCAGCCAGATGGTGACCACCAGGCATAACCCTGGCAACGAGTGGGTTTCTTTTGTCCTCCCACTTATTTCTAAAATTATTCTTTTGAGGCGTTTAGCCGACAAGCACGTGTTAGCTCGTATTGTATCTTTATTTACTGTCTGCCTACGGGCTGTAACATGATTGACAGATCCTAGGGTTGATCATGTATGACTAAACTCTTGTTAGTCCTCACATTTTGTACGACTAGCTTCATGATCAGCTGAATATGTAATATTTGGGACGCCTTACGATTGTATATCTGGTGATCTTGTATCTTGTAACTTTTACTTACTTGCTTGTGATTGAGATAATAGGCTTGTTCTTGACCATAGGAGACTGATGGCTTGTAGTTAAACCCTCATGTATCTAGACAGTCGTGACCGTATAGCGAGGTAGGTTGCATTTCAATATACGTAGCTGGCTATGTCCGCCTCCGCTCTCCAGTATTCTGGTTCTGGGGCGTGACAGGATTCCTCAGTTATTACTATGTACAAGCAAGGCTAGTTTATCCAATAATCAATTGCGCCAATCATGAATTAGACGAGTCCCAGCGGGACGCTCGTCATCAATATATTTTGGTGGCCCATGCTGTCATGCCCCGATTCATAGAGTCATTTATTCACATATTTTATCTCTTGGAATCGATCGTCCTCGCTTGGGCGTGATGCCGTACAAGTCTGGTATTGCACTTGTACAAGGCAAAGATGGTACATAATCGATTATTCTTCAAATAGGAACACATCGCAGCGGCAGAAGCAGATAAATTGAATTTAATGAGGACAATCTTTCTTATTGAATAGAAGTACATCACTTCTTCATAGCAGCGGAGAAAAAGAGTAACTCGAAGCCACACAGAGATATGTAGAACTTTATTCTCTTTATTGATAATTGAAGAAGAGTACAAGACTTGTATTGAAGTACAATGATTACAGCACATCTCACTTTAAATTGGAAACCAACTGAACAATGCTATACAGCTTACATTTGATATTTAGATACAATGGATTACAACTCGATATACCGACTTGGCTTACAATCTCACTGGTACAACTGATTACAATGTTCCATACATTATGCCCTTTATAAACAGAAGACATCATCTTGTGCAAGGAGAGCTTCTGTATGCCCAACAAATCTTCGATGCCGCGGGACCAATCCAGCTAAACTTCGTGTGTAGAACATTCCAAGCACGAGCACCTGCCCACAAAATGTGGGTCAGCACATCATCTATGTACTGGCGAGCAGAATCCAACCCACTCGCATAAACCAACATTTTAAGGTGATCATTTAAGCATGCATTTATTAGAGTGATCTTTCTATTTGGGGCCTAGCATCAGTTTACAGTTCATGGGCAATAATCAGAGTGAAGCATGTAAACATATTCTTAGTAGCATTCATGTGGACATATCATTTATCATTCTTGGTGTTATCATGCAAAGGCATCATTGAGGCATACTAGGTGTTATCATGAAAAGGCATCATTGAGGCATCGTTAACATTAACATTTTAAGCATGTTATAACAGTTCTCACTTCAAGCATCACTTAGCATGTATGTTGTGTTTGAGCAATGATTATAGCAAGGCATCTTTCTAGCATACTAAATGGAACATGTTAAGCAGGCAAGTTAAACCAACTTATACAATGTCACAATTATGTGATTTCTTACCGATAGCCGACTCCTCGTACCTGTATCAATTACAGGTTATCTGATATACTTACTCTGCCTGCACAAAACATTCATTAGCATGCATCCTGGCTATATGGTCACTGGTGTTGTTAAACCATATGGACTCTTCTCATTTCATTTCATTTTAAGATAATGCGGTCAACATAGTAGGTGGCGAGCCTCTATGCCACCTCGCCTTATCCGTGCTCCCATAGCACTCATCATTATTTCCTCCTAGGCCGAATCGGTCCCCAGGACCCTAGGAACCGTTCGAGGAAATTATTACTCAAACCTTGTATACAAGTTGTCCATGACCATGCGAATGCGTGTCCGACTCGATTGTGAACATAATCGCATGGTAAAATATATTAAGGAAAGTAAAGGCAACAGTGCATCATTAGTCATATTCAATGACTTATTCATTTCATCATTCCCATCATTTCATTTGGTGATCTCAACGATCCCAGCTTTATCATTTCTCATTCATTACTTCATAGCAACGTATCTCATATCATTCCTTTCTTAAGAGGAACTTAACATTCATTCATTTCATAGGGACATTTATTCATTCCTAACTTTCTTATAAGGGACATACAGCATTTCATATTCTTGCAACAGATATACAGAGAGTACATGATTCTAGTGTTTCATTCAGTTCATTGATTCGATAGCATAGCCAGTTCATTTCTTATTCTATCATTCATAAGGCATCTCATTATTCAAGTGTCTACTTGTTCCAGCAGTGTTAAGCATAAAGGGCAATGTTATCAATTCATTCTCAGGCAGCGAATCACATTAACAGTTTAATGTGTTGTACATTTCAATAATTCTCAGCACAAGCATCTCTATTATTCAGCAACTAAAACATGGGACATTTAGGGACAATTCATAGCATTTCAATACTTCATTTATTAAGCATGAAGGAGTAAGGAGGAGGAAGGACAGTTCCACTCACCCAAAATTCCACTAAGCGTAGCTCCACCAGCGAGCCACGTTCCAATATCCATTCTATCTAGCCAGCTAAGAGAGACTACATCAGTCTCAACTCTCCCGATTCCCAACATAAGTCACGGTCCAATATTCTGATCCCATCCAATAAGCCAACCAAATGCCTCGTGCGGAGCGGGGCATTACATAATATACCACTCAGAAAAAGTTTCGTCCTCGAAACTTAAGAAAACAAGTCTTCTACAAGATTCACTTAATCACCATGAGTTAATCATTCAGCTTCAAATCAATATTCATTTCAGTCCACTCGGTCATTTCAAAATATCTATCCAACTGTACCATTTAAATCCATCAACTATTCGATCTGTCTATCTCTTTTTCAATTACTTGTAACTTCTTATTGATTCGCCAACATTTTTCTTACATTTCTATTTCAGTCGCAACATATCACTTCGTTTGGATCCATACACATATTTTAGGCGTCCCCAAAACATATGCATTTCAGCCAAAGTCCGTGCTAGTACGATAAATTCTTCCCATAATGTTATCTCAGTCACAACCAATCACTTCTGCTGGATCCATACACATATTTTAGGCGTCCCCAAAACATATGTACTTCAGCCAACTTCCATGTTAGTGCGATTCGATCAGCCACAATATAACTCTCTTTTCTAAATCCAACTTAGCATCCTTTCAATTGACTTATTGCTTTATTCACTTTGCCACAATCACTATTTTCCAGGCCACCACTTAACATCAGGGACAATCTCCATCCAAGCATAACATTTCTAACATTCGATCAAGGGTCTAACTTAGAGCCAATCATATTAAGGTTTCACAACAACAATCATTTTCCTTCCCAAATCCAACAACATTTTTCACCGAGGCAATTCATCTTTTCTAAAAGATACAATCCAACATCACCAGCTATCGATTATCCGAGTCAGGGTATAATTCTATGCAACAGTCAAGGTTAACCCAGCTACCCGACTATAGATACTTATCCAACATTTCCGTCATGAGCAGTCAATTCCATCTCATATCATAATTCACTATTCGATACATACAAATCAAGTCTCATCCCACGATTCTATTTCCCGCTATAGGTCGACACATAATCCTCAAGGGTCAAACATCTCTAAGGTTCACATTGGAGCATATACTTACAACTTATCATTCTTAGATCATACTTATCACCATCTCTCATTCAATGCCACAAGGTCATTCTATGGGTCGCCAACGGCCATCTATTATTCGGTCCAGTCTCAATGGTTAGCTATACCGACGGCTATACCTAATCATTCAGGTGACTCCCCTAGAGTGGACGGCTACTAGGGTTATACTAGTTCCTGCTTCTTAGGGCCAACAAGCAACCGACAGTTCTAAGGAACTCTACCCAAACCTATGGGTATCAATTCAGTCTGAATAATGAATCGCCAATTGGGCTAAGCCAGCAATTGGTAAATCATCAACTGGTCGCTAGGGTCAAGTCTATCTATTCAGGGTCTTTCTCAAGGAAATAATTCCCACAGAGGTTCATTCTAGACTTACCCAACAATCGACTAAGATCGATCTATCAACATTACGGTCAATTCCAACCCGACATACGATTCTCATCGTTCTAATAATCCATCAAGTAAATTCCCAATGATCCACATTTCTATTCAAATTCCCTTGTACCCACACGAACCCATAAGCCAATGCTAACTATTCAAGGGTCATCGATTCTGATAGTCTAACATAACTATGGACTCATACTATTCGGTCTGTATGACAGAGTCAAACCACTAAGTCATAAGCCAACAATCTATATCCCAACCAACAATCACCTATACCGACATTATCCAACATGTTTGTAATTTCTCGTTTCCATTTGTTTCTCAATCATCAAACTATCTTACGGCATTCTTAATCTCATGCAGTAATGGTCAAGTAGTTCATCCCATTCAATCCGACAATTTATGTATCACTTAACCATCCTCTAGGCAACAACAGTATTCTGAGTCACTACTTGTTATTTTTCTAGTACAATTCAATTCTTCAGCATCATGCATCTATGCAATGACTATCCTTTGGTGATCAAGATGGATTGACATCTATTACACCTTAGGATCAAGGCACAGATTTCTAATATCCCTTTGATTCACCGACAATATTTTCAAAACTTTCAGCTACGCATCCAACTTTATATTAGCCACATTTGATTTGCATCCAACCAATCGAAATCGACATTCCAATGTTCTAAGCCACAACATTCTCTAGCCAAATCATTTACCCGTAGCATACTAACTGTCTTACTAGTCTGAGTCATCACTCGACTAAACAATTTCTAACCAAGCCAACCGTTACCATTTCTACAATCTCACTACCCAACATAGCATCACCGTCAGGGGACACTTGAGTCATCTAGCACAATACATGACTCCCAGCTAAGTCTCGGCACTACCCAGTACTCACAGATAGTCTCATTGCTATTTTATGGAAAGGGTCAACATACATCTCGTTCTGAGGTGGTAGAGGCAATATACCACTCAGAAACGAAGCCATCCTTAAACAATACCAACTCAATCTATTCCGGACATTCATGATCTATAATGATCACAATACTTAACCAACATCTCGGGGTCTCAATATCAAAAGATAACATTCTTAGGATCTCAAAGCAGTAGCCAGCACACATGAGTCAATTCACTAATTCTGTCAATCTCATCCATCAATTATTTTATTCACAATTCTTTTCCAACATCACATGCAATACTCAACTTGTTGCAGCATACCCAGCCACTTTTCTATATTCCCACATTCCAAACAGCATTCACAATATAGCATACTATGGCATCGAGTCATTGTTGGGTTATTTGTGTCCAAACCAACAACAATCATTCTTTCAGGGGCATCACAATGTATATAGACTTATTGTATGGAACATCCAGTGAGCAGCTAAGAGGGTCAATGATCTTTCAAGCACAGATAATATAAAGATGATTACCGAACAACAATAGCATAATCGCGGAAGCAATCTTTGATTTAATCGCGGAAGCAACGTTGAGTTATCGCGGAAGCAACTTTAGTTAATCATCGATGCAACTTTGATTTGAAATGAATCAAAGAAGAGACCAAGGACGTAAAGCCGTGCTTTGATACCAATTTGTCACGCTCCGATTCATAGAGTCATTTATTCACATATTTTATCTCTTGGAATCGATCGTCCTCGCTTGGGCGTGATGCCGTACAAGTCTGGTATTGCACTTGTACAAGGCAAAGATGGTACATAATCGATTATTTTTCAAATAGGAACACATCGCAGCGGCAGAAGCAGATAAATTGAATTTAATGAGGACAATCTTTCTTATTGAATAGAAGTACATCACTTCTTTATAGCAGCGGAGAAAAAGAGTAACTCGAAGCCACACAGAGATATGTAGAACTTTATTCTCTTTATTGATAATTGAAGAAGAGTACAAGACTTGTATTAAAGTACAATGATTACAGCACATCTCACTTTAAATTGGAAACCAACTGAACAATGCTATATAGCTTACATTTGATATTTAGATACAATGGATTACAACTCGATATACCGACTTGGCTTACAATCTCACTGGTACAACTGATTACAATATTCCATACATTATGCCCTTTATAAACAGAAGACATCATCTTGTGCAAGGAGAGCTTCTGTATGCCCAACAAATCTTCGATGCCGCGGGACCAATCCAGCTAAACTTCGTGTGTAGAACATTCCAAGCACGAGCACCTGCCCACAAAACGTGGGTCAGCACATCATCTATGTACTGGCGAGCAGAATCCAATCCACTCGCATAAACCAACATTTTAAGGTGATCATTTAAGCATGCATTTATTAGAGTGATCTTTCTATTTGGGGCCTAGCATCAGTTTACAGTTCATGGGCAATAATCAGAGTGAAGCATGTAAACATATTCTTAGTAGCATTCATGTGGACATATCATTTATCATTCTTGGTGTTATCATGCAAAGGCATCATTGAGGCATACTAGGTGTTATCATGAAAAGGCATCATTGAGGCATCGTTAACATTAACATTTTAAGCATGTTATAACAGTTCTCACTTCAAGCATCACTTAGCATGTATGTTGTGTTTGAGCAATGATTATAGCAAGGCATCTTTCTAGCATACTAAATAGAACATGTTAAGTAGGCAAGTTAAACCAACTTATACAATATCACAATTATGTGATTTCTTACCGATAGCCGACTCCTCGTACCTGTATCAATTACAGGTTATCTGATATACTTACTCTGCCTGCACAAAACATTCATTAGCATGCATCCTGGCTACATGGTCACTGGTGTTGTTAAACCATATGGACTCTTCTCATTTCATTTTATTTTAAGATAATGCGGTCAGCATAGTAGGTGGCGAGCCTCTATGCCACCCCGCCTTATCCGTGCTCCCATAGCACTCATCATTATTTCCTCCTAGGCCGAATCGGTCCCCAGGGCCCTAGGAACCGTTCGAGGAAATTATTACTCAAACCTTGTATACAAGTTGTCCATGACCATGCGAATGCGTGTCCGACTCGATTGTGAACATAATCGCATGGTAAAATATATTAAGGAAAGTAAAGGCAACAGTGCATCATTAGTCATATTCAATGACTTATTCATTTCATCATTCCCATCATTTCATTTGGTGATCTCAACGATCCCAGCTTTATCATTTCTCATTCATTACTTCATAGCAACGTATCTCATATCATTCCTTTATTAAGAGGAACTTAACATTCATTCATTTCATAGGGATATTTATTCATTCCTAACTTTCTTATAAGGGACATGCAGCATTTCATATTCTTGCAACAGATATACAGAGAGTACATGATTCTAGTGTTTCATTCAGTTCATTGATTCGATAGCATAGCCAGTTCATTTCTTATTCTATCATTCATAAGGCATCTCATTATTCAAGTGTCTACTTGTTCCAGCAGTGTTAAGCATAAGGGGCAATGTTATCAATTCATTCTCAGGCAGCGAATCACATTAACAGTTTAATGTATTGTACATTTCAATAATTCTCAGCATAAGCATCTCTATTATTCAGCAACTAAAACATGGGACATTTAGGGACAATTCATAGCATTTCAATACTTCATTTATTAAGCATGAAGGAGTAAGGAGGAGGAAGGACAGTTCCACTCACCCAAAATTCTACTAAGCGTAGCTCCACCAGCGAGCCACGTTCCAATATCCATTCCATATAGCCAGCTAAGAGAGACTACATCAGTCTCAACTCTCCCGATTCCCAACATAAGTCACGGTCCAATATTCTGATTCCATCCAATAAGCCAACCAAATGCCTCGTGCGGAGCGGGGCATTACACATGCAGGTCAGAGCATATCGTATCGGTTACGTAACTGTACTGATACGAGCCTGCGGCTTGATTAAACCTTAGGAGTCTCAATCCACACTGCCTTGAAAACTCTCCTAGAAATTCTTTACGTCCTTGAGAACTCCATATTTGCTCTCAATTATACTTCCTTGCTTTCCGTACCATTGATTCTCGTTCCTTTTATTTCGAGGTGACGAACGATCGTGCTGCTTAGAATTTATCAAAAATTCTTAAATTATATTATAAATATTGCATGATTATTGAGTTTTGATTGTTTATAGATATAAGAGATTATAGATGCCATGTGTCCTAGTTATTTTTGGTAGGACTGTTTGCCAGTAGTTAGAAGATTATAAGACTTTAGTGACCGTATTTTGAGGAGTAGTATGACCAAAGGTGGGTAGAAGTCCTTGAGTACCCGGAGTATAACATGACTAGAGAAGGCCGTGAAATATTTGTGAGAAATTAAATCTGAGGAGATAAAGGTGATAATAGACTTTGAATTTTAAGGAATAGTTATGAATTAGAATTTCGAGGACGAAATTATTTTTAAGGTGGGTAGATTTGTAGCTCCCCTTCCCAGAAATTTCGAGATATTTTATTTTTTTGATTTTAATGGTGATTTTTGGATTTTATAAATAATTATTTAGATAATTATTAAGGTAGATGACTCTAGCCATGGTTGAGTTTTGAAGTACTAGACGACTAGAATTTCTGGCACGGAAGATGTAGCAGTGTGCCTTGAATAGTGTACTAGCCATGCCCGAGGAAACCTAGCCATAGGGATGTCCTAACTAGGAAAACCAGGCCAAATTGTGACATGACCATTATAAATAGTTAATTATTTATTATTAATATTATTGACTTGTAGGAGACCCGGTTTATATCGAATTGGCCTGGACTGAACCCGAACCGAACCCAAACCTACGTAGTTGGGTAGTGCGACCAAAGACGCCCATGTAGGTGTGCATTATTAGTGTTTTGTATTTTATTTTAGTGGGATATTAAATATTTTGTGATACCTCTGTTATATATATATGTGTTATTGATATTAAATTGATAATTATTCTATAATAGGATAAATATTCCTTTTTGTGATGTAATTCTAGATTGCTAAGATTTATACCATATATATGTGTATGTGTATATATATATAAATATATTAATGTGTGTATTTGTATATATATATATATATAAATATATTAAAGTGTGTATTTGTATGTATATATAAATATATATATTATATTATATCATATGTATTGTATATATATATAAATATATATTAAAGTGTGTATATATATATATATATATATATATATATTTTATATATATATATATTAATGTGTGTAATTGTATGTATATATAAATATATTATATTATATCATATGTATTTGTACATATATATAAATATATATTAAAGTGTGTATTTGTATGTATATATAAATATATTATATTATATCATATGTATTTGTATATATATATAAAGATATATTAATATATGTATTGTATATATATAAATATATATTAAAATGTGTATTTGTATATATATATAAAGATATATTAATGTGTGTATTTGTATATATATATATAAATATATATCAATGTGTGTATTTGGATGTATATATAAATATATTATATTATATTTGTATGTATAAATGTTGAAATGTTATTGATTTGTATACATGTATACATGCAATTTAAGCCACAGCAGCTGCAACAAGCCAGCCCAAGCGGGCATTTCTCCCATAGCCAACAGACCCGGCCCGCCAAACCTAAGCAAAAGCCAGGCCATGAAACCCCGACCCCCTGTGAAACCGAAGCACACCGCTCGGTTCGTATATGTATACTTCGAGAGAGTAACCCTAACTCTACCCAACCAAACGGCGCCCCCAGCCACTGGACGAGTCCTGGCGACCCTCCTGACCACCTGAGTCGACGCCGACGGCCACCGCCGGCCGACAGAGACACACGCGCGCGCGGGATGGTAACAAAGCACCAGCTGCGAGCAAGCAAGGTACCTGTGTTCCCGACTAAAGATTTCCTTATTTCCTCGACCAAATGTCGACCCGTAAAATTATATGTGTAGATGGGTTAATCCTCTACACGACCCTTCAATTAGATCGATCTAGTTTACTCTAGATTATTTTTGAGAATTCTTGAAAAATCAGGAAATATCACAAAACTTGAAAAGCAAACACTGTTCCTAAACCCGATGATGGAAGGCGAATTCCTGCCGTTTCAACCGCAGTTTTCGAAATCTAATTGAATAGATCCGTAGGTGGCATAACCAGGATCGAAATCCCATTATTACATTAAATTCTAGTTACTTATCCAGAGAATGAAATCTGTTTGAAAATCATGAAAAACATAGGAAAACAGTTTTCAAAAATCACGAAAAATCTTCGATACGACATGCGTCCCGCCATTCCGGGCGAGTAGTCGCGAACCGACAGCATCGAAAGGTGCATAACGGCTTCGTGGTCGTGTGGGCTTTGGCGGAATTCAAATTGATCGCGTGTGCGCGACGAATTTGATGCGTATCCGTCGAAATTTACCGTATCGGCTCCTGTGCAGATTTTCCAATTACCTTGTGCACGCTCGTCAGATCGAGACAAAACTTGCGCCAAGAGGACCGTATCATTTTTTTGGTCCTGTATGCCAAGTTTGGTCCAATTCTGAGACTGTTGATAAAATCACCATTTTGCGGGCCCTACGGTCCCACTCAACGGGCGATTTTGTGCACGGCCCCTCGAAATCCAAAACTGGACGTACCGTTGGGTTCGTATCGGAAAACTGGATCCATAGACATGTTGTTTGACGATTTTAGAGACCATTGACTCTGGCACACTTTTCGGTGAAAGCGGGTCCAACGGCGGACATCATTTTTGTCTGAAATTACTGTTTTGCCTGTGTCCAGAATTGGACTTAAGGACATGCAAGCCTAGCTAATTTGACTATTCTGAGAACATTGGTAATGTTTTTTTCAGCTTTCGGAGACAGTTGTGATGATTTGACTCTATGGCTTGGCAGTTGACTATTTTGTGGGATTCTGCGTGCAACATCCAGGCAAGATACCTTGCCTCCCTCTACAGTTTATTTACATGCATATTTATATTATTATACAGTTTTACTAGTTGATTATTTATATGTTATTTGTATATCATGCCTGCTAGTTTATATATAGCCTTGTTTATAATTAGCTTTATAGTTCATATTGGATTGGTTTTCTCGTGTATCGTGATTGGGTCGTGTCGTGTCATCTCTTGTACTTGGACTGAGTCGCATCGTGTCATAGGATGAATAAGTCATATTAAAACTGCTGTACCTTAAAATTCTTGAAGCTAACCTGCGAGTTGACATTAGGGGCGAGGATTAGTAGTTAAGCTAACTTGCGAGCCCACACTAGGGGCGAGAGTTAGTAAGCTAATCTGCGAGTCCACATTAGGGACGAGGGTTAGTAGTTAGGCTAACTTGTGAGCCCACACTAGGGGCGAGAGTTAGTAAGCTAATCTGCGAGTCCACACCAGGGACGAGGGTTAGTAGTTATATGTCTACACCTGCGAGTCTACACAAGGGACGAGGATGATGCTAGCCTGCGAGTCCACACCAGGGACGAGGGTTAGTAGTATATGGTTCACACCTGCGAGTCCACACTAGGGACGAGGGTGATGCTAGCTTGCGAGTCCACACTAGGGGTGAGGGCTAGTAGTTGTTCAAACCTGCGAGTCCACACTAGGGACGAGGGTTTGAGTATTCGATTGGTTATCCGTTGACATCATGAGATCATGTTCTCTTGTCTTCTCCAGCAGTTCGTTCAGGCGTAGTGGTTCTTCCAGTCGTGTATAGTCATGTTGTCGTACGAATTGGTCTTTTTCTATTATTTTCCTGTATTTTTTTATTGCATGATAAACTGATAGATAGGCATGTTTTTATGTATCTTGCTATGTCCCCTGAGGACCTGATGATCTCTTCAGGTTTAGTGAGTGCATGGAGTTAGCTAGTAGTACTGGGTGGCGGAAGTTTTGCGACTCTTATGGGTTTTGGATGCGATGATCCGCTTGCGGGATTCAGGTATCGTATTGCATTTATTATCTGCTCGTGCTTTCATACCTTATCATGAGATATCATGTTTCCTGATTCAGTTTTAGACTCTTGTTACTTTCTTAGAGTCTTATCGGACATATATGCTAGTGGGCTGTAGACCACGACCCATACTTATTCATTCTTGTTTATATGATTCATGTGGATTGAGATATAGTTTAGATTAGACATGATACCCATGACCTTGACAGCGTTTATGTATTCGAGTCGGGCTGGAGTCCGTTCGTAGCTGGCTTGCTCACCAGCTCGCGTCCGAAAAGCGGGTGCGGGTCGTGACATATATATATATATCAATATAGGCAGATACTACTCCCTACCCGTGTGGCAGATTTGCGGTATCTGTGAGAACCAGCCAGCATGTCGAGGCACTAATCGTCCCAAAGATGGCTGCCATGTAAGAACTCAGGAATCCATTCTCTCCATGCAATCATTATTTTATTTAGCTTAATAGTCCCTATGTTGATTGAAATTCCATGCCGTGGATTATGGTCATTCAGAATGAGTACTTCCGTACAGAGTACGATAAGCACAACTCCACAACGATGCCCGTGCGGCTAGGTTGTAGGTCTTACATAGCGTAATACAACAATCAATCCTAGCCACGAAATAATCATGCCTTGACTGTAAGTTGTACATGCTGCTTTTGCAGAAAAATGGAAGTCAACATGTGTCCATATGCCAATATCCGGATTGGCTAGTCAATCACAATGGTTCATGATTTATACATGAACGTGTCTCATTTAATTTAATAAGACGACTAGCCAGTCTCTTAGTTCCAACTAGGAACGCATGATCAATTATTAGTCAAGGCATCAATCAATGTAAATCAAATGTCAATCAATGTCAAACAATGTCGATCCGGGACAAGAATCAGCCAAAAGGCACTATGGGCTAGAGTCCATACGGCCGAAAAAAATATGGTTCATGCGGCTGAGACAATATGGTCTCATACGGCTCGGAATACCCAAGCCATGCAGTTGAAACAATATGATATGCGGCTGAGAAAAGTATACACTCATGCGGCTGAAAAAAATGCTCATGCGGGTGAAAAAACATGCGCTCATGCGGCTGGAAGGGAACGAGTTCTTATGCGGCTAGGAGAACATGTATATGCGGCTAGGGAGAAAATGAGTCCCATGTGGCTCAGAGCTGCCAAGGCCATGCGGCCAGAAGCCCATGCGACAATGGAAAGACAGGGCCTATGCGACAATGGGAACTGAGCCTTATGCGGCTCGAGTCTCATGCGGCCGAAAATACAAAGTCTCATGCGGCTGAAAATACAAAGTCACATGCGGCCAGAGAAGATCGGGTCTATACGGCTAGAGGTTCTGGGCCCTATGTGGCTCGAGTTCAAGCTCCTGCGGCCGGGGTTTCATGCGGCAAGATGGGACTGATCCTTATGCGGCTTGAAAACTTTACCGCATGAAAGCCATGCGGCTAAAATAATGTTCTTCTCTAATTCTTCGAGGACAGAACCAGGAAAGCCATTGCTTCCAAGCTCCCTAAGTCCTTTATTCCGACTTTCGACCCCAAATCTGGACTTCCATAGGTCAAAATAGGGTAGCAAAAAATTCTCTACAATATGGAACCATCAAAACTTAAAAATAACAGGGTTAGCTAGATCAAAACCTAAGAAATTCGAAAATACAACAAACTTAGATCTACAAGTAATGAGCCATGGAAATTAAAAATGCTACGTACTAGAGTGTCTAAGAATCTCGGTAGGAAGACAATGGGACAACAAAATTGGAGATACATTAAGAAGCAAGTGGTACTTGCCTAGCTCTCTAGGTTGGTGGGAGAGTAATGGAGGTTGAAGAAGAAGTAAATGAGAGTAATGAAGAAAGAGAAAAGTAAAGTAGTATTAATATCAAGCCCAAGTAATCTCCACCCTCCATTCCTTCCTACAAGATCTAGACCATCCATCCCTCTCATGATGAACCAAGCTAGACCAAGTTGGTTTAACATGAATAAACAAACCAAGAGCTTTAAGTAAAAGCAGAAAATAAAATAGAGCAAAATAATTAGCACAAAATTAAAGAATTTAAATACAGAACAAATGCATGATAAATATTAAATAAATACATTCAAGCGGTACACGTATAAAAATATGTATTCTGGGAACGGGGAGTGACATAGACCTAACGCATGCGCACGGGTGATCAGCCAACACGCAAGGAACTCTACATGCTACTCATCTTACACATACTCGTGGTACAACTATGTCAAGATTTATGTAGATGTGCTAAACAAATGGTAGTCTTCTAACTCTAAGTCCATATGCACTTCAAGGACAAGCAGGAAGTACATTATGAAAGCAAATAATTAAATCATGAACTATCACAATGATACAATAGAGGAACTGGAAATAAAGACAGGAATATGCAATAACTATAATCAAATTTAGACTAATTATAAACAGTAAATAATGGCAAGGTATCTTGCCTGGTATGACGCCTTGGTATGGTACGATGATTCGACAAGTCCTAATTGTCCGATAGCCATATTCGATGTGTAACTGTCCGAGGTCGCAGGAAAAATAGGAATGAATGATTAGTCATGAGCAATGGGGATAATCTAGGAGATTTTGGAAAGTAAGTACTTATAATATTTTATGATAACTGAAAACTTTATTCCACTATTCCCAAAAATACATAATTGAAAATATGTTTTAATTTACCTTAAAAATGATAAAAGATCACAATAATATTTTTAGAAAAGTTTGTATTTTAGGTTATAAAATAATAAGTGCGTAATATTTATAAATCCAAAACAATACAGTTTTATGAAAACAATTAGTATTACTTGGCCTAGCCCATTTTCCATATATTGTCCTTATCCAAAAATTATCTACTAAGTATATATGTGTTAAAGCCAAAATATTTAGTTTAACATAAATTACTACATCCCCAAATCCAGTTGAGCCCTACTAAGCCCAAAATAAGGTTTACAAAACTATTTGGCCCTAAGCCAGATAGCCCAAATTATAGAACATTATTATAATTATCCCAACAATAGTAAAATGACAATAATAGTAATAATAAAATTATTGCAAATTGTGTATAAATATTCTACTGTATTAGAACATACTGGGATTGTCTTTTTCTATAATATAAGCATAATACTGTATCACAAACTTGACTTGAACATTATTGTATATAAATATAATATTATAGTAAAAATAGTAATGAGAATATAAATATAATACTACAACTGTCTTCTCCTGAAGCACAGGAGAAGAGGAAAACAACTGTGTAAAAGGAAGAGAGGGAGATGAGAATGAAGAACAAAAATAAAACAAAAGTAAGGAGGAGCGGAAAAGAGAGGGAGCAAGGGGACGAGAGGGAGAGAGAGTGAGGCTGGAAGAAAGCGGGAGAGAACTGTGTGGAGGAGGGTAAGATCGGGAGAGGGGATTAGGGATAGTGGATGGAGCGGGGTTGCTCGGTCGGGATGCGGTCGTGCGGGCAGAGGGGACTGCACGAGGGTGGCGCTCCTGGCGGCATGCGGTCGTCAGGCAACGCGAATGGTCCACCTGGCCATAGGAGGAGGCTCGGAGGAGCTGGACTACATGGCGGGGCTCGGCTTCGGCGCTCTCCGACCACGGCGGAGGAGCACTACGGAAGCTTGTCGCATTGCGGATGCGGCTCATCGGGACTTTGGCGTTCGATAGGTGCCTCGACGGCGGACAGGTGATGCGACGGAGGGTGAGGAGCGCTCACAGGGGTTCGGGGTCCAGCGTCGGCGATAAGGGTTGTTTGGGTTTGTCTTATTTTCTTTTTTTCCTGATTTTGTGTCACGCCCCAGAACCAGAATACTGGAGAGCGGGGGCAGACATAGCCAGCTACGTATATGAAATGGAAACCATCTCGCTATACGGTCACGGCTGTCTAGATACATGAGGGTTTATCTACAAGCCAACAGTCTCTTAAGGTCATGAACAAGCCTAGTGTCTCAATCACAAGCAAGTAAGTAAAAGTCACAAGATGTATGATCATTAAATACACAATAGTAAGACGTCCCAAACATTACATATTCAGTTGATCATGAAGCTAGTCGTTACAAAATGTCAGGACTAGCAAGAGTTTAGTCATACATGATCAACCCTAGGATCTGTTAATCATGTTACAGCCCGTAAGCAGACAATAAGTAAGTTCAACCGAGCTAAACAAGTGCTCGTCGGCTAAACGCCTCAAAAGAATATTTTTACAATAGAGTAGGAGAGCCAAAAATAACCCACTCGTTGCCAGGGTTCCGTCTAGTGGCCACCATCTGGCTGGAAGGTTGGTAGATCCTCTGGAGCTGCTCCAAAATCTGGCCACACAAAACCAGCTGGGTCAGACCCCAGAAAGAGCAAGAGCCACAAAGGAGGCTTCACTTAAGAACTAAAACCAGCAATCAGCACAAGATATAAACAAAAGTAAGAACTGGAAATAAAAAAAAAACACCAGGATGATATACGATGAGATAATCATGGCACTATATAGATAACCAGGTTACAACCCGTAAACCAAACAAGGACCAGGGTTGTAACCCTTCGTCTGAACAGAGCTTGGAATTCTCACCATTTATTGGTAAAATAAATACAAGCATTCTTGTCATTCAATAATCTGGAACAGGATCAGGGCAAGACTAGACTAGTTAAACTCCATCCAATTATTTCACGGCCAAGCAAGAATTACGGTTTGATACTTTAACTAACTAGGGTTATCACAATCCTAATTACTAGCAAGATGCAGTGAGATTATTCCACAGCCACAAGCCCTGCAGACCATCCAGGTTTCTCGGGTTAAAAGATTAGAGTTGAATTCAGGTGGGTACATCGTCTAGGAAACGAATGTACCCTTAGGTAGCTTGAAGGGTGTAACACATGACAGTGTGCTGGAAATGTGCCCTACTCGACGGCAGGCTACAGATCCCAAGGCGTGCCCAG
This sequence comes from Iris pallida, assembly GCA_029216955.1. NCBI lineage: Eukaryota > Viridiplantae > Streptophyta > Magnoliopsida > Asparagales > Iridaceae > Iris > Iris pallida. The sequence goes on from JANAVB010025196.1 coordinate 50,639,106, forward strand.
GTAACGGGATTGCCTGTAGCTGGGAAATCTCGTCATGACTAATGTATTAATCTAGTTATTAGTCCTTAGTTTATTTCAATAGGTACTCCTGACCGTGGTACTCAGGAGTCCCCTCCTAGACATGATGCAAGACAGGACTGGTTTATTTATACAAGCACAATCGCCCACGGTGTCCAGATTATTATACAGGTCATGTCATGTCAGGTAGCCGTCGCAACAGCTATTTGAGATAATCATGTCAGGTTATCGGTCAAGTGTACTTGCCAGGAGTGTGCCACGACGGGCCACTATCAGGTCATGTCATGTCAGGTTACTCATGTCAGGAGTGTACTACTACGAGTCACTATCGTGTCAGGCTCAGTTATCAATTCCAAACATATCAAGTAAATTTACGATTATCAAGTTCATGACAAAAGGCGTAAGGATATAAAATGGGAGTAAAATACCTAATAAAATATCAATATACAGGGCTATAGAAGAGCCAAGCCTAAAGAAAATAAAACCAAATCTGACACGCTGACATAAGACCAAGTCTGCCAGAGGCCATACGCTCAGTGCAAAGTCATACGCTCAGGTCAGGCTACGCTCAAGTCAAGCTACGCTCAGGTAAGCCTACGCTCAGGTAAGCCAACGCTCAGGTAAGCCTACGCTCAGGTAAGCCTACGCTCAGGTAAGCGTACGCTCAGGTAAGCCTACGCTCACAAAGGGCAGCGTATGAGGTCCATACGACCCCTTGTCACACAAGTGAGCGTATGCAAGACATACGCTCCAAAAAGGCAGCGTATGAACTTCATACGACTCCTTGTCACACAAGCGAGCGTATGCGAGTCATACGCCTCCAAAAGGCAGCGTATGGACTCCATACGACTCATGGCTATTCAAGTGAGCGTATGCAAGTCATGCGCTCCAAAAAGGTAGCGTATGGACTCCATACAACTCCTTGTCAAGCAAGCGAGCGTATGCGAGTCATACACTTCCAAAAGGCAGCGTATGGACTCTACTGCGCTGCGCTAAAGAGCGCGCATAGCTCAGTGATGCAAGCTAAAAAGATAGCTCACTGCTCACTGTCTTCTCCAATTGGCAAGAACAACAAGAACTCTAAAGTTGGATCTAAGCTTCAATTCTTCATAACTTGGTCAAAATAAGTCCAAATCCAACTTTGCAAAGTTCTATCTTGGGTGAAATTCAATCCTCTCCAACATAAGAACATCAAAACCCATAAAAATACAATTTAAATAGATCAAAACCATGTAAAACCAAAAATAGAAAAAACTTAGATCTAGAACAATGGAGACTCCAAATCATAAAATATCAAGTTCTAATGTTGATCACCATGGCCTATTCTAGCTAATGGACAAATAAAAAGTGGTTCTCAAGTGGTGGCAAGGTGCACTTGCCTGGACCTCTCTCTTCTCTCTTTGGTAGGTGAAGGGAGTAAATGAGGAAGAAGAAGGTGAATAATGAAGAGAGAGAATGAAGAGGGCTAATAAATATAAATGGTGGTGGTAGGTAGGGGTTCACCTTGGGTTCATCATGAACCCAATCAAAACCAAGCCAAGCCGAACCAACTAACCCGAACCAGGAATAAACCAAGCCCAGAAGGAAATACCAAGCCAGGAAATCATGCAATACAAGAATAAAATACGTACACGTATTCCAAGAATACGTTATACGAACCACAGGTATTACAACTCTACCCACCTTAAAAGAATTCCGTCCTCGAAATTTAATCAAGAGGCTAGAGGAGCAATGACAAGCTACATTAATCACATGCAAGCTATAACTAGGCAATCAATCAATCATGCAAGCAAGGAATCGAAGGCAGGAGGCATAAGAAAGACATTATATCTCACGAGTCAAACAAATCGGGATATCGCGATCGGATATCATCCTTACGCTCCCACGTTGACTCATCCAAAGAGTGATGACCCCAAGCAACTCGGACTAACTTGATAGTCTTGTTCTTGAGGATCTTCTCTCTCTGGTCCAATATAGACATGGGCCTCTCCTCATACGAAAGGTTGGTACCAACAACCAATTCCGAATGACCCAGGATGTGGCTCGGGTCCGGGATATACCGTCGTAATTGGGATACATGGAATACGTCATGCACCTCGCTTAACGACTGTGGAAGAGCGAGACGATAGGATACATCTCCTACTCGCTCCAGAATGTCAAACGGTCCTATATACCTAGGACTAAGCTTGCCCCGTACGCCGAAATGAATGACGCCACGGTTAGGCGAAATCCTCAGGAATACATGATCGCCGACCGAAAACTCGAGAGGGCGCCGATAAGAATCGGCCCAATGACGCTGGCGATCTTGGGCAACTCGAAGATGATCTCTGACTCGCCTGACCACTTCAACTGTCTGGGCAATCATTTCTGGACCAAGCATCTGTCTCTCTCCAACATCATCCCAAGCTAGCGGGGATCTGCACTTCCTACCATACAGTGCCTCGAACGGTGCCATTTGGATACTGGCCTGGAAACTATTGTTGTACGAGAATTCTGCCAGGTGCAAGTGATCTTCCCATGAACCACCGAAGTCAAGTGTGCGAGACCGCAACATGTCTTCAAGAGTCTGGATCATGCGCTCCGACTGGCCATCTGTCTGCGGGTGATATACTGAACTGAACTGGAGATAAGTCTCCAAACTCTCTTGCATGCTACGCCAAAAGTACGACATAAATCTTGAATCTCGGTCTGAGGTGATACGGACAGGCACACCGTATAATCTGACAATCTGTCTGAGGTACATCTCTGCTAACTGAGCTGTCGACTGACCAATTTTGAATGAAAGAAAGTGAGCCACTTTCGTGAGCCTGTCAACTATAACCCAAATAGTATCTCTACCAGCTGGAGATCTAGGTAGTCCAGTCACAAAATCCATGGTCACATGCTCCCACTTCCATTCTGGAATCGGTAAGGGCTGAAGAAGTCCAGCCGGTCTCTGATGTTCGGCTTTAACTTGTTGGCAAACCAAACACCGAGAGACAAACCGAGCTATCTCCCGCTTCATGCCATTCCACCAGAAATGCTGCCGGATATCACGGTACATCTTCGTACTGCCGGGATGGATGGAATACTGCGAACTGTGAGCTTCTGACATGATCTCCTATCGGATATCTCCGCTGGGTACACAAAGACGCTTACCATATCGAAGTGTACCATCCTCATGAATGCATAACTCTGGTCTTCGGCCCGCCTCACACTCTGTTTTGAGTCGCTGAAGCTTGGAATCTGTCGGCTGCGCCATCCGGATCCTCTCGACTATAGTGGACTGAACTTGCATACTGGCCATCAATGCCACACTGGAAGGGAGAACAACTTCTATACCCATCTTCTGAAGATCTGCTAATAACTCTGGTTGAGCTATTAGGAAATAAGCTCCGGCTCTCCTGCTCAATGCATCCACAACAACATTGGCCTTCCCAGGATGATACTGCAGGTTGACATCATAATCCACAAGAAGCTCCAGCCACCTTCTCTGACGCATGTTAAGATCCTTCTGTGTGAAAACATACTTCAGGCTCTTGTGGTCGATGAAAATCTCCATCCTGTCTCCATACAAGTAGTGCCTCCACAACTTAAGTGCAAACACCACTGCTGCCAGTTCCAAGTCATAGGTTGGGTAATTCCTCTCATGATCACGAAGTTGTCGTGACGCATAAGCTATTACCTTTCTATGCTGCATCAGAACACATCCTAAACCTCTGCCTGAAGCATCACAGTATACTGAGAATCCTCCGGTCCCATCTGGAAGCATGAGAATAGGAGCTGTTATCAGGCCTCGCTTCAACTGCTCAAAAGAACTCTGACACTCTGCTGTCCAAGCAAACTGTGCATCCTTGCGGGTCAACTGCGTCAATGGTGCTGAAATTCGAGCAAAATCCGAAACAAACCGCCGGTAGTAGCCGGCCAATCCAAGAAAACTGCGAACCTCTGCAACTGTACTGGGTACTGGCCATGACTCAATAGCTACAATCTTCTGGGGATCCACTTCTACTCCTCCTCGAGTGATGATATGACCCAAGTACGAAATGCGATCGAGCCAGAACTCGCATTTACTGAACTTGGCATATAACTGGTGCTCTCTGAGAATCTGAAGAACTATACGGAGATGCTGCTCATGCTCCGTCTCACTCTTGCTGTAGACCAGAATGTCATCCAAGAACACAATCATAAACTGATCCAAGTAAGGCATGAAGATGCAATTCATGAGGTCCATGAATACTGCCGGCGCATTGGTTGCTCCAAAAGGCATAATAAGGAATTCTCAATGCCCATATCTCGATCTAAAAGCTGTCTTCGGGATGTCCTGCTCTCTGACTCTGATCTGATGATAACCTGAGCGCAAATTAATCTTCGAGAATACTGAAGCCCCCGTGAGTTGATCAAACAAGTCATCTATCCTCGGAAGAGGGTATATGTTCTTGATTGTCACTGAGTTCAAGGTACGATAATTAACACATAACCTGGACGTACTATCCTTCTTTTTCACAAGAAGCATCGAGGCTCCCCAAGGCGATCCATTAGCACGAATGAATCCCTTGATTCTGAGTTCTTCAATTATCTTGTACAATATCTCCAACTCTGACGGCGCCATCTTGTAGACTCTCTCTGACACTGGGGCTATCCCGGGAATTAAGTCTATAGTGAACTCGATCTCCCGCTCTGGAGGCATACCTGGAAGTTCTTCTGGGAAAACATCTGGAAACTCCTCGACTATCCTGGGTAACTGAACTGCTGCTACTGCCATCCGCAATACTGGAGGAGAAGACTCAACTTCGCCTCGGGAGAAAGAAAACTCTGGCTCGCCTGGAATGCTAAAAACAACCCTACCAATATGGCAGTCTATTCTAGCATACTGGTTCCTCAACCAATCCATCCCTAGGACCACATCATAATCGGCCATCGGAAACTCTATCAATCTAGCGGGGAATTCTCTACCGCTAACTACGATCCGACATGAGAAAAATACCCTATCTACTCCCATAAGTCCGTTACCAGTAAGTATATTAAGCCTTACTGATAATGACTCGGGCTCCAATCCTACCCGTGTCACGAATCGTGCAGACATAAATGAATACGATGCACCAGAATCAAATAAAGCTGATGCTGGAAAGGAGTTCACGAGAATAGTACCTGCCACTACCTCTTCTGGTGCCAATCCTTCCTCCACGGTCATCACCATAGCCTGACCGTGCCCTCGGGGTGCTGGTCCCCTCTGCTGAAATCCTCGCTGTCTGCTCTGACTCAAGGCCTGGGCTTGCACATACTGCTAGGGGCTCTGCTGCTGAATTGCCTGGGACTGAGGCAGCAAGGGCCTCGTCAAGGGATACTGCTGCTGTTGGACCGGTGCTGGCCCTCCCACCGAAGAACTAGAAAGGTTGGATGATGATGAACCACCCCTGTTCAGGCAGGATCCAACCCTATGGTCTGGTGCTCCACAAGCCAAACACAATCCCTGTGCCCTACGACATTCTGCCACCATATGGCCTGGCTTCCCACAATGAGAACAACCTACTGCGGAAGGTTGCTTCTGCTTCTGCTGCTGCTGCTGCTGCTGCTGAGGGTACATCGTAGTTGAATGCTGAACCGACGTTACCGAGGCCGCTCGCCTCTGAGCTCCAATAGTCAAGGCCCTGGATGTCGGGGCTGGTGCTGAAGACTGATTCATCTGGCCGTGAGATCTCTTCCGACCTCCGGCCCTATCTACAATCCTCTGGGAGGTATACTCATGCCTCCGGGATGCTCTCAAGACTGCATCAAAAGTCTGATGCTCAAACTGCTCAACTGCCAACAAGATCTCCAGGTGAAGTCCCTGCTAGAACCGCTGGGCTCTATCATACTCGATTGCCACCAAAGTGGGAGCAAACCGACTGAGTCTGGAAAACTCGGCCGCATATCCGTCGACCGTTCTGCCTCCTTGCTTCAGATTGGTAAACCTCGTCTGCAGATCATACCGAGCCACGGCATCGAAATACTTGGTCTTGAATCTCTCCCTGAATACTGCCCAAGCAATAGGTGCTGCTAATCCAACGGCCTGCGCTGCCCACCAGCTGCGGGCAAGATCCAATAGCTGTAGGCACACCACTGCCACCTTCTCGTTCTCTGGGGTCCTGGCTGCTTCTAGAATCACCTCTGTGTCCTGAAGCCATGCATCTGCTGCGATAGCATCTTCACTACCGTCGAAGAATGGAGGGTTCAAGCGCTTGAAGCTGTTGGCCGCACTGTTACCCTGATAACCACCCCGGGTCAAAGCATCCGTCACTGCCTGTTCCAAGGTATCTCCACAACAATCTTGGGAAGCTATCAAGGTCCTAACGAGTCCTACCAAAGTGCCGTCATCATGTTCTACATGTTGAACTGGCTGGACTGGTGGCTCTCCGCCAGAAGGCACGACTCTGGAGGCTACTCCGGAATGCTGGGCTTGATCTCCAGGTTGCTGCTGGTCCGTGGGTGGTGCTCCGCCTTGCTGGTCGGTAGGACCACGAATAATGCCGCTGAAGAAGACGACATAGGGAACAATAAGGAAGGACCAGGACAGATCAACGATATAAGCATATGATCAGGACAAGAATCCAGGGATTCAGAAGATACGAGCAGAGATCAAGGATGAATACTGATTGAGACATCTATTCGGTAAACCCTCACATATCTTGATTTATAAGACCTGCATGGTCCACCACTTAAACCATGTCACGCCCCAGAACCAGAATACTGGAGAGCGGATGCAGACATAGCCAGCTACGTATATGAAATAGAAACCATCTCGCTATACGGTCACGGCTGTCTAGATACATGAGGGTTTATCTACAAGCCAACAGTCTCTTAAGGTCATGAACAAGCCTAGTGTCTCAATCACAAGCAAGTAATTAAAAGTCACAAGATGTATGATCATTAAATACACAATAGTAAGGCGTCCCAAACATTACATATTCAGTTGATCATGAAGCTAGTCGTTACAAAATGTCAGGACTAGCAAGAGTTTAGTCATACATGATCAACCCTAGGATCTGTTAATCATGTTACAGCCCGTAGGCAGACAGTAAGTAAGTACAACCGAGCTAAACAAGTGCTCGACGGCTAAACGCCTCAAAAGAATATTTTTACAATAGAGTAGGAGAGCCAAAAATAACCCACTCGTTGCCAGGGTTCCGTCTAGTGGCCACCATCTGGCTGGAAGGTTGGTAGATCCTCTGGAGCTGCTCCAAAATCTGGCCACACAAAACCAGCTGGGTCAGACCCCAGAAAGAACAAGAGCCACAAAGGAGGCTTCACTTAAGAACTAAAACCAGCAAACAGCACAAGATATAAACAAAAGTAAGAACTGGAAATAAAGAAAATACACCAGGATAATATACGACGAGATAATCATAGAACTATTCAGATAACCAGGTTACAACCCGTAAACCAAACAAGGACCGGGGTTGTAACCCTTCGTCTGAACAGAGCTTGGAATTCTTACCATTTATCGGTAAAATAAATACAAGCATTCTGGTCATTCAATAATCTGGAACAGGATCAGGGCAAGACTAGACTAGTTAAACTCCATCCAATCATTTCACGGCCAAGCAAGAATTACGGCTTGATACTTTAACTAACTAGGGTTGTCACAATCCTAATTACTAGCAAGATGCAGTAAGATTATTCTACAGCCACAAGCCCTGCAGACCATCCAGGTTTCCCGGGTTAAAAGATTAGAGTTGAATTCAGGTGGGTACATCGTCCAGGAAACGAATGTACCCTTAGGTAGCTTGAAGGGTGTAACACATGACAGTGTGCTGGAAATGTGCCCTACTCGACGGCAGGCTACAGATCCCAAGGCGTGCCCAGGTAACGGGATTGCCTGTAGCTGGGAAATCTCGTCATGACTAATGTATTAATCTAGTTATTAGTCCTTAGTTTATTTTAATAGGTACTCCTGACCGTGGTACTCAGGAGTCCCCTCCTAGACATGATGCAAGACAGGACTGGTTTATTTATACAAGCACAATTGCCCACGGTGTCCAGGTTATTATACAGGTCATGTCATGTCAGGTAGCCGTCGCAACAGCTATTTGAGATAATCATGTCAGGTTATCGGTCAAGTGTACTTGCCAGGAGTGCGCCACGACGGGCCACTATCAGGTCATGTCATGTCAGGTTACTCATGTCAGGAGTGTACTACTACGAGTCACTATCGTGTCAGGCTCAGTTATCAATTCCAAACATATCAAGTAAATTTACGATTATCAAGTTCATGACAAAAGGCGTAAGGATATAAAATGGGAGTAAAATACCTAATAAAATATCAATATACAGGGCTATAGAAGAGCCAAGCCGAAAGAAAATAAAACCAAATCTGACACGCTAACATAAGACCAAGTCTGCCAGAGGCCATACGCTCAGTGCAAAGTCATACGCTCAGGTCAGGCTACGCTCAAGTCAAGCTACGCTTAGGTAAGCCTACGCTCAGGTAAGCCAACGCTCAGGTAAGCCTACGCTCAGGTAAGCCTACGCTCAGGTAAGCGTACGCTCAGGTAAGCCTACGCTCACAAAGGGCAGCGTATGAGGTCCATACGACCCCTTGTCACACAAGTGAGCGTATGCAAGACATACGCTCCAAAAAGGCAGCGTATGAACTTCATACGACTCCTTGTCACACAAGCGAGCGTATGCGAGTCATACGCCTCCAAAAGGCAGCGTATGGACTCCATACGACTCATGGCTATTCAAGTGAGCGTATGCAAGTCATGCGCTCCAAAAAGGTAGCGTATGGACTCCATACGACTCCTTGTCAAGCAAGCGAGCGTATGCGAGTCATACGCTTCCAAAAGGCAGTGTATGGACTCTACTGTGCTGCGCTAAAGAGCGCGCACAGCTCAATGATGCAAGCTAAAAAGCTAGCTCACTGCTCACTGTCTTCTCCAATTGGCAAGAACAGCAAGAACTCTAAAGTTGGATCTAAGCTTCAATTCTCCATAACTTGGTCAAAATAAGTCCAAATTCAACTTTACAAAGTTCTATCTTGGGTAAAATTCAATCCTCTCCAACATAAGAACATTAAAACCCATAAAAATACAATTTAAATAGATCAAAACCATGCAAAACCGAAAATAAAAGAAACTTAGATCTAGAACAATGGAGACTCCAAATCACAAAATGTCAAGTTCCAATGTTGATCACTATGGCCTATTCTAGCTAATGGACAAATAAAAAGTGGTTCTCAAGTGGTGGCAAGGTGCACTTGCCTAGACCTCTCTCTTCTCTCTTTGGTAGGTGAAAGGAGTAAATGAGGAAGAAGAAGGTGAATAATGAAGAGAGAGAATGAAGAGGGCTAATAAATATAAATGGTGGTGGTAGGTAGGGGTTCACCTTGGGTTCATCATGAACCCAATCAAAACCAAGCCAAGCCGAACCAACCAACCCGAACCAGGAATAAACCAAGCCCAGAAGGAAATGCCAAGCCAGAAAATCATGCAATACAAGAATAAAATACGTATACATATTCCAAGAATACGTAATACGAACCACAGGCATTACATTTTGGAGGGGAGGTGGTTTGGTGGTCGGCTAACCCGGTTGTGGTGACTGGCACGAAGTAGCGCCGGTGGTGGTATTGGCAGATTTTTGCGGGCGCGGTGGCCGAAGTTCTGATGGTGGTGATGATGACGACGGTCGAGGTGTCAACTATGGTGGAACACCGATGGGTGTGGTGCTGGCGTGGTTGATGACGGGGTTTGAAAAGGCACGACGACGAGGAGGAGTATGTGGGCTATGGGTTGGCCCGACGATCGATAGGTTTGAACTATGGCAGAACGGCTGCTGTGGGTGGCAGGGCTGCGAATATGGTGGTAGTGTTGACCCGAATTGGTCGGGTGTCACATCCATTTTTTCTAGTTTGAGGGTATTTTGGTGATTGTAATTTTTTTGATTATTTTAATATATTATATTATTGGTATTATGATTTTTGGCATTTTGATAGTATAGCCTTGGTGCAACCTAGCCTAGTGTCTCACCATGACTTAGTGACTTAGTTAGCATGGTTGGTTAGTTTTGTAATCCCATTCTAGTTAGTTTCAATTTAGAAGCTAATTAGCAAAATGGTTAAGGAGCTAGTTAGACATTTTAATTTTAAGAATTCATTTTTAACTTGTAGAAAGAAGCCCAAGCCCATTGATTATAAAATCCTAGCCCACCTTGATGTGGCCGGCCATAGTGGAGTCCCCTACCCCCAATTTAATCTCTCTTAATGAGACTTGCCTCTTTTTCCATTCCTTCTCATTCTGGCAAAAACCTAGGTATGTGTTCTTTCCTATTTTCTTCATTTCTTCTCCTTTTTTATTCTAGTTTTTTGTATTGGGTTCTAATTCAGTTTTATGGACTGTTGGTGGTGAGCAATCTTAGTTTTGGAGACATTGGAGTTTTGGAGTTGCAAGAAGGATCTTCATTTTGAAGCTTTCATTAGGATTCACACTCAATAGGTAAATCTCTTCAAATCCCTTCAAATCAATGATTTTTTTCCGTAGATGCATCCATATAGGTACTCCAGACCTGTAGGTGAAGTTTGGTTGGTTTGTGATTTCGATTGATAGCCGTATCAGGTACGTGTCGGTCCTATGGAACATGTGTTCGACGAAATGCCACTTAGAACTAAAAATTGTTATTTTTCGATTCTGTTTTCACAAATTTCTTGCTGATATTATTTGTAATAATTTTTGTGAAGACGGATCTTGATTCGACACAATTTCAGTATCCGAATTGGACACGGACACGCGTGTACGAGGCCCGTACATGGCCCCGTGCATGCCCTACTGTTTGTGCGTTATAACTCGACTCACAGGGCTCCATTTTACGAGACATTTTATGGACACGTGGGGGCAACCTCTTCCCACATGCTCCTAAAATTTTACGATGTTTCGTGAAGCGTGCACGAAGAAATCCAATACGCACGGTTCAGCCAGCACCGTACACGTGACTGAAATGTGCCGCTGACACGGTCTTCGTACGCGAGCACGACGCGACGAGGACCCATTCCAGGAGGACGAGCATGAAGCCCTATACCTGAGCTACCTAGGGACCCAACCTCGAGACACGACGTAGCTCGTGTCGCGAGCCACGGGGCTCGATACGCGCCCACGAGGCCGTACACGCGTGCGCGCACAGCCGCGCGGGTTCGCGTGTCCTGTGTCACGTGGACGCGATGTGGTGTCATGTCAGTATGTCCTAGAACTAGACTTGGACCCCACCTAGCTATGTGCACTAGCACGAGGCTTCTCGTTGTGCGTGTGGCGTTCAATCGAGCGAAAATGCACGTGCACGTACACTTATCGATGCACGCGTATCCTGTTCTCTCTAATACGCACTTTGTGGACACGATATAGACACAGATTCGACCCCGTGAGTACCCGAGCACGTCACACACGTATACACCATCGTGTTTGCCAAGTTTTACGGGTTCTAGTTGAGTATGGTGCGTTTTGAGCTTCGAGTTGGGTTTTCGGTTTCGGTTTGTGTAATTTTGAGTTGATTTTTGTTATAATTTGACTTTTTGAGATTTAACTAAGAATTTCTGAGTTTGTATAATGTTAGATAGATCCTGGACTTGCTGGTATTGATATCTAATTTTACATTCTAAGGTTTCTATCATATTATATATATATATATATATATTAAAATATATATATATATATATATATATATATATATATAGCCTTTTCTATATATATATATATATATATATATATATTTATTTATATATATATATATATATATATATATATATATATATAATTTTTTTTTTCAAAAACCCCCCATTTATTCATCAAGGCCCAAAAAGCCGAATAAGGCAAAAAGCCTGAAACAAGCAAAAGGAAAGGAAACAAAAAAAGGGGGTGGACGATCGCACCCGACAAAACTAGCTTAAGAGGGGTTGCCAGAATGCTGGAGGGCTGTGGGAGCACAGTGAACTCCTTTTGCGGCATTGCCGTTTAATTTCCCGAATGAGCTGCTCGACGGAGTATTGGTGGCCCTCGTATATCGCTTTGTTACGATTCTTCCAAATTACCCAGGTGGCGGCCGCTGCTACGATCTGATGGCCGTAGGACTTGTCTCCCCAGAGGGCCAGGAGATCGTTAAGCGCCCGGCTCCTGAAGTGATGTTGTAGATGCGGTTGAGGAGGCTCCAGGTTTGATTGGGAAGGCTTCCTTCCCGGAAGATATGGTCGATATTCTCCGTCTGCCTCTCGTCGCAATAATTACAAGCAGACGCTAGACTAAAGCCGATGGAGTTAAGGTTCTCATCGGTTGGTAATTTCTGCCTCGTGACTCTCCACAGGAGAAATGGCCATTTCTTGGGGATGCACGAGTGCCAGAATTGCACAGTGAAGTGAGCTTGGCCGATGTCATGGATCGCCACCCTCGCCGATTTTACTGAGAAAACTCCGGAAGCTTCCAGTGACCATCTCAGCTCGTCCGCGTTGGGACCAATGATAAGACCGTGTTGACGGATTTTGTCGACCGTGTCGTTGCTGGCCCAATCGCGAATCCGGTCCCAAGACCAATCGTTGTTGGTGGGGTTCCACAGGTCTTTGATTCTGCAGTTGTTGGGGGCCCCAGATGTGTTCGGGATGAGGCTGTCGCCGATCCATCTTTCCTGGAAGAAGTTGGGCTTGCCGTCGCCCAGACGGAGTCTAATCGCTGGCTCGGCCAATTCGCGGCCCCGCAGAATGCGGCGCCAAGCCGCGGAGGATCTGCTATTGGCTCTGGCCATCGCTGGGTGGATGTACTTAAAGTATCTGGACTTCATGAACCTGGTCCATACGTTATCGCTCGTGCGTAATTTCCACCACAGTTTCATGGAGAAGGCTTTGACGATGTCATTTAGTTTGGTAAAGCCCAGCCCACCGTTCGCAATCGGGGTGGCCATGACGTCCTAGCTGGCCCAGTGGTGTTTGTCTTTACCATCGGTGTGACCCCAGAAGAACGTGCAGAATATCTGCTCGATCGACTCAAGGACCTTCTTGGTCGGAGAGCAAGCCGCTAAGGTATGGATTGGGATGGAGTTAAGGACATGATTGATGAGGATTATTTTGCCGCTTGGGGATAAGGTGGCGTTGTGACAACCTTCGATTTTGTTCCTGATTTTAGTAGTGAGGTTCTCGAAAATGCTGGCGTTGGATCTCCCGTACACCATAGGGCAGCCCAGGTAGTTGAAGGGGGGTGGGCCACCGAAAAGGAAGTGAGATTGGTTAGACTGGTGGCATTCTCGATTCTGATGCTTTGGTGGGCGTAGATGATGCTCTTGGAATGGTTGATTTTCTGGCCTGAGCATGTGGAGTACTGCGTGAGGTTGTTGTGAACCACCTCCATCGATCCGACATCCCCAGAAGAGAAGGTAAGTAAATCGTCGGCAAATGCCAGGTGGGTGATGGTAGGGCATCCACTGGCAGTATGGTATTGTTGGAAATTGGGGGTGTTGGCCATGTTGTTTAGGTTTCTGCTCAAGGCATCAGCTGCGATGATGAAGATCGTGGATGATAGAGGATCACCTTGTCTGACACCGCGGCTAGATTTGAAGAAGCCCTTGGATTGCCCGTTAATGACAGTGGAGAACCAGGAATTGCTGACGGATCTCCACACAGTGTTGGTCCAATTCTCTGAAAATCCGAACGCTCTGAAGACCCAGATCATGAACTGCCAATCGAGTCTGTCGTAGGCTTTCTCCATGTCAATTTTGATGGCGATGTTGCCCCCGCGAACGGAAAACTTCATGCAGGTGATAAGTTCTTGGGCCAGCATGATGTTGTCTTGGATGTTCCTGCCTCGAACAAAACCGCTTTGTTCCTCCGAAATGATTTTGGGGAGAATGTCTGTCATTCTGGCGGCAACGATCTTGGATATGATTTTGTTGGTGAAATTACAAAGACTGATTGGTCGGAAGTCGCGAAACGAGTTGGGGTTGTCTTTTTTCGGAATGAGGATGAGGTTGGCGCTGGAGATGGCTTTGGGGTAGTGAGCTCCTTCAAGGAAGTCAATAGCCGCGTCGGTGATATCCCGCTTGATAATCTCCCAACATGAACGAAAGAAAACTCTGTTGAATTTGTCAGGTCCGGGGGCGCCGTGCTCGTTCAAAGCCCACACCGCGTCTTTCACTTCCTGTTCGGACAGGGGGCGGTCCAGCAAAGCATTGTCGGCATCATTGATGATGGTGGGGATTTGGTCGAGGAAAGAAGAGTCTTTCTGGACCGTTTCTTTGTGGAATAACTTGGTATAGTAATCAGCTGCCGCCTCTTGGATACCCTTATGGTCGGTTCTGATGATGCCGTGCTCGTCGGTTATGTGGTGAATCGATAGTTTATTTCTTTTGCCATTGACGCAGGCATGGAAGTATTTGGAGTTTTTGTCCCCTTCGTTGTCCCATTTCAGCCTGGCTTTCTGTTTCCAGAAATCGGTCTCAACTTTGTGTCTAAATTTGAGCATGGCCTTGGTGAGGTTCAGGGCACTTCTAGCCGCAGGGGAACGGTCGGTCAGCAATTTGGCTTCGGTACGGGCGACGTCATCTTCGGCGACTCGGATAGCTTGGAAAATGTCCCCAAAGGCCTGTTTGCTCCAATTGGAGAGGGCTTTCCTGGTGGCTTTGAGCTTGTTACTAATCCGAGTGAGAGGGTTTGGGGAGTCCTGACAGTTCCAGGCTTCAGCAACGACGCTCGAGAGCTGCGGGTGTTCAGTCCAAAAGTCAAGGAATTGGAATTTCTTTTTGGGGAGGTGGTTGTTGTTGTTGGTCTCCACCAGAATAGGGGCGTGGTCTGATTCTGCGGAGTTGAGGTGGGACAAGGTGGATGTGATCCTCATTCCCTGCCAGCGAGCGTTGGTTAGGGCTCTGTCCAGACGGGAATATTGGTGGCGATCGCCGTCCTGCATGAATTCGTTCCCTTTGAACTGAAGAGGAGTAAGATGTGCGTTGAATATGAAGTTGTTGAAGTCATTTATGGCTGCTAGGAGAGTGGGACGACCACCAATCTTCTCTTCTTTGCGTGTGATGGCATTGAAGTCCCCTATGCAAAGCCAGGGGGTGTTGCTGTTGTGGAGGTGGATGTCGAGAAGATCGCTCTAAAGGCTTTTGCGTTCAGCGATGACACAGCTGCCGTGCACTGCTGAAAGGATGGTGCACTCCGGTAGAGTGGGATGATTAACCCAACAAGAGAGGGCTTGTTGGGAGTCCTGGATGATGTCGAGTTTGACCTCCTTCGAACCCAGAATCCAGATGTCGTATCTGCCAGCAATGGCAGTGGGGAGGCCCAGGGCTAATTGGGTTGATTTAAGACGTTTGGCAGGGATTTTGGGTTCAATGATGATGAAGATGTCCACTTTGTGAATTTTTTGAAGGCTGGAAATGTGCCTTAGTGTCGGTTTGTTAGCCAGACCTCGAACATTCCAAGATACGATGTTAAGCATTAATGATGTTGTGGGGGGATTTTTTTTTCTGCCGTACGGCGGATCTGGTTAGGATGGTGACAGTCGTGTCTCCGCCTTCCTTGCTCCGTTGGGAGTTTGGCACAGCCTTGATAGTTGTTGTTGGAGGGTTTCCGTTGTGGTTAACGTTCGGACATAAGGAAGGGCCAATTAGGTCTCCGGCTGAGTCGACAGCGGGGTCCTCTGGAGGAATGGCCAGGGAGTCATCAGCTTGCTCGGTCAACAACAGCTGAAGGGGGACTCCTGCGGCTAGTACTTGTATGCCTCTCCGTGCTTGGTCGGGACCGAGAAGGGCTAGAGTGTCTTCGACTGGGTTCCGGTTGGGGGCAGAAGAGCTGTGTTGATTGTGGAAGAGGCCGAGGGTTCTGTCTCCTAACCGCTGGGGGTAGTCCAATGCTCTGTGCCGCTCGTGGCGGAACCCTTCGTAGCTCGTAAAGGGTTGAGTGAGGGAGGTGAGAGGTCGGGAAGCCCGGATCCGCCTGGGCCGGTGGCCGGCTCCGTATCCTCTGAGTCGAGAATGGCGAATTGGTTGGAGGTCGCTATGTGTTGGGGAGTGTAAGGGATCATAGCTCTACTCGGAGGGTCGTTGGAGGCTGGTTCGATGGGGCTTGATTCGAATCGTATGTGGAAGTTCGGGGGAGGTAAGATGGGCGACTTGGGAGATCTTCCACCAGTGGGGTCGTTGTCTTTCCTGGATGATTTCTTTTTGAGCTCCGGGTGAAGGCGGTGGCAATACTTCGGAAGGTGGCCTCTTA